>PPHJ01000012.1:600000-889074 GCA_002991585.1 Ilyonectria mors-panacis | reverse complement strand
ACCAAGGTTCCTTGCGATCAGAAGCCGGAGGCAACTCAGCCGCCGCAAGCAGCCAAATGACGCAATCGAGTTGGATTCTGGAGATGACTCTGAATCAGGGAGAAGGGAGCGTGACGATGATGAGACCAAGCTATGGTCAAGGTTTGAAGAAAGAAACCAAGATCTCACTGGCTGTACGGTCCTAGTTTCGGCAACAAAGGAGCCAAAGAAGTCTGGTTCTCACATGCATAATCCCCCCTCATCTGAGAACTCTATCTCACAAAGTCGGGGCATAAATATCGTTTCAACAACGGAGGTTCTATATGACACCATGGGGCATTCTCAGAAATAAGGGAGAAATCTTTCATAGGACGTAAACATAGACCTTGACAATTACTCGTTATAGATAAATTACCTTTTAACATATGGAAACAGATCCCAGTCTTGCAGTTAAGTACAATGGTTATAGAATTGGGACTTGCTCTTTTGCCACTTGCTATTTGCCAAAAATATATAGGCCGACAACCTCGGCTCGCAATACTCTGAAGCCGTGAGCATAAAGCTCATTTGCGACGAGACATGACTTCCACCACAAGTGGTCCTGGATTAGAATTAAATCGCTCCTCGGTATCCAGCTGAAAGTCAGGGGGGATGATGCAATCATAGAATTTCACCATTGTTGCAATCACTACAATTTGTTCAAAGTAGGCGATATTTCGACCAATACAAGCCCGTGGGCCAGTGCTGAACGGAAGGTGATTGCCCATCATGCGACGCTTTTTCTCAGGGTCGTTCGTCATCCAACGATCCGGATCATACTCAGAAGCATGCTCGAAAACAGACTTGTCCCGGAGAAGTGAGTAGGTTGGCACGGAAACTGTGACCCCCTCAAGGATAAATTGACCAGCAATGTGCCTACCACCTTGTGGGACCAAACGTGGCAAACCGAAAGAGCTGGCGGGACGAACTCTTAGCGACTCTTCAATGCATGCGCGAAGATATGGCAGCTTTGACGCAACGTCATAAGAAGGGGTATTAACGCCGGGTATAGCGGCATCAATCTCTTCTCGAAGCTTGGCGAGTACACGAGGATGCGTGTAGAGTAAGAATACAGTGTTTGTCATGGCCGCAGTGGTAGTTTCAGTTCCCGCATTCATCATTACGGAACACTCGGAGATGATCTCGCCGACAGGGAGATTCAACTCCTCTCCCTTGCTGTCTCGGAGGAAGTGGTTAAAGAGGTCATCGCTCGGGGCTGGGTTTGCCATCCTCATCTTGGTTTGGTGGTAAATGATGTTTTCCCAGTCAGTGCCGGCCTTCTTGTAAGGGTGTCGACTAAATAGTGGTCGCGTGATGGGAAGATATTTGGGCGCGAAGCCAAGAGCGGTGTTGATGACGGTGGAATCCAACAGTGACTGAATGAAAGGGACTTTGTAAAGAAGACCATCTCGAGATTCGGCGACAAGGAGATCATCACCACGATCAAGACAGCCTAGCTCGTTGCCGTAGAGAAGACTACCGAGTAAATCGACGGTGAAATAGTTCAATAGCAGCCTTATGTTGACTGCTGTGCCAGCAGCCGCGTGTCGATCCAATTGTGTCATAAATGCAGAAAGCGTGTTGACAAGAACAGGTTCGAAGCCAACAACAGTCTTTGCGGCAAAGGTGTGGGCGAGCATCTTTCGCTTTGCTTGATGTTCGGGTTTGTCCCTGGTATCGGCGAGATTCCGATGGACACCAGCACCAGCGTCATAAAAGCCTTCCTTCATCATATTGGCGCCATGGCCGTACACTTCGTTGGGTGCCCGTGGGTCGAGGATGGAGATATGGTTCGGGGCGATTCGAACGTGTGAACCGAAGCGCTCGTGGGCATCATCGACAGCTTGATAGTGGTTGAAGTTTATATTGTGCCAGAGACGCCACAGGGAAGTCAACCCGGCAACAGAGGGAGACGGGAATTTTCGCAGCCCATTTGCATCCCAAATGTACTTCACAGCCGGGGAGACGAGCAAACCCAAAACTGACAGGCACAAGGCGTACGGGAGAAGAACAATGATCATTTCGAAGGAGAATGGGAAATGATGAGAATGAAGTATCTGTAGGTTACTGATAGAATGATCAATGGTATGATCACCGTCATGGAGCACCGAAAGTTATTACATTTATACCTAAAGACGTGATACTCGCTGTCTGAGTTACACGCTTTCAATACTGAAAAGTAATCTAATCAGAAGAGGAAATCCCGCTAGCGTATCGGCATTGAGCTCTTTGCGGAATCTCTCGCCCGCCTCCACATCTGACGAAAGTGAAATGCGGAGTGTTCTTTTACACTAGACCCTATTCGGTTCCTCCGGGCCACCTTGTATTAGCCAACTCCGCCTGGTCGCTCATTCTCCTCCCATGTCTCCTCGATCACCCCCAGAACATTCCCTGCGGCTTGATTCATCCGGATTGAGCAATGGCGAATAATTTCACATTTGTTTATCAAAATCCACGCATAAGACGTATGCGCTCAAGACGCGCCTGTGAGGCGTGTCGAAGCAAAAAGGTACGGGATAGCGGTTTGTCCTTGATTACCCACATAACTAATATCCCGTTGTATAGCGACGCTGCTATCACATTGGACAATCTCATACCGCCAAAAGTCCAACAGACAGCGCGTTTTCTTGGAGGGAGGACTCCGCTTTAAATAACAGCGAACATAACCCAGAGTCCCATAGCACAGCGATGGAAACCGAAACACTCCCGGGGCCAGAGCCTAGTCCTAAGAGCGGAGAGCCAAAGTATCTTCAGCAAACACAAAGCAAGGGCAATCCTTCTTACTCAACGACCAAGGACCAATCCGAACCCTCCACCTCCGAAAACTCTCTGACGCCACGCTTCATCGGAGACTCGAATCCAGAAGCCAGACTCTTTGACGAAACCACTACGCCGAAAGTCGCCGAGCACGCAACCAGGGATGAGGTGGGCGTTTGGATTCATCCTCGCGCCTGCAGCAACTGCAGTCCCTCTACAGACAGTTGCCCTCCAACATATTTACTCGAGGGCAAACTGGGGGAGCCCATTCCGCCAGTCTCCACCCTCATCTCCAAAGAAACCATCACGATTCTTTCGGATATCTATTTTGCTGACGTTCATCCTATCATACCACTCCTGAACGAGAAAGAATACCGGCAATTCTTTAGAGACTCTAATATTTTTCCTGCTCTCGTCCATGCCGTCTGTCTCGTTGCCGCCAAAGCCCATGCGGCCCGGGCTCACCTCCGACTTATGCCGTCCAATGGCTCGTTGGCATCCGTCCGTCACTTTTGCAGCCAGTTGTATGCTTCTATCGTCTCATCTCTTTCCAGTTCGTCGGGCATCAGGAAGATCACTCTAGTTCGTGTTTTAGCCCTGATCTCTCTTCACCACGAGGGCTGCGATGGGGCCGAGCAGGCTTCAAGTCATCTCGCCCAAGCCGTTCATCATGCCCAGACCCTCGCGCTACACTTACGGCGACCTAGAGACCAAGATTTTGAGTTGAAGAAGACATTCTGGTGTTTATGGACTTTGGATAGGCTTAATGCTGCTATGCACTCAAGGCCTTGCATCATGGCGAACATGGACATAGCCATTGAACCCATTACACCTACTGAGTCTGGCTCTGTTGCGTTTGATATCTGGTTTCGGGTTGCTCAAATGCTGAACAGTGTCATTGAACTCTATCGGCCTACAAACCCCAAGTCCGTCACTGGTTTGGATTCTGAACATGCGGGATTCGAGCAAATTGTCGAAGAGTTGCAGGGTTGGCACCTGTCTGCCTCGACTCTAGGTAAATTGGCAAATTGTGGTTGATCCTTCTTTAGCTTGCTGATGTGTTCTGATTTAGCAACCTTACACATGTTTTTTCTCGCAACGGCCACCCTCGCCCACCGGTCAAAAAGCATCAAAATATTGCCCTCGCCCACAGCGGCGAGACTTCGACAGCAACTCTCTGCGATACAAATCATCAGATACATGCAAGAGCCAGAACGCTTGCAGTCATTACATCCTCTCCCTATCGCCATATACGCCACCTCTTTAGCATTATCAGTCTCGTACCAGCAGCTGCGTTATAGTCGACTGCCTAGTGATCAAGAAGACGCACATAAGGACTTCAATGCTGCCTGTAGCATACTTCAATCATTGCGAGTCAATTGGGCGGCGGCTGATGCTATGGCGTCGTTGGCACAAAAGATCTCCGTAGAGTTGGAAAAAATGCCTAGTTTGGATCTTCTTCGTATTCGCCGCTTAGAACATGGGGAACCTGCCCGGGGATCAATTACCAGAGACTCAAATGAGGATATTATAGCTGAGGACGCTTCATTTCAAAGTCGTCAGGCAGGTTGGTTAAGAGGACCGGACAATCTCGAAGGATTCGATCTTTTCGGAGGTATGGACGATATTTCCTGGATGTATCTTAATGCTGAAAACCCTGTAAGCTTTGAGAGCTTACCCTTGCTTGATTTTGATCCGCAATGAGTGTGTCTTGGCATACTCGTATAGCGAGTCGTACCAATCGGGCAGCGAGTCTAGATAGGAAATCCCCGACTTGTCGTAGTCTTACAGCCCGTAGCAGGGACTAACCTATATCTTAAAAGAGTAATCGCCGGTGGTAGAAGGTGGGCAAGAGTGGGCTAATCAGATTAATCATGTTGCGGGGGATGGGGCAGTGATTGGCATGGGACATGGGTTCAGATCCTCCAGGGCGCAGCGCTTATTATCAGCATGTCAGCAACATCTTCTGCCTAAAGCGCTCCTCTGATCACGCAAGATATTTCCTGCTTTGTATCAAGAGATTAATACACTAGCAGGTAAGGTGTTCCGTCAGAATCCATCTCCCGCCTGGCATCATCACATTGGTAAGGTCGACAACTATCGAGAAGCATCGACAAACATCGACATGGCGTTTCGGCGACTGAGCGCCCTGTACGCGACGGCGTCTCTCTGCCTCGTTGCCACCGCCGCCGTTGTACCGCCGTCAGATCAGAAACCCATCGTTACGCCAGAGGAGCTGCCCGCGACCGCTCCCGACCATGTCATCATTGTTGACAATGGTGCCGCAGCAGCCAAGATAATGCTGTTCCCCGCCTCCCGAACGTATCCGGACGACCTGAGGGACATGGGCAAAAACCTGCCGGGCTGTTCAGAGGAGGACGACGTCGAAGTGATCCATCTCGACACAGACGTGTGCTTGTCGGGCGAGTACTACATGCGGGATAATGTCAAGGTCCTCGAATCGCCAAGCTGCGCAAATGGCTCGGTCCCAACCTTCATGTTCTACCAGAGCAGAGGCTGTACTGGTTCACTCCGCCATGTGATGCAGAACATCGACGAGCTGACAGGAAGCTGCCTCTGGTCTGAAGAAGCCATCTCCGTCCCGTCATACTACTGGTCGCTGATATACCGATGCGACGACGAAGTTGATGGCGCTGCTCACCACCAGGACGCCAATCCGACCGTCCTCTACCAAAACGTCGCTGGTGCGCCAGGCAGCGTGCGACACCACCACGGGACCACATTCCCCTGCCATAGCGATTTTGCAAATGGCACTCACGCAACCGAGCTCGAGCCCGGCAACTGTCATTGGCCATGGAGTTCCTGGCGCTTGGAATCCATCGAGATCGTCTCCCCCGCAGTTTGTAACAACGGCACTCGAGCGCAAGTCATACTATATGAAGACATTGGAAAACCTGGGTTGGACTACATGTGTAATGGGGGAGATATTACACTGGAAAAATTCAATCCTGGACGTCGATGATTGGATGCTCGACACCTGCATCAACATGTCTCGGCTGAGGCGCCTGAACGGTGGCTTTAGCAGGGCTCTAGGAGTCATGTTCCACTGCGACGGAATGCATTTTAGGGGACAGCAGCAAGGAGAAGAAAAGGAGGCAATTGTCGAAACGTCCATCCCGCGAGGACCAAGGATATCACACAGCGAGTGCGCAACCTCGGCTGGTTACTGGCAGTGGGATGATCCTGTTCGGCCCAAAACATTCATTTATCCCCAGCCCATGACTTGCATGACGCTCCCGGAGGCTCACCAACTTCGTATCCACGAACAGCCGACTTGTCCCGACGGCACCGAAGGCCGGCTCGCTACATGGCAGGAGCCTGGTTGTGCGGGCTGGCCAAAGACGATCCAAGGCGTCGATACCCTGAACTGCGAGAACTGGGATTTGCGATCCAAGACGAGCTACATGATTTGGTGCGGTCCCGAGGGGCTGACGGTCGAGGAGCGGAATCTCAAGGACGAGGACGCCAGGGCCGTCGTTTCGAGTGATGAGTGTCCCCGGCTTAACATGAAGCCGGGGTGGGTTGTCATGGGCCGTGATCACGGGGCCACAATCCGGCGTATGGATGCCGACCAAGATTGCATCAGCGTCTGGAAAGATGACCAGCTTAAGGTGTACGGGAACGCAAAGTGCCCAAGCGGGAAGGATGCGAAACTGGTCAAGTACAGTGACTCTTATTGTCGTTGGGAGTCGCACCAGACGCTTGATGTCACGAGCCTGATCGACACGTGCACTCAGGTTTGCGAAGGAGTGGGTCGCAATAGCTGTGGCATCAAGTTCTCGTGTGATGGTCGGTGAGAGGTATCGACAGCAGTGGGGTTTTGTGGACGCCTAGCGTGACTGGTTTTTCGTATTGGACGCCGGGATATGATGGCCTAATCTTGGTATGAAATATTAGCTAGGCCTTGCTCTGATGTTTAGCATTAGTTAAATGATTTAATGAGATAATGCTCTTCGCTTTAGAATCAGGCGCAACCAAGTTATGGCTTAGGGTAAGGTTGTCGAAATTCAGCAGTTTGCTGTAATGACGAAAAGAAAGGTTGGGGCCGGAATGGCTTGAATAAAAGCCCAGCGCTCGATATCCAGTAAGATATTAGAAGGTATAGTATACAAGGACGCCTGTGGTACATCTGCTTTTCTTATCTTGCAATGTGCTTATTTTTAAGCTTCATGCCTCGTGTCGCCAGGCTTACCACGAATGGCCGGGATTAAAACCCGTCTCCCGCCAAGCTAAGAAGCTTGAAGAATATCTATTTCAATACCGTCCATATAATTAAGACATAAAATAAGCCGTCACTAGCGAACAAGCCAAGCATGCAATACGATGGAGTCATACGTACCTGACCTGGGGCTGGCAAGACATTGTGACGGGTGGGCCCTTGAAGGACTCGAATGATAGCTAGCGCTTCCGCCTCCTATGTACTGTGTTGCAGTTCCAATTGGTCCAAAGGGAATCAAATGACACGAAGGGCTGTTCTATCATCTCTAGATGCAGCTGTGAGCCTCATTAGTCAGATGCTAGTCTCATCGCCAGGCGTTCAGCTTGTGATAATACCCTTGTTGTAGAATATCCCCCAGGCTGATCAAAGCACAGTAGGCCACCAACAAGCAGGAAGCAAGTGCCGAGGGCAAAAAGTTCAAACTACATCACACGGATCTTGTATGGGATCCTTCGATCCTTACACATCTACGAGTACGGCCTTCGTGGAACTCCGCGCCTGGAATAAACAATGACAAAGCGCCGTCCACATGGGCGGGAGTTGTTCTCAAATCTCACCATGTCCAGCCACAATGGGGCCTCACCCGTGGGGAGTGCAAGGAATTTGGCGGAAAAATCTTAGCTTACTTGAAAAGGTTGGTCATGGTGACATTCTAAAAGAAACGGCAGCAAGGGTATTGCAGGGAGGTGGTGCAATAAGCCAGGGATCCCGAGTGCTCAACAAAGCAGCATCACGGTACGTGGCGGCACCCAGATCTAGAACCCAGCAATTTATGGACAATCATCCGGCTGGTTCGCAAGCAGTCCCTGTCCAAAGTGGAGTTATCCTCCAAGCGATTAAAACATCGAGTCAGGCGCACGAGGACAGACCGCTTCACCAGCATATGACGCACCCACTCGACGCGTCTCGGGGTTGTATTGTCTTCAGTTTTCTCAATTAGTCATCCCATATTGGCCACTCCATCGTAGCAATGGTGCCTTCAACCTGCTCAGGTCATGACCGGAGTTGGAATCGGACGGATCCGAGTCATTTGACAGACCCACGTGGATATCGCGCGCGCTCCGGCAGTCCCCTACCTTGTACTTATCTTGCTATCAGCGACGTTGCATCAAGGCCCACTCCGGATGCAGGCAACGGCTTTTATCAACGCAAGAGCCGCACTAGGCACGCATATTTTCCACTGCCGGTGCGACGTCACGTACCGTTGTTGCCCAATGGTGCGTCTCGGACGACAATTCGCCATGAGACGTTCGAGTTTACAATCGTGGTTTTTCCAGGCCAGTCTTGCTTGTAATTGCTGAGCAACACTGCTACTAATTATCTGCTGCTACAAGGAGGCTACTCTCGTCTTCTTCACGGACTTGTCAGGTTCACATCGGCGTCTCCACTTGCAATATTGAACGAAATACGGGCGAATTCTCGCCCCCCCGAGGAGATCTACGGCCCCGACTTCCTATGACCAGAAGAATCCTTCTTCCGGTTTCAAACCGTCATTTTGCGCTATTTTAACCTGGTCCGTGAGGGAAGTTGGCTCCACGGCTGATCCTCCGCTGGCTGGTCAGCGCTGTCGTGACGGAGGCAATCCCCACATAGTCCAAATAGCCCGAGAAACCACCGTGCCGTGTAGCCGGCTCACGGCGCGCTCTCGTACGCGGATCCCAGAATCTTCACGGAGATACCCACCAGACTTCCAGGCCCGCGTCGACAGCCAACAAGAGCCGTCGCGTATTTGCCTCACTTGCTGGTTAAGCCCACAGGTGCTATTGGCGCGTCACGCCCCCGGCCAACGGGCACTGCCCTCAACGGTCCCATGGGGCTCCGCATAACTCATGTCCGGAGAGAGCGGACGCAGAGTGCGGAGCAGAACCTTATATGAGGATCCCCGCGACCTCTGGATGCCACTCTGGATGCCAGCTTTACTTCACCTCTCTTCCCTGGGAAACCGCCAAAAAACCACCGGAGCAATGGAGACCGCCAAGTATCTCGGAGTCAGCGGCAGCGCCCTGAGCAGACTGCAGCTTGCGCTGATTGTCGCCCCTGCCTTTACGCTCTTCGGCTACAACCAAGCCGGAATCGGTGGCCTTCTGAGCGAGGAGGATTGGGTCAAGACATTCCCCGAGATCGACACCGTCAACGCCGAGGGATCTGAGAAGAGCAGAAAGTCGACGCTCCAAGGCTTCGTTGTTGCGACCTTTGTCGTCGGCGCTCTCATCGGTTCCCTGTCTTGTTCCTACACTGGCGACAAGTTTGGACGCCGCAATGTCATCTTCTTCGCTGCCATCTGCTCGCTGATCGGCGAGATTATCGAGGCTTCCTCCTTCGGCCTCGCCCAGTTCATCGTCGGCAGAGTCATCATCGGTCTCGGTGTTGGCCAACTGAGCTCCATCGTCCCCGTCTGGATGAGTGAGACATCCGCCGCCGCAAACCGTGGTCGTCACGTCGTCTTGACTGGATTGTTCATGTGCCTGGGCTACACCCTCGAGTCATGGATTGACCTCGCCTTTTTCGAGTTCAAGCACGGCCCCGTTACGTGGCGCCCTCCCGTCGCCATCGCCATCGCTTTCTCCATCATTGTCATGGCCTCCGTCTACACTCTCCCCGAAAGCCCCCGCTGGCTCGTTCTCAAGAACCACTCGGAGGAGGCTCGCCACGTCATCTCCGCCCTCCGAGGACTTCCTGGAGACTCGATGGAGGTTCAGGCTGAGCTTGCCGGAATCGAGCACTCCCTGGAGGAGACGAGCAAGGGTGGAGCTAAGCTGCGTGATATGCTCAAGATGGGCGATGACAAGCTTCTCTACCGCTTCTGTCTCTGCATCCTACTGCAATTCTTCCAGCAGATGTCTGGCAGCAACCTGGTCAGCGTTTACGCCACCGTTCTTTTCCAGAACAACCTTGGCATGAGCAGTGAGATGTCCCGTATCCTCTCTGGAGGAGCCCTGACCTGGAAGTTCTTGTCCTCTTTCCTGGCCTTCTTCACGATTGATCGCTTCGGACGCCGAGCCGTATTCATGATCAGCGGTGTTGGCATGTCCGCTTGCATGGCTGCTCTTGCCATCACCACCTCGTTTGGTCCCGACAACAGGCCTGCTATGATTGCTGCTGGCTGCTTCATCTACCTTTACAACACCTGGGTTCCCATTGGTTTCCTTGGTGCCAACTTCCTGTACTGCACAGAGGTCGCGCCTATCCGCCTCCGAATGGCCATGTCTTCTATCTCGACAGCTAACCACTGGCTTTGGTAAGTGAACCAAACCCCTTTTCCAACGAGTATAATACTAATGCGTCTCACAGGAACTTCGTTGTTGTCATGGTCACCCCTGTGGCAATCGAAAGCATTGGTTGGAAATATTATATAGTTTTCAGTGTTATTGCTGCTTGTATTCCCCTCTCGGTGTACTTCATCTTCCCTGAGACTATGGGCCGGAACTTGGAGGAGATTGAGATGTTGTTCAAGGACTCTCCATCGGTGTGGGCCACTGTCAAGTTCGCAAGGAACCGGCCCATCGCAATGCCTCAAGAGTTCCTTGCCAAGGACAAGGCAGCCCACCTGGAAGGTCCTATGGAATCCGACGACTGAAGCTAGAGTTACGAAGACGTGAGACGGCCAAAAATTACTCGGCGTTTGAAGCATTTATGTCATGTTATGGGGGTTTTTCAGATGCATTAAAGGTATCAAAATTTACATCACCTGTTGGCCTTGATGACTTCTTGGTGTCCCTCTCGTGAATAGTGTAAATCAATTCCCTCCAGCTTGGTGCCTTCGATGACTTTATACTATGCTGAAATCTTCTAGGAGTTGAAACCTTGGCCGATTCTATGCGAGGTATCATCTCGCCATACCAAAATCATCCTTGCTCATCGGCTGCGGTCGCTGCAGTATAGAGTGGGATGCAAGACGTATTGATCCAAATAATGTACCACAACACACGCCGTTAATTTATATTAGATGCAGCACGCTGTCATTCTAAGGGATACGGTCAGTATCAAGGCGGACATAACTAGATTTATACTCTGTCGTTACCCTCGATGAGGCAACACAATGTTTGCACCCACTGCGTTTTCGTTGTGCATGTCACAGTTGCCAAGGCTTGAGGCAACCTTACTGTCAAGCTATTGTATCTTCTGGTACTGGGTGTAGTGCTAAATGTGTGCTTCTATTGTTTGTAACTAATGCACGACTTTGATCTATGTGATATGGAGTGAAGCTAAGAAAAAACCCCATATACTAAAATATATATTAAATTAATAGTAAACCCTTATATTTAGAAGTAAGAACTAAATTTTAGTTATTAGCTAAGTACTAAATATTAAACATCTAAGGAGCTTATTCGGCACTGAAAGACACTGCCCACGTACTGTATTACACTGTATAGCCAGTATGTACCTCTACCTTAGGAAGTTGTCAAATTTCCTGCACCAGCCTTCGTATGAAGCAAACGAGCTGGGGCAGTACATTAGGATGGATCAATACCTTTTGCACCCTACTGTATGTCAACAAGCGATGTGTACTTCGTAGTGGTTCATCCCAGATGTTCTAACGTAATAAATTAGCAAAACTCGGCGCCATCATTGCTTGCTGGGTTCTAGAGCCCATATGCATCAAGGCTCTACCTCTCAAATGACCTTCTCGAATTATTCTTTGTCATGCAGTGCCGACTTCGCCAGGTCCACACACTTTTTTTATGAGCTTGGCGTTTTCTACATGGGAAAATCGGCTCCACCTTCCCTCCCAGGTCCGGTTCGAGCTTCCCTCCCAGTTCGTCTCGCGATGGCTTCAAACCAGAACCTCGCGAGAGAATTGTGGCTGTTTCTGGTCGTCGAATGCAATATGCGGTAAAGCACCTTCCGTATTTTGGCATTAGTCTTACCAGCCATGGCGTTGCTGAACCTGGATATAAAGGGATCTCCAATCCCTCTCAACACCAAGAACCCGTTCCTTTCCCACCTCCAAGCCATTCTCACCCGTACGTTGTCTGGTATCATTTGTTCCTTTCTGGGGCAGCATCTGAGCAGTCAGAATGACCTCTTCAAAATCACTCAGCTTGGTGGAAGCCAGCGTCGCCCAGTTGAGGGAGGCTCTTGATGCCCAAGCGCTCACCAGCGTGGAGTTGGTCTCACTTTACTTGCACCGCATCGGAAAGTACGATTGCCGCGGCCCGTCTCTCAACGCAATCTGCGTTCTCAACCCAAGCGTATTCGAAGAGGCGCAAGCGTCCGATGACTATCGCGCCTCGGGCTGTTCGCCTCGGCCTCTGGAAGGAATTCCCTTCACAGTCAAGGACAGTTTCAAGGTCAAGGGCCTGACGGTCGCAGCAGGCTCGCCAGCATTTGCCAACCTTGTGGCTTCATCTGACGCCGCCATCGTCGAATCTCTTCGAAATGCGGGAGCAATCCTCCTCGGAAAGACAAACATGCCTCCGATGGCTGATGGCGGCCCTCAGAGGGGGCTTTATGGGAGAGCCGAGAGCCCATACAACCCTATGTACGGAACCACCGCGTATGCATCAGGGTCTTCCAACGGCAGTGGAACCTCGACTACAGCCAGTTTCGCCGCATTTGGCTTTGGTGGAGAGACGGTCACATCTGGCAGATCCCCTGCATCGAACAATGCTCTGATAGGCTACTCTCCCTCACGAGGTGTTATCCCGGGTCGAGGTCAATGGCCTCTCTACCCAATATGCGATGTCATCGTCCCTCATACGCGGTCGATGAGAGACTTGTTTGAGGTTCTCAACGTCATTGTCGCCGATGACAAGAATGCCGTACCAGGACTGGACTTCTGGCGTAATCAGCCCTTCACATCGGTTCCCAACTGTTCTGAGGTACGCCCTACCGACTACCACAGTCTCGAGGATCGCGCCTCTCTCCAAGGGAAGCGCATCGCAGTTCCTAGGTGTTATCTTGGAGTTCAGGGAGCGCAACCGGCTACAGCTTGCACAGCCTCCGTGCTGGAGCTCTGGAATCAAGCCCGAGTCGACCTCGAATCCCTCGGAGCGACTATGATTGAAACGGATTTCCCCCTCATGGAGCAGTATACGAAAAAGGACTTCCCTGGACAGAGCTCCAATGTCCCCGGCATATCTAGTGAATGGGTCAGCTTGGAACGCTGCGAGATGATCGCATTGGCCTGGGACGACTTCCTACGGGATAATAGGGACGAACGATACCCCACCCTGCTCGCTGCCGACCCAGACCAAATTCACCCTCTGGTCGCTCCGATGGACGATCCATCACTGCACACTGAGGCCCAGAACCAAGTCCGGTATTCGGACATGTTTGAGGCTGTGCGACTCCGCAAAAACGATATCTACACTCTCCCCGGATGTGAGCAGGCGGTTAGCGCCCTCGAAGATATGCGAAAACAACTCTATGAGGATTGGATGGACAACAATGGTTTTGACATGGTGGTATTTCCTACAAACGGGGACGTTCCCTATGCGGATGCGGATGAGAATCGCGAGTCCATGCTTCACGCCCTCCAGGAAGGAATCAAGTATTCTAACGGCGGTCGAGCACTCAAGCACCTCGGCGTTCCTTGCATCACTGTACCCATGGGTACCATGAAGGACAAACAAATCCCCGTTGGGCTCAACTTCTGTTCCAAGGCCTGGGAAGACGAGAACTTGCTCAGGTGGGCCTTTGCGTACGAAGCCGGCTCGCAGAAACGAACGATACCCCCACTTACTCCGGCCCTACCCTCCGATCAAATCCTCTTCGCCAATCCTCAACTATTCGCTTCAAGAAAACCCGCCCCATTCCTGGAGATTGAGACCAACAGCTATGAAAGAGAAGAGACTGCCGATGAAGAAATCCGTATCGTATCGGCGGCAGGCAGCGTGGGAGTAACTGATTCGTCAATCCAACTAACCACCGTCACGTCTTTTGTGAATGGTGATCCATTTGAGGGGATTACAGTGAAGGATGGCAAATGGTCATTCCAGGGCTGCTTGCAGCGGCCCAAAAGGATGGAAAGGTTTCCAACATTGACCACAGTACCAAAGGATCAATTTATGGTAGTTATTGTAGCGAAGGCCTCTAACGGCAGGTCTGCGGCCAAGATATTGATGATTGACTAGGACTGGATATGTACTTGGCAATGAGAGGCAAGTCATTATGTCGAGAATTATAAACCAAGCTTCAAACAAATGACCAAAATCGGTGCATGTAGAATAGTCTGGATTGTTTTATGCAAGTTCTAAATATCGAGACATTCGCCCCCACCCCCCGGAACTGGCACGGCTGCTCTCCACGATGACTGAAGGACGGTGAAGCTTTTAGGCCACTTTTGGCCTTTCGACGGACAGCGCCAGGGGCTGGCAACCCTCGATCCAACTTGCTTAATTATCGTTTGGCAATCTTTAGCGAGATTATTTTGACTTAACATTACGTTATTGCAATTCTTCTATTGGCATGTCAATATGCCAACAAATCCTGCGTTGAACCGAGCGCCCACGGCGGTTTTTACCTTCCCTTTCCGGCCCTTCGGCTCCACATTCCCTCCCTGGCTGTTGTCGGTTCGACATTCCTCCCTCAGAACGCGGCAAGCCCGAAGATCATGGATGAACCAATATCCTAGATATTGTCGAAATGACTGCATTCACTAAAGAATAATAGATTAAATGCCTTGTAATTTATTTCCTGGCTTTGCTTCGAAACTTGTCTCTTAGGGGGAACCGTCAAACTAAGAGAGCACAGATCCCCATATCAACCATTGCAAGTCTGGGGGTCCAAGGTGAATTCCTATGTCGATTCCAGCAGTGTTGTATAATGCGTAGCACAGTCTTACAGTTGCTGAAGGCCGAGTCCGATTGTGTGAGAATTCCCTCGAGTATATTCTCGAAAAATGGTTGTTGATGTGGTCTCGCGAGACACCCGACGACACAGATCGACCAGGTCAAGCCTCGCAATGAGACATCCTTTGGTAAGTTTTCAATAGCATCGATGACTTTTGCTATTACATCATCTTGGTCTGTCTGTGTGATTATATCCGAGGCTCCGGGGATGGTGTATAGTTGCACAAGAGCCGTAGTGGCAAAGATCCGGGTTACCAAGCGAGACTTTCGTGTTGATAAGGTCTAAAGGATGACAGGTTAGATATGATGGGCTTGAGGTTTCACTCCAAACTTACCTCTGGTTCTGAATCCAGCGCATCAAGGCCATGGTGAATCCTTGCTTCCAAGGCCTCGATGTTGGAATGAAGTGCTTCAGGTTCGTAGGAATTCCCCTCAGCACCCAGGCTTGCAATATCACCTATGATAATCATCATCCAATTCTGACATCCCATTACCCGGGACATGTCCACTTCCTGGACATTTAGCCATTGCCGATATGGTGTTCGGGGTTGAGAGCCTGTCGACGTGCAGGCTAGAATGTCAAACCAAAGCAAATTTGCTACCTGAAATCTCTGGGCAATGGCTATTCCGCCAACTAGCTCAGAGACTGCTCCTTTTAATTCCGCTGGTTGGAGTTGGAGTTCAGAGGGCGTTGGTTCGGCCAAAATCGAGCCCAGAGCGCTGACATGCGGCTCCCAGTTGCTCGTTCCTCCCTGGAATACCTGTCTTTCAATTAGCTTTGCAACAGTGTACGGGGGAATTCAACATACTTGGAAGCTGATTAAAGCCAGCCCTCCTGCCACGAATTCTACCCACTCCTCCCGATTGCTTGCAAATCCCTCAACCTCACGCCGGGACAAGACCTGGCGGAGTTCTTGCAATGCTTTCGTGTGGTATTGAATGAGTTCTGACTCTTGGCTTTCGGCTCGGTAATGCGATACAATATGCTGATGCAGCGCGGACAGCGTAAGCGCAGCCTGGCGCAGGGGAGCACTCTTGGTGAGAAGCCAGAACAGCCAACCTCGTCCTCCAAGATCCGGATCGTCCACATAAAAGGGATACTGAAGTGGAAAAATGTAGTCTAGGTAATGGACAATATGTTGCGCTTCCCTAAAGCTCGTATTTTCAGACGGGGCTGGTTCCACTCGTTTTAAGGTCGGTTCGCTGTCAACTGTGGGTGGCTGTGGTAATCTCGCCTCACTCTCACGCGATGTGGGAGTGGCAACAGGTGGGGATGATCGGTTTTGAAGTCGTCTGATGCGTCGAAAATTCTCCTTGACAGTGCGTTTGATGTTCTGCAATTCTGAATCGAGCCTCCGTGGATCATTCATCCAGGCTGGTGGTTTGGACTCGTAGCCATAGCACGGAATCCCACGACTGCTGCATTCCTTGCAAATGGGAAACATCTCGTCGCACTTCCGGTGGCGGATCCTGCAAGTCCAGCAGCCGATGCGTCCCCGGTTCACGTACGGCGGCATGATGAATGAATTGATTCAAGGGTGAACATGATCCAAATTGCCCAGCATTAACCATGGCCAGTAAGATGTAGAAAGAGGAGGAAGAAGCGGAGAGAGTGGGAAGCCCGCGATCGACCACCCGCTAAGGGTCCACTTTGCTCAGAAGGAATTTAGACCAGCCACGTTGTTTGATGTGTCGCTACCCTACACTGATTATTTTATCGCGTGGTTCATGAAACATGCTGACTTCTCGAGTAGTTCGAGTCACGTAAGAGCTATTGGGAGAGTGCCTCGAGGAAAGGAATAAATTTAAAGAATTAGAATTGATGAATTCAGAGCAGGGGGGGTTGTAAGAGATTGTGGGTTAGGGCGGACAAGTGCAATACGTCAAGAGGTCACGAAATGCCCCAATTCATCCTGTTCTTTCTCGTGCAATGAGGTGTTCAGCCTACTTTGATGGTAATTCGCTTAAGATATGACAACCAGTATTTTTGTTAAGCCCATCATGGATCTAAAACTCCATCATCGCACTGCATTTACCAATATTTAGTAGTGTTGCTATTCGTACACAGCTACAAGCCTTCTCACCACAGGATGAGCTGAACTACTATACCCACAATGCCTGCAGTCAAAAAGTACATTGTGAGAGTAAAGGCTTGCATTTCGTATTAAAACGAAACTAATAAATAAAATAAATAATGATTATTAAAACGGATAAATACTGAGGATTAGTCTTCTGGCATTTTATTCCTAAGCTGCTTTACTTTATTATCGTATGATGGATCGTTACCAGTCTCACGTATGATCGAGGATCTGGTTCTGTGCGCAAATAGCAATACTCACACTTTTGGTATTACCGTCACTGCCTCATCGCCCAGAGAAAGTATCTGACCGAGACATCCCAGCACCACAGCTTCCCATCTTCCGAACATCCCATATCAACCTCAAGACAACGAATACATTTTTAAGAAGACTTCTAAGCAGTACTAGAGTGGAGAGGAGACCCCAGGTGTTGCTTTCATCACCGAACTAGCCAGTCCGGACTTTGCTCCAGGCTAGCGCAGCCTTCTCTTCAAAGTGTCCCAGAAGTTCCCAAGGCTCAGTCCTCGTGAAATTAGCCTGTTTTGTGTAGTCACTTCCCCACACATCCAAGCCTTTATTATAATTACTTCCTCATTATGGACAGCCTGGTTGAGCGGGACTGACTAGTTATTCTCGGGAGCCACAACGGGGTTGGGCGCAACGGCGAGCTAATATTGATAGGCTAAAATTCCAGTGGACCAGTTCTGAATTTGGTCTCTGCTTAGGACATAGCTATGGATTTGATGGGATGGCTAATAGTGCTATGATGAGAGAAGAGAACGGAGTTACCGGCATGCAACATTAAATACCTATGACTGTTATAGTATATGCATGTGATTCATAAAGAGGCTATATTGAGCCACGAGAACGACAAGTTTAGTGACCCATGCACACAGTTATGTGACGTTGTAATTAATCTCAAAACCGAAGGCCGAGTCGTAGTGCAATGCCCAATACCCATCCCAGATCAACTTTGTGATAGGTCCGATCTTCCCGCCATTGATGGGTTTGTCATCCAAGGTTGTGATGGGCATAATGCCACCAGCGGTCGTGCACATGAAGATCTCGTCACAATTGTAGGCCAGGTCCACGGGTACAAATTCCACGTGGACTTTGATGTCGTTAGCCTTGGCGACGTCAAAGACGCTCTGTCGTGTGACACCCTGGAGAACACCGCGATCGGGCGTGAAGAGGGCGTCGTCTTTGACAAGAATGATGTTGAATCCAGACCCCTCTGTAAGATTGGCGTCTCCATCAGTGAGGAATGGATAGGTGGCCCCGCGGTCGGATGCCTCAAAAAGGCCGCGAACCAAGTCTCCCCATTGCAAGTTCTTAACAGTGGGATCCATAGAGCCAGGAGGGACTCGCCGTACCGTCCTCGCAATTATAGCGCTACCACCGACTGGCTGCATCTCAGGCTCCATTACCCAAACATAGGGCTGGATGAACATGTAGAGATTGTTGATGATTTCCTCGGGCTTGGAGCCGCGGACACACCCTGAGACCGCGCGTCACTATCAGCTCAACATAGGCGTCCCGGATGCCGCTCTTGACTACCATATCGACTAAAATTTCCTTGACTTCTTCTCGAGGGAGGGGCAGCTTCAGTCGCAACTTTGTACAGCTGGCCTCCAGGCGAGTAATGTGGTCGTCGAGCCGAAAAAAGCGACCATCCCAGACCGCAGGCACATCGTAGGTCAAGTCGCTGCGCATGAAGCCTTGATCAAGAAGGGGAATGCGAGCCTTGGCGAGAGGGACAAGCTCTCCCTCGATCCAGGCGATGCCCTTGGCGAAGCGGTTGTTGCTCGCCTCCAGGATGGCCTGGCGCGCAGCGTAGCCGGTAAATACCTTCTCCATGGTGGCCATATCGAGCCTGATAAGATGATGGAACAGAAAAGTCGAAACTTGATTGATTAGATGTGGTGCTTGGGAGTAGCCAGTACTATGAATTTCCGGCTAGCCTTGCTTATGTACGGGTGTAGAGTATTATCCGTGATCTTGGGACACATGGCCGTTAATATACTCATCGGAGCGGGCGTGGTGTTTTTTACCTGATGTAGTAATTAATTCCGAGGAAGGGAATTTGGCTGGTAGCTCCTTGGCTGTCAGCGCCAGTGCAAATACGGGTGGTGGGAGCCTGAGCTAGGTTTCAATCACTCTGAGTAGTGGGTAAAAATCTCTGGACTCATGGAGTGTTGACAGGTTCATTTCCTATCAACGAGCTTTCAGACATATTGGGCTGAAGATTGGGAAGGCAACGGTCCTCGAAGACACACTGCGTTGATCTTGCCGCAATCAGTTCTAGCCTGAAGATTACCGCACATGCGGGGATGTTCCTTATCACGCATTGCTGCAACCGACGTTTCCCGATTACGGCATGATTGTTGACTGGCTGAATGCGTTAGGCTCGGGAGATGACCCGATGCCTCGCGTACCTTTGCATATAGTCAGCATCTCAGCAGAGATAATCAGCATACGAGGCAACATAAGAGAGGAGGAGGAGAAGCTGTTGCTGGCGACGGCACATTTCATTAGACTAGGATAGGGAGATGAGCGATGCAAAAGAAATAGGCCAATGAGCCTTGACGTAAAGGGGAGACGGGATTTATAATATGGGATAAATTGGCATAAATAGAAAACGTAGGAGTAGCACAACTAAGCCGTGTTTAGAGGACAGGAGGCCCTAGCGCAGAATAAACGCAAATATATCTTGGGGAAAGTCTCTCTAACCGTTTTATCCACACACCCAAATTAATTACTCAGCTGCCGTCCGAACAGCCTCGATGATCTTCCCAACAGCCGACGGATCAGATAGAGTGGAGATATCCCCCAGTTGATCCTCCTCACCAGCCAAAATCTTTCTCAAGATGCGGCGCATGATCTTTCCAGAGCGAGTCTTGGGCAAATCAGGCACCACATAGATCCCTTTTGGAGCTGCGAAGGGACCAATTGACTTTCGAACTTGTTGAACTAGTTCCTCGTGCAAGTTGTGAGATCCCTGGAGCCGTCCTTCAAAGTCACGAAAGCCGTTGATGCCTGGCCTGTGAGTTCATCAGGCGTAGCAACCACCGCTGCCTCGGAGACTGTGGGATGCTCAATCAATGCGGCCTCTATCTCGGCCGTTGAAAGACGGTGGCCGCTCACGTTGATGATGTCGTCCATGCGGCCACGGATCCAGAAGAACCCGTCATCATCACGACTAGCACCATCACCAGTATACTGCAGAAGTATTAGAAACATCCAGGGAGAGAATATAGTGATCTGAGAAAACTGACGTAGTATCCGTTGAAGGGCTTGAGATATGTGTCAGTGTACCGATCGTGAGCACCCCACACTGTTCGAGCCATGCTAGGCCACGGCTGCTTGAAGGCAAGAACGCCCTCAATATTGCTGCCATCAATCTCGGTGCCAGAGACCGGATCCAGAATTACAGGCTCAATACCAAAGAAGGGAAGAGAGGCAGAACCAGGTTTCATCGGCGTGATACCGGCAAGAGGAGTGATGACATTGCATCCTGTCTCCGTCTGCCAATAGGTCTATTCATCTCAGTAAGCGAAATGACTTTTCATGACTAGGCGTATTCATCTTCTTTGAACTTACATCAACGATATGTGCTTCATTCTTACCCACAATGTCGAAATACCACTTCCAAACCTCCGGTGCAATCGGCTCACCAACAGAACCTAAAACTCGAAGATGGCTCATGGTCCCCGTGACATGCTCATCGCCAGCTCGTTTCAATAAGCGAAGCGCGGTAGGGGCCACATAGAAATGCGTGATTTGGTGTCTCTCGATAATATCCCAATAACGAGACGGCGTCGGTGAACCGGCGTTCCCTCAAAAACCACCGTTGTGATACCAAGAAGCAACGGTGCGTACACCACGTAGGTATGTCCTGTGATCCATCCGACATCGCCACCGCAAAAGAATCGGTCGCCGTCATGGATGTCAAAGACGTATTTTCCAGTGGAAGCGGCTCCGACAAGATAACCGCCGGTGGAATGCACGATGCCCTTTGGCTTGCCCGTTGATCCGGATGTATAAAGAAAAAACAGCGGAGCTTCTGAGTCCATTTCCTCTGGCGGAATGTACCCAGGCCATTTCTGAACTTCTTGATGCCACCAATGATCTCTCCCGGATACCCAAGAAACTTGGGCACCCGTGTGTTGAAGAACCAAGACGTTGGAGACAGCAGGGCATTGAGAGAGCGCCTTGTCGATGATCGCTTTGATGCCAATTGTTTTGCCTCCTCGCTTGCCTTCGTCGGCAGTGAGAACGACCTTGCATCTGGCATCCAGGACGCGGTCCCTCACAGAATCGGCAGAAAACCCGGCAAAAATGACAGAATGGACTGCACCAATGCGAGCGCAGGCGAGCAAAGCAACAAGCGCCTCCGGAACCATGGGCAGATAAACAGCAATTATGTCGCCTTTCTGCACACCCATTCGCTTCAGTACGTGACAAAGGTTGCATACCTCTCGCAACAGATCACCATAAGTCAGAGTTCGGCCAGAGTTGATTTCATCAGCCTCAAAGACGAGAGCCACCTTGTCGGGATTCTCAAACGCATGGCGGTCGATACAGTTGAACGACGCATTGAGTTTGCCTCCCAAGAACCAGACATTGTCTCCATTGGAGAAACTCCCGTTGTGCACCCTGTCGAAGTCTTTAGACCAAGACAAGAGCTCACGGGCTTGTTTACCCCAAAACTCTCGAGGACTGTTGATTGATTCCAGGTATAGTTGTTTGTAGTTGTCGAAGCCTGGGTATGTTAGCCGCGTTGGGTCTGACGTCACGAGGATCTCCGGGATTCTTACTCTTCAAATGTGGTTTGCTGGGATGCTCTAGCGGGATTGGTAAGTAAAGCTCGTGTGGAATAAAGTAACGTGAGCCTGTACGTACTAGCCAGCATTCCATCAGGGGTGCCTACATGACAGGGGATGGTCAGTCGATGCGATGAGATAAATAGGGGCATGTGATGTGTTGACTCACTGAAAACGGGAATCCCATTCGAATCACTCATCGTTATCTGTTCCGTCGAATTGGCCGAATTGAGAGTGTGTGTTTAGAAGGCAGTGGAGAAAGGAGAGGCAGGCGATAGGTAGCTGTGATGTTTGGCGGACGATGCGAAAGGCGACGAGCGACGGTTCTGCGTAGGCCAGGAAAAGGGTCAATAAATGAATAAAGACGGAAATATTGAAAAGATTAGGTTGGATAAGCGGTGCTGCGGTCCAGGAGGCAAGGCCCAGGGGTCTCGGGCTGCATAATAAGGTGAGGAGTGCCGTGGCGATGGCGAACGGTGGCACACCGAGCAGTCAGGTGCAAATGGAGTGACGGAAGCCGTCGTTGGGAGACCTGATGTTGCACCTTCAGCAGGCCAGACCGCCAGTCAGGCGTGATACATGCTCCCAATTCTAACTGGTATTGGGCATTGCCATCCCCTGCTGTCACTTTTCCAAGCCTGATTCTGCTTCGTCTAACTGGTACGGTGGAGGGATGTTGTGGGGCAGTTGTCAGATGTTGAGCGAAAATGAACCCACTCGCCTGCGTTTTACCTAAATTAGGAGACACAGTCAATCAGCCCCCGACATCGGGACATCAGGTGCTGTGGTTAACGGGGCTTTGCATTTGATGACTGCGTACCGCGTAGTACAGAGATGACGTTAGGAATCTGAGGGGGAATTTGTGACGTCTGCACAGCTCGACGGAAGGAATTGACCCGTCCAAAATCCCAAAGGCCCTTGTGTGTTCCGGGCAGAAGACCTCGTAAATGCGAGGAACTAGCACCTGTTCCGCAGGCGGACGGGAAGCGAATGCAATTTTCTCTCCGCCAGTGCGACGGACATGAGCTCGACCTTTCGTGAGAATAATATCTTGGAAATCACCTAATCGCTTTTCTATGGACGCATCGCATTGCGACTGACCGCTAACAACAGCACAACGCCTAACTTTGATGCAAGGCTCTGGTGGCGGCCAATTCTAGCACGTGTCACGGGTGTAGGAGATAGCGCAGCAGCTCAGCCTTTCAACATCTACATCATCGCACATCATCGCGCAGTTTAGGCAGCGTACACGAATCCCGGTTTACCCAAGATTGAGTGCACAGCAGGTCAGCTAGCTTCCCACATGTCACCTCGGTTACCCTTAGTATGTATAAGTCGCATGTCAGTTAATCAAGGTGGTAGAAGACAATAGTTGTTGGGGGCGCTCCGGCTCACCCGAACAAACCCCCAAGACTAGATACAGGAATGAGGGATACCTCGGATTCGACCGTTGACCGCTCGTTAGGTGTAAGTTGGGCAGCCCATCCCTATGTGTTAAGCTTACTGGCAATGAGTTCGCGAGTAAGTGACTTCATATGGAGGGGTGCTTCCAGACGATTTATTTTCGGGCATGGACCTTTGTCCTCTGGGTCTGATAAGCTTAAGCTGTAGCCATTAATATTTAGACAGGTATTTTTATTTTCTTTTGTAGACTGCCATCCAGTAAACCCATTGGATACTAGCCAAGTCCTACTATCGCATCTAAACGGAAAGACAAGGGAAACATATCACAAATACAAAGGTTAAATGAATGAACAAATGCGGGAGGAAACAACATGACAACACTATCAAGGCTCTCATTATTATTTGTGAAGCGTGCGCGATGCAAGTCTGTGAAATTGACCTATTGCAAGATCTTCCAAATTTTAGAGTCAAATACCCGGCTGTTGCTTGCTCCCCGCCACCTAGTCGCTTTGATGCTTTATTCGAGCAAGCATGCGAGGCTATGTGTTAAAGCCCCTTCGCCGTTAAACCATTTTCTTGAGAGTCCGGTGGTGGTGTGTTCAGCATCTGATGTAGTCTCATAGGGATAGACGATTCCCTTGGCCTCGATGCTAAAGTGCGTGGAGACTGCCAGTTTTCTGTATGTATTGCTGCCGGTGCTGGCACGATCAGGCGACAAGAAGAATTCCCTTTATCCCATAAACCGGAATCATTCAGAATCTCCAGGAGCGAGTCCCAATCTGATGGAATCATATCAAACGATTCTTCACCAAGACTATCCACTTCTTGCGAGTTTCGTGACGGGAATTCCAAATCGGAAACTGGATTGTTTTGTTGTTCAGGATGCGGGGAACAGTGTTGGGCCGTTTCTGGGATACCTGTTTGAGAGGAGCTGTGGAAATCGGTGGTTCTGTGAGCCTCGTATTGGTGCTCAGATAAGTAACTACTACAGCAGAACTTTGAGGAGCACTGCCAGCAGTAGAAATAAATCGTGTCCTCCAGCTTGGGATCGTCCTTTGGTAGGCATTGATGACTGGAAAGACGACTAGGATGCCTTTGAGCGGCCGAAAAGCTCATCTGGGATTGTTCAGGCATTTTAGCTAATATCAGCAAACCTACTTCAAAGTTGGCCCAATTTGGGATTAGAATGGGTTGGCTGGTACAGTTTCAGAGAAGATATTTGTGACGGAAAGTGGGCGGTCAGACTCCGAGTGCCGATGTTGGTACCCGTGTGCGCCACTCCGAGGCACCCCGCTTTGCTCTGAGGTACTCAGCGCCAGTCCAAGGCACGTCATATTTTAAAACATTTCCCTTCATCTTCTCGCCCTAAGAGACCTTTGATTACGGGAGAGCAATGAGGTGGTCTATTTCTATTTGAGAATTCTTATCCTTGCAGACAGGTTACCTCGGGCCAGTCAATCATCACCAAACGTAATGGAAAGATGTGCTGAACTTGAGTAGCTATGACAAAGACTAGGATTATCATTCAGAACTCAACTCCAAAAAACATGGACACATGGAAATGAAGAAATATGCATTTCCATACACCATGAAACTTGAAACTATCCTAATTAATGCTATGCGATCTTGTTCAGATGGGGTGCTCAATGACGTATTTCTGCATACTCGCCCGGCCCTGCTCAACAAGAATCATAGCCTCCATCCCTTCTTCGCCACCGCTGACCACCACAACATTCGGCATGCAATACCCGCTGCCATAATTATCAATTGCCCACTTTGTTGCCTTATCAATATTCGCCTGCCATTCGGGGACCGCAGGGTTCTTTCTGACCAGCCCATTAGGTAGAGTCAAATCCACATCTACATTGCGGCAAGCAAATGCCATTTCCCACTTTTGCGCCGTTCCCTCGGCTACAGGAATTGAAGATGTGAACCTCGAGCCCTCATCTGCAATTTCTTCACAGAGGGCTGTGGAGGATGGCTGGCCGCGGGAAACAACCGCATCCAATACATGCAGCAGTGGCTTGCTGGTATGCTGTTTCAGCGACGCCTGAATCTTCTTCACAATCTCGGAATCATGATAGTCAAAGCACTCCGTGGCCCCGAGAGCGCTCAGTGCTGCATGGTTCTTTGCTGACGCTGTAGCAAGAATCGGGTAGCATCCTGCCATCTTGGCAAATTGGACAGCTGCGCTTCCAACGGCCGAGGCCGCTCCCCAAATGAGTATAGGGATGCCACTCTGTTCGAATGGCACCTGTAGCTGGTTGAAGAGTGCGTCCGCTGCAGTGTGGGTAACGACCATTAGGCAGGAGGCGTCGGTCATCGGCATCGAGGGAGGGACAGGGTAGACGAAGTGTCGAGCGCAATGGTATCTTTTATGAACACCATACTGGTTGGGTTTGTTTAAAAGAGGATCCGCGAATCCGAGAACTTGATCGCCAGGGCTCAAGTCTTTACGCGCTGGTCCGCACTTAAGGACTGTGCCAGCAAAATCGTAGCCCGCCACGCAGTTCTTAAACCCTAATAGTCCGTGGAGGATGTCGGCGGGGTTGATGCCAGAATACAGTACTTCGACTAAGACCTCGGTGTCTAGCGGTTCATACTCTTCGTCAACATTGCGAATTGATGGCCGACCGTCTTCCCCAATCCAGATCGCGCGGTTGACCATTCTGGAGAATTGTCAGAAAATCCTCAAGCGAACAAGAAAATGTGTGCGTGTATTGAAGAAAGGAATAAATTACTTTTGAAAGCTGAATAACGTGTTATATATGCTTTTCGGAAACAGGGATACACCGTACGATCTTCCGCTTATTCATTTTATTTGGAACCAACTGCCGCTGACATATCCTAACTGAGCTACATTTACCCGAACCCGGTGCATTTGCCCTCTGTGTGAGCCTTCTTCTTGGTGTATACTCGGAGGCTTGCGCACCGAGATACCGATCCTCAAATTGAACTTGGGAAAAAAAACGAAGTGCTACTCGACAATGCCGATGGCGCTTCTAATTCCGATTACGACACAAACTTTCGTAACCTCGACCCTGAAGATGGAATTAGCTAGCTGCGGAGAGCTTGGAGACTTAATATCGGAGTCTCACATCTGGCCTGGTAATTAAGAGTCCATAGATTGTCACTTTTGGAACTAGGGAGCTATGCGTCATGCCCAGATATTGCATCCAGATTCGGAAGAAACCTTGCACAAACCTAGGATTAGATTCCCCGCTAAGGCTGACATGGAACATTACATTTGCCTGGATGGAGGTGAATGAGAGAATCTCACCGACAACAGCACATTCTTGAATATATACCGAGGCACACATTACAGCATCAGTTGGCCCCTTCTGGGCTCAAATATACACCTTTGATCGCCAATTCAACCCATTCAGATAGGTCGATGCTTCAGAATGTACGTCTCAAGTTATTGAAAACTTCCTATCTGCCTGTCCAAGACGATTCCATTACCTCTGCCGCCCTGGTCATCTTGATCTCTGGAAATCTGTCGGTCAAGCTTTCCACATCCGTGATATGATAGCGCCCCAATCCAGCTTGGTAGTGAATCATTGCGAAAAAGGCTTCCGGATTCTCGATGAAGTCGATTTGAGGGAACTCGTGAAAGAATGAAATTGACCCTGATTTCAGCTTCTCCAAACTGTCGTATGCAACCTGAAACTTGCATCCTGCACCTAATTAACACTGGTCAAACAGTTCTTGGGCTTGTTACTCACCTCGCGCCTTCTCCGCCATCTCAACAAGTTGATTGAATGACAATGTCTCAGAAGCGATAAAGCTGACCGCAGGCCACTGCCCAACATTCATCAAGTGAGCGACAAACTTAGCCATATCCTGGGTTGTAATGAAAGTCGCCTTTGCAGATCCATCTCCAGGAATGGCTGCCCATTTCTTCTCCATATTCATGACGTTGATCCATGGGTGGAGGTAGGATTTCCAATACGGCATACCGTAATAATCTAGAAACCAGCCATTCACGATGCGTGTATACTCGAGACTGGTCTTATCAAGACTCTCGATAGCTTCAAACGTGTACCGGGCCAATGGGCTAATTTCGACGTGCCTAATATCCGTAATTAGTACGAGTCATTTTACCACCAGAATATGAACTTGCTCTTTCAAATGCTGCATGTCAAAGCCGCTGATAACAAATCTTCGAGTTGGTTCTGACTGTCCCGCTGCTTGTATGAGATTGAGCTGGGCTTGGTTCGTTTCCGGAGTGACAACACCGATGGCGCAGACCACTGTGTCAACGCCAGCCTGCTTGAACGCCTGGCTCATGCCCTCAATATCGGCGTAGTCAACTTTAAGATAATGAACACCCTGTTGTGAGGGGCGATTCTAGACTCCAAAGATTAGATGAAGAAAGTCCAAATTTTTGCCGGCTGCGTACGGTACGAGACAAAACATAGACTTGGTGCTTGGCGTAGGCGACAAGGCCATCGACAATCGTCTTGCCAACCGGACCGCTGCCACCGGCAACTGCAATGACTCCCATACTTGAGGTTTTGGGATAAAGTTGATTCTACTGTGTGTGTAGAGGCTGTAGGAATAACGCGCTTCAAGTTGGAGAGTTATATCGAAGCGGTTCTTATACACACAGGTTATGAGTGAGCGGGGAAAGAAGCGCTAATTGGGAATATTTCCTAATTGGGAGTATTCCCTAATTAAGCATTGTTTGTCATGCTCCCGTCTTACGTTATGACAAATCGGAATGTAGTATGACGTTGGACTGCATGCGTTGAATCAATTTACTCGGTTAGTCTCTTTGTTGAGTGATCCTTCGTAAACACAATTAAAAGTTCATAGCACTGGTGGAGGTCTCAAAAGACCAGAACACTGCCGTTCGTTCTTCTGCGCACAATAATTCCCGTGCTTTTAAGATGGATTCTATTTGGCGTTTCCCTTTCATATTCTATCTTTTACTACATTCTCAGATGTCCATTGTGTATTGCATTGACTATTGCGAAGAATCTGGGGGTGGAGCATTAGCTTCGCTAGAATATCTAGAATATCATTTCCGATCTTGTTGGTTCGGCTTTAGGCTCCTCATCGATTTGTCATGACCTGAGTCGGGCCGATGAAATGGGGGGGTTCAGGGATATTCTACATCTGCAGTCCCAGAAGTTGTGAATGATAGGCTCGTCGCAGTTCCACTCGCATAAGATTATTACCAATGCCACGCCATTTAGCCACATTGCAACATGAGATACATTGAGCGCCAAGCTGGTCCATCTCTGGCCAGGGATGGCTCTCGCCTATTTGACCAGAAATAGCTGCGGCTAGAGATGGACTAGGGTCCAGCTCCCAATAAGTCATCTTTCAGCGGAAGTTGGAGAAGCCCAGTTGAGGTCTGTCAGAAGTGGAGTGGCAAGGGTTGATACCTTTCGAGTCGAATCGAGGGTTTGAATATGTTCATTACGGGAGCTAATGATGCTATATCAATGAGCCCGGTGCGTATAAGGCTACACCTTGGAGGTTACAAGTGTGAAATGTCCACAATTTCAGCATGGGCGGTTTATTTCAGTGATCTCTCTGCTGCTCCGGGAAAGCAAACCAGTGTAGGATACGAAGTAACGATGAAGAATGTTGTGTTCAAGAACCCAGAAAGCACTGGTTCACTGAGTGCTAAGTGAGGTTTCAAGGGTTATCACTATCACCAACAGGCCATCAAGTGACTTGGTTGAGCTGTTAACTGTAGACTAGTTAAATTGGTATCAAGACGACGCTCTGAATCGAATCAGCTACGAGATCAGTGATAAAGTCCCAACTCATCCGTCTCTTTAACTTTCAGCTAATAGTGCACCGCACCCTCTCCCAGGCTTCGACCCCACTTAGTAACCTCGAAGATGATCATATTATTGATAAGCACTGTAAAAGTGCATGAAATGAAAAGTAATTCACTTCCAAGGTTGAAACCTTGTGAAGTGGCGCTGCTTTCCTTGTTAGTAAGGTAAATTCTTCACCGCAAAAGGGGAGGAACTTATCGGTAGCCAATCCTAGCAGACATTTAATTGCAATAGTACTGACTGGATCTAGTTCGCTTCGAGATATCAGTAGCAGTAAGCATAGTACGCTATTGAAGTCTAAGAACCAGCTGCGATACTGGATGGGATCACACCCATTCCAGACCAGACAATTACCCGGATGAGTGATTCTAGTGACATACCACGACACCAAACAGAATACAACCAAATGTTATAAGGGCAAGTGTAGGCGAAGAAAAGTGGAGGCAGGAATAATTAGAGGCGGTGTTGTGCTTTTAATGATGTCTCCATTGCAGCGTCCCATTTCGAGCAGCAACTGGGGCCGATCTTGCGATAGATCAATGGCACAATGAAGTGACAAGAAGCAATGGTTGGATTATATATACCCGAATACTACTGGCCAGAATAATAATCGGGATACCTTTAACTTTTGGTTAAAATAGTTCAGCTTGTTAATCTAACAGCAGTCATATCGATGTTATTTGAGCTTCAATTGCAATAGCCTATTTGGCCCCCAAAATTTCGCCTGCATACATACCAATTCAGACGTATCCCCGCTGTTACTGGGCCACGTGTCTGACATTTGTAGGTATCACGTGAAATTCTTAGGGACCAGGACGAGAAACCTGCGTCCCCGCACGCCGCTTTGCTAAACTGCGCGAAACTCATGTTTCAACGATCAGTCTAGACTACATTACGCTACAACACAGCCCACCGAGTCCTTGAAGCCGACGCCTCACCTAAAACAGCAATGCCAGCGATCTCTCATAGACAGAGCGGTGTCCGGAAGAAGCTCACATGCGAGGCCTATCGTGTTGGGTGGATCTCGGCGCTCCCTCTCGAATTTACGGCGGCACAGGCTATTCTCGACGATATTCACGAACCCCTCCCGACCGACCCGAAGGACGATAACGAGTATATACTAGGGAGCAGTGGCTCACATAATATTGTCATGGCGTGTCTGCCATTGGGGAATTATGGGACAAACAGCGCGGCAATCGTAGCGACCAATATGAACCGAAGCTTTTCTCGCCTCCACATCCGACTCTTAGTGGGAGTTGGCGGAGGAGTACCTGGTCAGATTGATATTCGTCTTGGCGATGTCGTGGTCAGCTCCGATATCTTGCAGTACGACCTTGGAAAGACGGTCGAAGACGGTCATTTCCAGCGAACGGGAGATTTTATTAAGCCCCCGCCACATCTTCTGACGGCTACTTCCAAGACCGACGCGAAACCCGAGCGGACCTCGAGCAACACATCCTCTCTTGTTTCTCAGATGATCAGAAGCTCTCCAGATATGGCTAAGTATGCTTATCCCCGCCAGGTCAAAGACCGCTTGTTCGACGGATCATACGATCATGATAGGTCAATTAAGAACTGCAAGGAATGTGATCAGTCCAAGGTGCTAAATAGACCAAATCGAGCTGATACTTGCCCTAAAATCCATTACGGACGGATTGCATCAGCCAATCAGGTTATGAAGCATGGTCGAACCAGAGACGAGCTAGCAAGACAACACAACATTCTATGCTTTGAAATGGAGGCGGCAGGAGTCATGCATAGCTTCCCGTCTTTAGTCATCCGTGGAATATGTGACTATTCAGATTCCCATAAAAACAAAGCATGGCAGAATTACGCAGCCGCAACCGCTGCAGCCTACGCGAAGGAGCTACTGTCCCAAATCCCAACGCCTCAGGCTGGAAGGGATCCGATTGATGCCGATTGGCATGGGAAAGGTAAGGTTCGAAATTGATGAGTATCTGGTCGAGCTAATACTTTTGTAGAACCAGTCTCATTGCAGAGTGGCGTCAACAGTTTTATGGATTCATTGGAATTCAATGAAATCGACTCCCGCCAAGAGACAATCGACGAAGCCCATGAGAGTACCTGCAAATGGCTCCTCGATCACCAAGGCTACAAAGACTGGCTCAGTCTTGAAAATGCCACTGAAGACCGTGGCTTGTGGATAAATGGGAAGCCAGGAGCCGGGAAATCAACGTTGATCAAGTACGCTTTTGCAAACGCAAAGAACGATGCTGACCCCGATACTACTGTCACCTCCTTCTTCTTTAATGCCAGAGGAGTTGACTTGGAGAAGTCAACGACTGGCATGTACCGGTCTCTACTATTCCAGCTTCTAAAAGAACGACCGGGACTGCAGGGGCTCCTTTTTGAGAGGAAACAAGGGCCTTGGGGAAAGAGATCACAGTCCCCTTGGTCGCTTAAAGAGCTGCGGAAGCTCTTTGAGACTGCTGTCACAAACCTTGGGCACCACCGTTTGATTTGTTTCATTGATGCACTTGACGAAAGCGAAGAGGATGATGTTCGAAAGATGATCAGTGACTTTTCGCACTGGGGAAAACTAGCTGTTGACAAAGATTCAATGTTCTCTGTTTGTTTCTCTAGTCGCCACTATCCCTTTGCCGATATTTCGTTTGGCCTGAAGCTTGCACTGGACGACCACCAGGGTCATATAAAGGACCTCCAGGAATATGTACAATCCGAACTCACCACTGGGTCTGGGGAAAGCGCTGAGGAGATTAAGCGCGAAATACTCCGGAAGGCAGAAGGTATCTTCATGTGGGTTGTTCTTGTTGTCAAGATTCTCAACAAAGAATACCGTCGCGGCCGCATCTTCGCGGTTCAGAAAAGACTGCAGGAGTTACCATCAAAGCTCAGCGACTTATTCAAAGGTATAATGACTCGGGACGAGGAATACATGGAGGACTTACTACTTTGCATTCAATGGCTTCTCTTTGCAAAGCGGCCCCTCACTGTTCCGGAGTTTTACTTCGCACTTACTGCTGGATTGGCTCCAGAACCGGAAAACTTGGGTGAATGGGATCGCGAACGTACCTCGGAAGATTCCATGCGGCGGGTATGTAACAAGCAGCTCCAAAGGCCTTGCTCTGGTTACTAGGTCGAAGCCCGAAACGGTCCAGTTTATCCACGAATCAGTACGGGACTTTCTCATCGCACACGGGGGTGTCAAAGAGGTATGGCCCGAACATGCGCTAAATTTCGAGCCCTTCAGCCATAATCAACTGAAAGAGTGTTGCTACAACTACCTCAAAGTCAACACTTTGGAAGATACATTTGGGAAACGAATGCAAATCTCGAGGCAAAAGCCAGGGCGTGGGTTTCCATTCCTTCAATACGCAAACCATTACATTCTCCACCATGCCAATGCTGCCGCATCTACGATACCACAAGATTGCTTCTTGGAAAAGTTCGAGAGAGAGAGCTATGAGAACTGGGCGAAGATTAGAAACATTTTTGGGAGGAATCAACGCAACCATCCTCCTCTCCTGTACGTTCTGGCAGAGTACAATTTAACAGCGCTCGTACGGACACATCGTGGTCTAGGTCCGAAGTTCAACTGCAAAGGAGGACGGTACGGATACCCAATTTTTGTTGCTTTAGCGAACGGCCATCATGGTGTAGTGAAAGAACTTTTTCGTGGTACAAACTCGCTAGGGAACAATGAAGCATCCAATCAATCAGCCCATGAGCAGGAATTTGAGGATAAAGAAGGACAGACGCCCCTCATGTGGGCGATCGAGGAGGGCAATGTGAGCCGAGCTAAGCTATTGATCGAGTCGAAAGAATTCGACGTCAATTCGTGGGAAAAGAAACACGGCCAGACAGCCGTATCGACAGCTGCACAGTACGGTAGAGACGACATTATGAAGCTCTTGCTCGCACAAGAGGGCGCAAATCCTGGATTGAAGGATGGGTTCCAGCGCACACCACTCTCACGCGCTGCTGAAAACAATCACCTGGCCGTTGCAGAGATTCTGCTCGCGACTGGACGTGCTAAGGAGAACTCAAAAGACCGAAAAGGCCGCACGGCGCTGTTGTGGGCTGTGAAGAACGGACATGTCGACACTGTACGATTACTGCTCGCGAGTGTGGGTGTAGATGCTAACGCACGGGATCGACGTGGTGAGACACCACTCCTGTGGGCTGCTAGGCGAGGTTATATGGAGATTGTGGAACTTTTGATACAGAGGAAGGATCTCGATATTGACGGGAGGGATAAAAAACATTGCACAGCACTTTCGGTGGCTGGTCAAAATGGAAACTCAAGAATCGTGGAGATTCTACTAGCAAATTGCCGGCTTGAACCCCCACTCGGAGGCCAGGGCCGGTACCGCCCCCTCTCTCGAGCCATCGCATTCAAGAGAATCAGGTATGCCACTCTTCCAGTCGATGAAAGAGCAGACCTGCGGTCGAGAGACGGTAATGTAGGTACGCTGCTCCGCTGGTGTGGGCTAGGAAGAAGTAGAGGGCTGTTGTTAGTAATGGAGGAGTACTTCAACCGGGACCTGAAACCAGTAATTAAGACCTACTTCATTTCATGTTACTGCCAGAGGAAGTGCCGCCCCTACCGGGCGCATTTAGTTAGTGGGCCGAGGTTCAATTTGTTCGCGGTCACAATAATAGAATCCTCAGTCCAGATTCAAAGGTTTTATCGCTTGGCCAGTCTAAATCATTGATTCACGCCCATGTCATCGTTTCAAATTGACAACAGAAACGGGCAGCCAAGTCTTTACCCAGTGCGTTCAATATATGCCATATTAAAAGCCCCTCATCATGTGAGTGCACACCACATGATGCGGTTGGCCAGTTCACAAAAAATGGGTGGTCATTAGTAAAGTCCCCCATCCCACATCACGGAGCTTCACCCTTCGAAGCCCCGTTTTGTAAAATCGAAAAATCGAAAATCGATAACCTTTGGTTAGAACTGACTTCCTTCATTGTGAACTGCTCTTTATATTGGAATAATTTTAATAAATGCGGCACAACCTACCCAGGTATAGCCCTTTAATTATTTTCCTTTCCATACAATTTGCGGTTACGGTGTGCATTCCATTTTCTTTTTAATGTCCTTGATTAGAAAACTCCTTTCTCCTTTATCCAATTAAGCTGCAACTTTATAATAATAATTCTTAATCTCAGGCTGTCTGATATTGTAAAGGCTTTATTTACTCTGCTATCTCAGAGAGTAAGGTAGAAAAGGTGTGGCTTTTCTCTATATCTACAGACTGTATGGTATTAATTAAAGCACGAGTGCCTTATTAAACTTGAAGTCTGTTTGGAGAGGTAGTTAGAGTAGTGCAGGCGGGCGGGCATGAGATATGTGTTACAATAGCTGCTGCAATAATAGCTTATCCAATTTGAGACTATGGAATGTGTCGGGATGTAATTTTTCATACCTCTCTGTGCCTGCATTATTTTATCCGCATTTTTTTGGGATTCTGGCCATTAGCTGTTTTTGCGGGCTTTGCCTAACATGCGACTCTACGTGTGAGTTGCGTACTGCGGTCAATGATTCTGTCACAATAGTCGCTTAATCGGCGCAGGTTGCTACGAGATATGTGAATGAGATGGAAAGGACGGTATTACATTAAGAATTTGAAAAGACGAAGAGAATCTGTGTCAAATGTTCGGCCGCCGCTGAAGTCAGGTCAGCCAGGCGTGTTAGAGTGTTCATCTGCCAATGAAGAAGCATATGGATGGATTAGGGTTGGACGTACATTTCCTTCTCCCACACAAACTTGAAGTACCAAACAGTGCGAGCCTATAGGCGCTTGACGTCCCGACCTGCCAAAGGGAGGTGATGGGCTATGGACCTCTGGGGAGCTGAATATTCGTTTCCAAGGATCCCACCTTAATTCATACGCACTAGTTGAATCCTAGACAAGAGAACCCGTCTTGGACAAACGCGGGGGGCTTAGAGTATCATTCTATGTTTTGTCCTGCACGTAGGATCTAAATGATCGGCAAACTATCCTGTACTCTTCTACTGAATGACCGTCAGTATTCGTACTATATGTAGTCCTATTTCTGGGCAACCGCGTGGTCAACAACAATGTTGTCTAGTTGAGCATCGCATTTGTATGACTCGAAAACAGTTCCTCTCAACTTCATGTTATTGGATTTCCAACTAATTGTCCCCCGCGAACTGGAACCAAGATTGAAGCGGGAAGACGCGTTATGATACGACTCTTGCAGCAACAACCTTATTGGAGGAGGCACGGGCAACCCAAGACGCTGATGTTTGTTGGGGATCCATAATAGGCCAGAAAGCCCGCGATGGGACAAATACATATCTATACCACCTTATGCTGGTCCCGGCCGGATTTGCGTCCTGGGTCGCCAAAATTACTCACAAATCATGCTTAGTGGGTCATAAAACAACCACAGAACGCAATGACAATACCAATTACAATTGATTGCCGGGCTTTTTGCTCAACTCCGCTTCAGAGTCGACGGGAGAACGTGATGTACGTGCCCTAGAACTACCAGGAAAATCTAAGGTATATTTTCTATTGATTCACCCTGAATGTAGCAGAAGCTGCGCTGTTCCTATCTATTACTTCTGGCTCAAAAGCTCTATCATCTCAATCCAGGTACGCAGTGATACCATCATGGGCTGAAAGCAAATTCCCCGAAGAACATCAAGAGATGTCGTGCTAATAATGTCCTTAGGGTCGGAACTAGTAGCAACCAACACGTCATAACGACCTGTAACGACTTTCCACTTGCACAAATCCTCATCCCAATAAGCGGCAGCCTCTTTGCCAAACTCAATCTCAGCAGTTTTCTCACCTCCCAGCTCGAGCTTGACCTTTGCGAATCCTGCCAAGGTCTTCATCGGTCGCTCCAACTGAGCAACCTGAGGTGGGGCGATGTATACCTGAATTATTTCGGCACCTGCACGAGAGCCGATGTTGGCAATTGGCACTGTAACCATAACCTTTTGGCTAGGGTCATTGCTGATGGTTCCCGAGATGGATATGTCGCCGGTCTTGAACTTGGTGTAGCTGAGTCCAAAACCAAAAGGGAAAAGAACTTCTTTCTCAGAATTCCAGTGTCGATCGAAGTGTCGATATCCAACGAATACACCCTCGGCGTATTCGACTTTCCGAGACTCATAAGAGTCAATACCGAAATTGCCGTAGCAAGCCGTATGCTCATACAACCGAGGCCATGAGATTGGCAGTCGGCCGGAGGGATTCACTTCACCAACCAGGACATCTAAAATAGCATTTCCGGTCTCCTGGCCCGCATACCAAGCTTGAACCAGTCCTGCCACATCATCAAGCCAAGGAAGCTCAACAGCAACGCCAGTGGTGTTGACGACAACAGTCTTTGGGTTGGCAGCCGCGACGGCGGTGATAAGTTTGTCTTGGGCCCGGCTTTCATATGGCGGCAACACCATTGCATCCATATCCTGACCCTCAGATTCCCATTGGAAGGAATTTCCAGTGAAAACAACGGCAATGTCAGCATTCCGTGCGAGCTCGACGGCTTCAGCTTGCAACTCCTGCTTCATCTCTGCCTGCGATACGAATCCGATGTGGGCGCACAGCTGCTTGTCGAGGATATAATTATCGGATACGCTTTTTGTGGGCATGGAAGTGAGGACCTCGATTTTGTAGGCCTTGGATGCTTCGAGGTAATGCTGGACTCGTAGCTCATCCTGGACACCGGAGATGAAGGCCATTGCGTCTCGAATGCAGCCTTCTTGCTCCGCAATAAGCTCCCCATCGACAAAAAGCTTGGTATTTCCGGCACCAGAAAGACTGAAATAGTGAGAGCCAGTCTCAATTGGTCGATATGTCGTGGAAAGGCGAGCGCTCATCGCCAAATCTTTAATCTCAATTTGGTCATGTGTAGTGCAGTAGCTTCGAAGAATTTCTTGAGTGTTGAATGGTTCACCAGTACCATTATGATCACTAAAGTAATCAACAGTAAATCCCGGTTTACCCTTGCTATTCGTAGTACCCTCACATAGATCGGGGAGGGAGCGGAAGATATGAGCGCCTATGTGGTAAAATCAGCAAATGAGCACAATGCAATACAAAAATAGCATGTTTATAAAGACTCTTTCCATCCAATATTCGTGCTTTGCTTACCTTTTGAGTATGTGAGCTCCAACTGAGATCCGAACCTGGTTTCAAAGGCTTCAGAGGGGCTAGTCTTGTAGTGACAAGTCAGGAACGAACTTCCACCTCCGTGAGCTGAGGCATGTTTTGCAAGTGGACCAATCAGGGCAATTTTCTTCGTCTTTTTTGACATTGATAGGAAAAATATCGTCTTTATTCTTAAGAACGACGATGCCAGCGCTACCAATATCACGAATAAGAGCGCGGTGGTTTGGGTCATTAACAGCTCGCTCTTTGGGGGTCTCTCTCCGATCCGTGAATTTTCCAACCCTGGCTAAGAGCTTAAGGGAGGCTCGTACTCTAGCATCGATGTCAAAGACGGAAATGCGCCCGTCTTCTAAAGCTCGAAGTACTTCAGAAGCTTCACGAGCTCGAGCGGGGCCTGGCATTTCGAGATCGAGTCTGTGATGATTAGAATTTCATTTTCCCACAATCACGGTGTGACATACCCGTTTCGGATGCTGTCCACGGTGGTTGCTGCCCCCCAATCGCTCATGCTCAGTCCCTGATACCCCCAATCTTTGTGAAGGATATCGTCCAGGAATTTAGGAGTCGCGTCGATGTAGGATCCATTGATTTTGGGGTACGAAGTCATCAAACACCATGGATCAGCCTCTTTAACAACAATTTCAAATGGCTTGAGATACAGCTCCCTGTTAACGTGTTAGCACTGTTCGTGTTTAGGAAGCGGAAGAGAGTGGCAAAGTACAATCTCTGTCTTGCGGAGAGAGGACTTACCTGAGCGCTCGCTCCGAAATTTTCTCGTCGACCACAAAGCGGCGCGTGTCTTGTTCATTTGCGAGGAAATGCTTGACCGTCGCTGCGACCCTTTTGAGACTGGAGTCCCTTGACGTATTCGGCAGCCATGATGCCGGAAAGTAATGGATCCTCGGAGAAAGCCTCAAAATTTCTGCCTCCAAGAGGAGATCTATGAAGACAAACTGTGGGCCCGAGTAGCACATATGCCCCCTTGGTTTGAGTCTCCTCAGCAAGTGCCTTGCCGGTCTTCAGGGCAAGATCTCGATCAAAGGTAGATGCCAGAGACACGCATGCCGGGAAGCATGCGGCTGGTGTACCATCATGGAAGTCTTCACCTCGTGCACCACTTGGGCCGTCTGTGACTTTGAGAGATGGAATTCCAAGGCGGTCGATCTCATGAGTTTCCCAAAAGTTTTTCCCAGCGAGGAGAAGGATCTTCTCATCGAGCGTCAGCTCCTTGAGGAGGGCGTCGATGTCAACGGCAGACATGGTGTCAGCAGCGGTGGGCTATAACAAATAAAAAAAGGTTGGTGAACAAACAGGACAGGGGAACAGGTTGAAGGCTGGAGGAATTGCCAGCTTTGTGGTCTTTTGTATTGAACCGCTAAATCACAAAAAGAAGACACAGCCGGCGCGGAGATAGCAATACAGGCTCTGGGGTGGAGACAATTCAATAGATCAATTTTAAAGCCGCTTTCTCCACTGCGAAATGGCTCATTCCTGAGTCCTATGACACTCGGAACCTCATCGCAAGGGGTGGCCAATGGAGGATTAGACGACTCAGGGCTCATGGCACTATCGATAGTGCTTTGCGGTCAACCCACTGTTTGTCCGTCTTTTCTCCGGCAGGTAAAATCATCCAAGATTCGGAGTGGAAAGTGGTCTCGGCTCCCATCGCCTGATCCTTCTTACCGGGCCATGCCCACTCAGGCAAGCCTCGGAAGCGTTCGCTTGTCATAAGACTCCGTTTTCTCTTTCGAACTGGATTTCTAGACCAGTGGTCTCCTGCTAAAGCGGTCTCCGCTAATACTCCGTCTATTGTCCGCTCTCGCTCCATTCCTCTTTTGATCTGCGATCCACCAATTCTCCGTCAATTCCCCAGTGGCGCCAGTCATAGTCGACCAACCCCGTGGGTAACATGACCCAGAACCCCAGGCTCGAGCTTGGTAGAGCCTAGCACTCTCTACAAACTCTGGGGACGTCGGGATTCCGGGAATTTTGTGAAAGCTCTTGCGCGTCTCCGAAGGAGTATATTAATCCCAGGTGCTCCTGCGGCACAGAAATAATTCTGACACTTAGCACAGCATCACCAATTCATCTTTACTCCATCTACCTAGTCTCGCAGCCTGTTCAAACACTCACAAGACGCCATGGGAGCACTCAAGGATGAACCCGCTGCGGTGCACCTGCAGATTGCGGAGCCCACAACGAATGACGAGACTGTAGTTGGCATGGAAACGACTCTCAAACGCTTCCTTGATCGCCAACATACTCTCACCAGCAAACAGGCGGTCAAGGAGAGTTGGAAACCTCTCGCTTGGTGTATGTTTAGTCCTAAATCCCTTGATATAGGCACGGCCGTGTATTTGAGTTGTTGAAGCTAACATTGTCATGTGCTTAGGCCTTTACATGTTCTTCATCTGCATTATGTTTGGATATGATGCTCTCGCGGGCAGCGTTGTCATTTCAATTGCGGAGTTTCGCAAAGACTTTGGATATCTTTATGAGGGCACATACGTCGTTGATGCTAATTGGCAGCTCGGGTTTCAGGCTGCCTTCTTTGTTGGTAAGCATGTGCTATAATTATATAAAGACTACACGTAGACTAACAACCTTTTCCAGGTATGATCATCGGCGGCATGTGTACAGGCATTGCCGTTCAACGTTTTGGCCGTAAATACACGGTTTTTATTGCCTACTTGGTCAACATTGCCGGCGTCTTCCTGCAGTATTTCGCAACCACCCCAGCCCACTTCTTCGGTAGCAAGCTGCTCACCGGCGCACCGCTCGGTGCATTCTCGACAATCGCCCCAACATATGCCTCCGAGATGGCGCCATTAGTAGTCCGTGGTGCAATCACTGCAGGCATGAACTTTGCCATTGTATTGGGAAACCTCCTAGGATACGGTGTGATGCGCGAGGCAGGCACCTACAATGGCAAGGCGACATACCGAATCCTGTTTGCAACGCAGTGGGGCTTTGTTAGTGCTGCCCTGATCATTTTACCATTCTTCCCTGAGTAAGTAGTCTGGAATGAGATTGGATCACAAGGGCATTACTAACTGGAAGGATGTAGGTCTCCTTTCTGGCTCATTGCACATGGCAAAGAGGAAGAAGCACGAGCAAATATTGCCAAGCTTCATGGTGCCGATTACGATGTTGATGGCCGTTATGCCGAAGTCACATCAGCACTGGCCCAACAGGCCGAGTCTCAGAAATCCCAAGGAACGATTAAGGATTGCTTTTCAAGCGACAACTGGCGACGCTCAATGGTTGCTGTGATGATGTTCTTCATCCAGAACGCATGCGGCACAGGCTGGGTAATTGGCTACATGAGTTACTTCATGCAGCTCGCAGGAATGCCTGTCGAGCAGTCCTTCAATGCCACTGTCGGTATTTGCGGAGTTATGCTTGTTGGCAACATCAGTGGGTGGTTTTTGATCGAGTGGCTTGGCCGAAGAGGTACAGCGTTGTATGGCACTCTTGTGCTGTGCGTGTGTCTGTTCATCATTGGTATCCTCGCGGTTGTCAAGAGCTCGAACGCTCTCGTTGTCCAAGTCGTCTTATGGGTGTTTGGGCTTTCGGTATGTTTGTTCCCGTTGTCTCTCGCAGTTTAATGCCACAGTCGTTGACAGATTATAGTCTATCAAGGAACGGTCGGTGCCGTAGCTTGGCCTATAAGCTCAGAGAACGCCACATCCTGGCTACGAACCCCCACGCAATCGCTATGCACCATCGTCAACTCTCTATCTGCTAGCATCTGGGGTCTGTCTCTGCCTTACGCCGTTAACCCTGATCAAGGAGATCTGCAGGGCAAAATCGCCTTCATTTTTGCATCGACTTTGGCTGTCTCGGCGGTGTTCATCTTTTTCTGTGTCCCAGAGACCAAGGGCAGGACATACTCCGAGATCGATGAACTATGGAACCGAAGAGTGCCCCCTAGGAAGTTTGCCGAGCAGAAAATCGTTTCTGTCGATGTGTCTAAGGAGGTCAACTAAAGCAATTGATGCATAACTGGGCTGCGGAAATAGGGAGAATGGGCCAAATACTAGTAACCCTCTTGGGCCTTCCGGATGATAGCTGCAAGTGCTCAGTGAAGCCATTGGTAATGACGTGTTATCAGATTTAAGGGAATGTTCCGAAGTTCAGTCTCTGAGGGAATGATCATGATCAAAGATTGTCACGTGCAAGAGACGTCTTTAGTTTGGCTTAGGTGAAGTGCCGGAAATTTTCCGAACTTGCGAGGTACAAAATAGGAACATTCCTTAAGAACCTCGCCCTTTTACCATCTCGCAGCTCTCTTCTAGACTTTTCCACACAGCCCTTGCCAAGTATCAACGCCTTCTCGCTGTTTCCAATGGCCTCCGAAGCGACTCGCAGAGGCAGACGAATAGCTACAAAGGCCTGTGATCTCTGTCGCTTGCGCAAATGCCAAGTCCGTCGCAAGTCACTTTGGAAATACTGTCAATAAAACAGCTAATGACGTGTTGCCTATTTAGTGCGTGTTTGACACAGATGAGGCAGTCACCTGTAGGAAGTGCCTCCACGCAAACGTTGAATGTACGTTCCTGACGGATCGTAAAACTCGCGGGCCCCGTGCTCAGTATGCTGTCATATGTCTGTTTTCTGCATCTTCTCGCTGATATCTCTTCTAGTCGTGCGCCTAACAACTTGTCACAACCAATTGGACCAATTCTTCTTTGAGAATTTCTGCTCTCCACAAATGCTTCATCGCCTCATATCCGATTTTGACAGCTTTGTGTATCCCTCAGCCCTCTCGTACATCGGCCGACGTGTTCTGCCTTGTTGGAGAGTGGAGCGTACAATTCTGACCCTGTTTTCTTTCGGAGATGCTTGGCTCTTTCTGCCATTACTGTTGCATCAATACCTAGCAATGAATCAGAGTATTGTGGCGGTGTGTACATGAACATTCAAGCTATGGTGGACAGAGCCTGCGACCTCATTCTTTTGAGCCGAGTGGCCACTGAGCCCACATGGCAAGACAATCCCACTCCTGACATCTTGATCGATTCAACCTTGCTAGTAATGGCAGCACATTACACTGGGCGCCCCAACCGGGGGTGGAGCTACCTAAACGAGGCCATTGTGTCAATCCGGCATCTTGAGCTTCACCATGCAGAGGGTTACTCAACCCTAAGCCAAATTGAATCCGAGTTATGCAAGAGGGCCTTTTGGAGTATTTATATTTTACAAGTGTGAGTTAATCAACGGTGGCCCGCGGTTGCTTCTCGACGCAATATTCCTTACCAATGCCTCACGGGATCTCAGAAAGCGCTGAGAAACTAAAACAAGCCCGGTGTACACATTTATGCACTCATGCAGCTGGCCTTTAAATTGCTGATATCAATTTTCTAGTTACGACTACTTTTCGTCAGTTACACCTCATACTGTTGTTGGCTTCCCGCCAGTAACTACCGACTGGGACTATGTCATGCCACTTGAGCTATCAGATGAGCAACTTTCGACTGCCTCTGCCTTACCCATGATTTCACCTACAAACGCCACGCCGGTCATTTCTGGTTTTGTAAATCAGGTCAGAGTATTCCAGTGTCTCAGAGACATGATATCAACAGACGTAACGCGCTCCTATCTTCGGGCTTATCCGTTACACAACGATAATCTCGGCCTGTCTTTCCCACCTGCGGAACACGGAGAAGACTGGGGCAAAACGCATAGAAATCCCCACCAATCGTTAAGCGGGAGCATAGAAACTGCACGGACAATAATGCAGAGGTTCAGTCGGATTCTCAAATCGCTGCCAAACGAGCTCAGATTCCCTCCATCGCTAGACGCCAGACTCCCGCAGTTGGAATCTCAACAATTTGATGTAGTACGAACAACGCTCCACATCACCTGCCTATACCTCCAAAGTACTCTCATTGAGAATCTGTTCAACTCTCAACCGCCCGCTAGGCTAGAAGGGATGCCGCCGACGGCATCTCAGGGTACTCCAGGTGGCCTTGCTAGGACTTCAATGACGGAGAATATCTCAAATACAACTGAACTGTGGATTCTTCGGGAATCAATCTCTCGGAATCTGTTGGAGATACTAGACAGCACGCCACCACAGACGTTAGAACGAAACGGATATTCACTTGCAAGAAATCCTTTTCTACAACACGTTTTGCACAAATTTCTAACTGACGTTATACAGGTAATACAAATTCGGAAGGTTGCAGCGACTTTGTTGGACCATGACGATGGTGACAGCATGGCTTCAGACAGTAGCGGGAGAATATCATCATACATCCGGCGGTTTGCGGAGATCTTAGCGAGATTGGACCATTCTTCATCATCACTACAGCTTTAGAGAAAGGAAATCTCAATATGTAAAACGTTCACCTCCCGGTGCGTAAAATCTAAGCCTAGTCAAAGATCTCAAGTCCAACCAAGTCCGGTGCCCATTCGTCGCCGGTGTGAACCGCAAATGTAAGACTATTCTCCTTTCCATCCACGAAGCCATCCACCTCAATTTTCAACCGTCCAGTCTCGTACCAGTCGCCGCCCGAAACTGGGAACGCCCACCTCTTTGCGGCTCCTCCATTGACGGAAATTGTCATGTTTCGGGTGTTAGAGCCCCAGCCCCAGGCTGTGGTGAATGCATACTCGTAGTTGATGTAGTCCACTCCAACAAGCTTCGTACCACTGCCCGTGGCCTTGACTGAGTTGAAAGTCGCGCTCGCGCCGGATCCAAGGTTCACAACCTTTTGGTTCGTGGGTAGACATTCATCGTCACCACACTTTGAGAGGGCGGCGGAACCTTTGAGACTCGCAGCAACAGCGGAGTAGTAGCCCGCCGACTGAGGAGGCGTGGTGCTTTCGATGTTGGACAAAATCCACAGCCTCATCTCGTGTGCAGCCAGATTGACAGTCTTCACGCCAGACACAGATCCAATGTCGCTTCCGGCCCAAGGATCCCTGGCATTAGCTTTCGCCACTCCGAGAAGACCCAGGTCAACTTCGACAGTTTGCGAATTGTTTCTCTCCAATTAGAAATGCCGACAACCATACGTGATCCCGACAACTCGCCTGCCCAGAGATCCCATTCCTCTTCTGTAGAGCGAAGAATGAGCTCTGCTTGCTTGGCAAGTGAATCCTGGTTGATTGCAATGACTTCCTTGTTGGACAAAGTCTTGAAAGACTCGGCAGGGATATTTCCACTATGCATCACAGCACCAAGAATCAACGGCGACTTATGGATTGCCCACATGCCGAAGTGGAAGCGTTCCTCCTCATAAGATAGTGCACCAAGGCCAACACTACGTCCTTGATCAGCATTAGTTCTGAATATACCACGGTGTCACTCACAGGAGCATATCCAGATCAGGGAACGCCCCGACTGTCGTATGCTTGAAATATCGAAGGGCTTCGTTGGTAATGCGCCAGATGCTACGCCAAGCCCCATAGATATCGTTGCTAATTCTCCAGGTGTTTCCAATAGCAGCGGCCCTAAAACGTTAGTAGAATTCTCTCAAGTGTGAAGGATGACATTACCATTCGCCAACGTCATATCCAATGCCCCACTGACAGATGTAATATGCTATGTCTCGATCCACGAGGTCCAAGGACGCTGCCATCTTCTGAAAACGAGCGGGCGACTTTGCTTCGGCAGAGTCGGAGTCGACCATCACGGTGCTTGAAGTGGAATAGCAATTGTCGTACCTTGTTGGTTAGTTGAGGTATTCAATGCAGGTATTCCCGATACTCACTTTAGGGTGTCTCCTCCCCACTCAGCAAAGGATTCTGCGTCAATCTCTTCATAGCCTATCCCCGTAATTAGAGATGTTTAACTCTCAGGCGTGGTTTGACTCACCTAGAGATGCTGGCAAGTCGGTCGAGCCGCATTGCAGGTATCCAGCGCCAGAGTAGAGGCCGAATTTCAGGCCGAGTCCATGAATGAAGTCGCCAAGAGCCTTGCCTCCAGAGGGGAATAAATCTTTATTCCATTGTATCCTGCCTTCAGAGTCCCGATCCTTTGCGGGCCATCCACAATCTGTGGTGACGGAAAGGTAGCCGAGATCAGCCAGACCAAGGTCAATAAGTCCTTGTGCATTATCCTTGATGATATCCTCGGTGGGTGAACAGCTATATTTATTGTAACTATTCCATCCCATGGGCGGAGTTGGGGACCGCGTAGTAGCTGCATCAGCCACAAAGGCATGAAGCGCAACTAGGAGCCACGCATAGTTCGCCATGTTTATGGTGAGGCAGAAAGATCGAGGAATACCAGTGAAGTAGGGTTAAAGAGAGCCATTAAACTCTGGGTAAGACATCTTATCATTATTTATAGGAAAACAATCACTACCCAGAGAGGGGGTGATTCGTGGAGAATACCCCAGTCTCCCCTCATATTCAGCCTGCGGGAAACTGGGTTTCGGGTGGAGCGATACGACTCTCCAGCCGAAGAGAGTTTTATTCACCGAAAATACGTCACGAGGGTATTGGATGAAGATCATATTAAATTTCTTATTGCGTCTCGATACCCTGACTAGTTCGTTACCCCACACCCTCTGGCCATGAGAGATATACATGATTTCATCACATGGGGTCTACTTTGACGGATATGTTTTATTCAAGCCGAAGTTGTCCCGCAATGGGTCTATTTTCATCGGTGAAAAGCAACCTAGTCATGGAAACTTTGCGCATTCTGTAAAATATACACCAATTCAATCTTCAGGTTTCCGGTACAATTGAGCTCTCACAGAAACTCGCATGGGAAGTAGTCCTAGAGGGGGAACGGCAGTTTAAGGCCAGGGATTAAATATTACAAGGTGTGAAGTCCGGGGATGTTCTCAATTAGCCGATGGTGCCTTGCAACCGCTCCAATAAACTCCTTCTTCGAGACCGAAAACAGATCCACAATCGAGTGATCAGCATGATACGACTGAAAGTCCCCGCGGCTTGAACCGCCCGGATCGGTCATAGGCCTAATACCCCGCGTGATCGCAAGCCTTCCGAACCATTTCCACGTGCTTGTGCAATGAATCGTGCTTGTGCAATGAGCTGTGCCGCAGGCCTGCAACAATGATGATAGGAGCGGCAGTATGCGCAGATCGTATTATAGACTTTCGACAGACGACTTTGGACACGGTTGCCTAGGCTGGTGACTGCGTGATTTTTCTAGAAGAGTTCTTGGGTGCATTAGACGGCCTTTGAGCCGTTTTGGGTGTTAATTTAAAGTCGAGAACACAGCCTTTGCGTCAACGTTACATTATTAACCACAATAAAAGCGCTCCAGTGGATAGACCCGGTCTTGCGGGGTAGTGGGAGCATTTGGTTAACAAGTGTGCATTGAACTCATCTACTCAAATGTAGGTTCCTTTATTTAATGGAAGCCATGACGCTCGAGCACAAGTGAGCGAAGCGGCCGCGATGTCGCATGACCATTAGCATCTTGCCTTGAGATCAGGCTACAGCGGGACAAACCCGGTGTGCTAGCAATTTGACAAGCTGATTCAATGACGGCGTCAAATATATTGGCGTCGTTCGGACAATGCGAGCTTCACCGTACTCATCACGATGGATCGACATACACTCAGTTTGCCCGTGGACCAAATTGAACATGGAAAGGTTGATGTTCCATCCACAATGTGCGAGGAAGCTTACGTCTCAAGGCAGAAGCCTCTTTGGGTCAATCCTTGATGCACTTCCCCTGCGTCAGCCGAGACGAACGGTAGGAAGTCCAATGGATTGATGCCCTCCTACCCTGTGCCGGCAACCGACGGTACCCCAATACGCCAGGGAGAGAGATCTCCCCAGTGGCATCGACTCACGCGAACTGTATGCGGTTAGTCGCCACCGGCTCCTTCATCGTCACCAAACACGCCTGGTAGGATGGGATCCGACGCCTTACAGCCGGGATCCGACACACAATCCATCCACATCTCCGTCGGGGACTAGGAGCCGATAATTTGCCCCTCCCGATACCCGATACCAACCTTCACAGCTCTTTGATCGTGGCGCTGGACAATGGGGGCTTTGTTCTCAGGCATCTGACCCACCTTACCCCGTGGGGAGTGGAGGAACCGACAAGGGTATTCCCATCCGTTAGTCCGTGATTCAACGTTTCCATATTCACTGGGTCTAAAGATTTATCTCCACCTTGGTTCGAATATGCCGTGTCTGGGATTCACTATGACAGTCCGGGATTGGATCTTTTATCTGTGACCGAATGGGTGATGCAACTGGTCAACGAGCTCCGAGCATCTCCTGGAGGTGACGGATTGACGGGGCTAAGCTCACACTAAGACCGATTAGGGGCCATTGTGACGATCGCCGCTGACAATTGCTTACGAGTCATGAAATATCCCATCTTTCGGGGAGAAACCCGCCATCCGTGGTCCCTTCCGAACCTCTAAGAAGCCCAGCCGCTGCCCCATCGCCTCCATCCAGAGGCCTACCCCATACCCCGCAAGTGATGCTACCCAATGGCATCACCAGCATTTATAAATCGCTCTGCAAGTTTGCCATGTTGTCGAGTGTATCACCATCTCTGCCCGCTTCCCGAGCCGAGGATTGCCAAAACCGGCCTAGCAATCGTGGAGTTCACATCTCTCTGCAAACTCCTGATACTTCCTCCAGAGTATAAATTATCTGAGATATCAGTTGTCCAAACACATGTCACTCGTGTCTACTTTCGAAAGCACAAAGCGGACAGCGGCAATTAATAATCAACCACAATCTCACATCCTAAAGACTGCCACCATGCAGGGCAAGGCGGCAGCGGATCATGTTGACGTGCTCATCGTTGGAGCCGGCCCGGCTGGGTTGATGATGGCCACGTGGTTGGCAAAGTGTGGCATTAAGACTCGAATTGTCGACAAGAGAGGTACCAAGGTGAGTTTTGAATGCCTTCAATCGGAACCACCCAGCCGCTCATTTTGGATTAGATCTTCAACGGTCAGGCCGACGGTCTACAATGCCGTACCTTGGAGATATTTGATTCATTTGGCTTTGGCCATCGAGCCTGGATCGAGTCAAACCACATGCTGGAGATTTGCCTCTGGAACCCCGACAAGGATGGTGTCATTCAACGGTCCTCACGCATCGCCGATACTATTCCCGGAATCAGCCGATTCCAGCAGGTCGTGTTGCACCAAGGCCGAATCGAACGTTTCTTTCTCGATGCCATGAAAGACTTTAGCGAGGGAGCTGTCTCTGTTGAGCGCGGTGTTTTGCCCACCAGCCTGGAAATTGACACCGCCACTGTCGAGGATCCAGATGCTTACCCTGTCACCGTCCAACTCCGACACCTCGGCGAGGAGGAGTCTACGCCGAAGCAGACTGCAACCATGTCCAACGGCTCCTCGGTGCAGGATGGCCTTTTCCGCAGCAATCTCGCAGCCGACGATACCGCAGACCTTCTCAAAGCCGCTGAGCTCAACGAGAAGGCCAACACTACCGAAGTAGTCAAGGCCAAGTACGTCGTTGGCGCCGACGGCGCTCACTCATGGGTGCGGAAGGAAATCGGCCTCAAGCTCGAAGGCGAATCGACGGATTACATCTGGGGAGTGCTCGACATCGTCCCCATTACCGACTTCCCAGATATCCGCATGCGCTGCGCCATCCACTCGGCCAGTTCCGGCAGCATCATGGTCATCCCACGCGAAAACAAACTGGTGCGCTTGTATATCCAGCTTACCACGACGGAAAAGATTGGTGAGCAAGATTCTCGCACCGATCGATCAGGCATCACGCCAGAAGTCATCTTGGAGTCCGCCCAGCGTATTATTGCTCCGTACAAGCTTGATTACCGCAAGCTGGACTGGTGGACGGCGTATCAAATTGGCCAGCGTGTAGGGTCCAGTTTTGGCGTGCACGACAGAGTCTTTTTGGCTGGTGATGCTGTGCACACCCACAGGTTCGTTGAAGGCACCGTAAATTGCATTTAATATCAGACGACGCTAACAGAGTGGCTGGACAGTCCCAAGGCTGGTCAAGGAATGAATGTCAGCATGCAAGACTGTGAGCTCCCTTCTCCTACTCCCAGATCCCAGCGCTTTCGGCACGGAATTGCTGACAGATTAACTTGCAGCCTACAACCTCGGCTGGAAACTCGCAAACGTCGTCAAAGGTGTTGCTGATCGATTAATCCTCAAGACGTACGAGAGTGAGCGCAAGGCTATCGCGCACGCCCTCATCAACTTCGATCACAAGTTTTCTCGCCTCTTTTCCGGTCGTCCAGCTAGAGACATCATGGACGAGGAAGGTATCAGCATGGAGGAGTTCAAGAATGCTTTCCAGAAGGGAAATCTATTCGCAAGCGGAATTGGTACGACGCATTGTTCCTTTTCGACGACTTCATGCTAACTCTAGAATAGCCGTTGATTACGACAAGAGTGCAATCGTTTCCAAGCCGGATGCGCCAACGAACGCGGATGGTGATGTCGCCAGATCTCACGATCTTGCGACTGAACTCAACATTGGCCAAAGAATTCCAAGCGTCAAAGTATTGAATCAGTCCGATGCTCGTCCATGGCACCTTCAGGAGCTACTGCGGAGCAATGGCACTTGGCGAGTAATCCTCTTCCCAGGAGACGTCAGCAAGACGGCCCAAAAGACCAGAATGAACAGCCTCTGTAAAGCTATGTCAAGCCCCTCGTCATTCCTCAACCGCTTCAGACCTACCGGTTCGCGCTACGATTCAGTCATCGAGGTGCTCACCGTCCATGCGTCGAAGCGAGCCGACGTCGACATATTCGACTTTCCCGACGTTCTTCGGCCGTATGACGAGGTTGAGGGTTGGGATTATAACAAGGTCTTCGTCGACGACGAGTCATACCACGAGGGTCACGGGCAACTGTACCAAAATTTCGGCATTAGCCGTGACGAAGGGTGTGTCGTCGTTCTTCGGCCGGATCAGTACATTTCGTACGTCGGTAAGGTTGATGACTACAAGTCAATCGACAGCTTCTTTTCTGGATTCATGTTGCCCCAGAACACAGTGGAGGAGTCTAAATAATATGACGATGATTAGTCGCCTCTGGTGATGGTTTAGGAGGGAAGGGGGGTCAATAGGATATCTACCACAGTTTCATAGGGGAGCCGTCTCTCACAACCTGTATATTTGAATGAATCAGTTTACAATCTTCTTTTGCGCTTTAGGCTTGTCCTGTTATTCTTTAGTGCGAGCATGGGTTCATTCGAATTGATCAGCCATCCTTATCGCAGCGACCACCTCCTGTTGGCATGCGAGACTTGGACAAATCACACATTATCCCAATTTAAATATTCCGGGTGGAACTCATCAATTTATCCCTTCCTAGGTAGATCTGGTAGCCCTTTCAGGACTCTGCTCGAGCTGGCAATCTTGGCGCCCCGAGCTGACGCTTCATTGACCTCGCTTAAGCGGCCCTGAATAGCCGATGCCAGGAGTTGTCATGCTCACCAATTAACTCGTTTCACAGCATTATATTTGCAATTCATAAGAAACCGTACCAAGAAAACCAATTCCCATCACTCTATCTGCCACAAGTCGGACAGAGTGACTGGTGGGAGACCTATTGCTACCCTGTAATCCCTACATTTTCTGCAGCAAGCTCCATGCCGCCACGCCTTTGGTCATAACACTCATAAGCCAAGAAATCGGAAGATTGGACTAGCTCTGTTTCGTTCCATATTTCGATTCATTAGTCCACACGGGGTTATCCCGTCAATAGTTGTCAAGTGCGGATCTGGCGGGGAAGTTGAACCTTGTAGGAATACGTTATCCAGAAAGGAAAATAATTCGACCAATCTAACTTCCATCCCAAAGACCAATTTCTCATCGAACGCAGTATTAAATCTTGACCAAACAGACTCCTCCTATTTTGCCTATCACCCGTCGTTGGTATCTCTAGGTTTCGTATGACCCAGGCCTCAATTGGCGTCTGGCAAAGGATGCACCCAGATGCTATTTCGGGTCTTATCGAGGGTGGATCCGATTGCGATGGTGTAGAGTTGACCATCTGGATGCCTAAAATGGACATAGCGTGGCCCAAGATTTGTATCCTGGGGATCGAGTCAGGTCGGATGGTCGCAAGGGCGCAGATACAAGATAGACAGCGTCCAAGCAAGCGCCCTGATAGAGGAGGGCTTGTCCATGCTTACTCCACAATCTATCCCGGGACCCTTGTCTGTCCGTAGCCTATCTACCGATACGCCTAGGTATCCTTGCGAACAGGGGCATTCATGCTAATCGGTGAGGCAAAGCACAGTAGCTACTACCCCACAGTCTTGGACGGCCTCATGGGTTAAGCACTGGCCAGACTACGCCGCAAGACCCAAGCTTGCCTATCCGCTTACCGGATCAAGTTTAACCACGAAACTCTGTCACGCGGAGAAGGGCGACGGTGGCGTCTTGGCTGGCCGCATCCATGGCAAGCGGTTGGGGCTGTATCCGAGAGACTGAGACGGGTTGTGCAGATTGAAACATTAATAGTCAACGGTTCGGCGATTTCAACCAGCATCACAACTGTCTCGCAACTCCCTCTCTCAGCTTCAATCACTCATACTCCAGTACGTGGTGAAGGCTGCACTCATTGATTCCCCGGACACCCTCTCAAGATGACGCTCAACGTTCCGGTCCCCGGAACCGTGCAGCTAGTTGACACCGAAGGCATCCTCAACGTCAAGCACGGAAAAAACCCATCATGATATTGTTCTTGTCCCCCAGCCAAGCGACCACCCGGATGATCCTTTGCGATGGACCCAGCCGCGAAAGATGCAAAACGTCTTTTGCGCTATGTCGTGGTGCTTCTTTGCGGCTGCCATGATCTCTGGCCTGTCTCCAGCCTATGTGCTGATCGAGGCTGATACTGGCATATCTGTGGCAGATCTCAGCACCGGCAACGGCCTCATGTACCTTTTCCTCGGTTGGGGCACTCTGCTTACCCAGTGCCTGGCATTGAACTATGGACGACGCCCGGTCTTGGTCATGTCCATTGTGCTAACCACGCTTGTCACTCTCTGGTCGGCCTATGTCAAGACAAAGGGCGAGTTCTACGCCAACAGAATCATCGTGGGCGTTGTTTCCTCACCCATGGAGACACTGATCGAGGTCATCATTGGCGACGTCTTCTACACCCACGATCGTGGCTTCTACATGGGCTTGTACTGCTGGACGCTCTGGGGCGCTGCGTTCCTTGCGCCGGTGGCGTCTGGATTCGTTGCTGAGGCTCTGGGGTGGCGTTGGATCCAGTACATCATGGCCATCATCGGAGGCGGCACCGCAATCGTCACCTTCTTCTTCTTCGAGGAGACCATGTACTATCGACCCACCACGCAACCCGAAATCATCGGCATCGCGGAAGCAAGCCCCGCTGGTGACCTGAGCGCGATAGAGAAGAAAATTCAAATGGAGTCCCCCGATGAGACCAAATCCAGCTCATCTTCCCCCGACCAAGCCTCAGTGACGAGATCGATCGAGAACAACAACTCTATGGATCTATCCTCGGAAAAGACAAAGACGCGAAGCGAGAAGATGAAGATGTGGGGCCTTCGCGACCCGCGCCAGCCGAATACTTTCAAGCTCTTTTTCCTTCCCTTCCAGCTGTACAGGTATCCTGGAATGGTCTTTGCCGGAATCCTCGTCGGTGGAATCCTGTCCTGGTACAATGTCGTCGGTGGCTCTCTGGCGCTGATTCTCAGCAACGCGCCTTACAACTTTAGCACCAACACGATTGGCCTCACATACCTCGCCTCCTTCATTGGTGTCAGCATTGGCTGTTTCCTTTCGGGGTGGCTGTCTGATATTGTGACTCTCAAGCTTGCTCGCCGCAATGGAGGCATCATGGAGCCCGAGCATCGTCTTTACATGTGCGTCGTGGCCATTATTGCTCATCCTGCCGGTTGTCTCCTCTACGGCGTGGGAGCGTCATACAGCATCCACTGGGTTGGAATTGTGTTTGGCCTTGGCCTTATTTCGGTCACACTGCCGATTGGTTCAAGTCTCGCACTCACGTACATTCTCGACAGCTACAAGGAGATGGCTGGAGAAGGATTGGTTTCAGCCATCTTAATTCGCAACCTGATGGGTAAGTTTTCTGGCCAAGCAAAAATATTCAAAACTAACTAGCATTAGGCTTTGCTTTCAGCTACGCTGTCGTTCCTATCATCACCAATCTCGGTCTTCGAAATGCCTTTATTCTGATTGCCATCTTGGGGACGGTGTTTTGGTGCTTCTGCATCTTCATGATCATCTTCGGCAAATCTCTTCGGCGAGCGTCGGCAGCTTCGTACTGGAGGCTAGTTGAAAGCTACGGAGCGACTGCCCATTGATCGTTTGGATAGTTTACACTTGATAGTTGACCGAATTCGGTGTAGCTGCTATAAAGGGATTCAGGGTAATGCGGATGTTTTGCCGATGCAGAGGATGGAGGTAACTATCTAGTATATCAATGGCAATGCGGGTTATTATTTCACAGTATTGAAGATTTATTTGTGACTCGCCACGATGAGGTTTCAATTTTTCCGTGCATGTAACCAAAGATTCGAGGTCGGAGCTAGGATTGAACTCTGTGACGACGATGCCCGATTGTGGCCGTTCTCCTAGATCTCTCGGTCCCGAGTCTGGGTTCTGAACATCCGGCCTTGATGGCTCTACATGATTTTGACTATGGTTGAAAAGCTCATTATTGGAGGATCCCACGTTGCTCGACTCGCGGTAGCCGGAAATGCCCCGACAAGCGGGAACCTAGCGGCTTCGAGACCGAGTCCGTAGCTCCGTGATGGTGGAAACTGCCGTGGAGAGCCCTGCTATCAAAAGGAACTAGTCCCAATATGGGAACTTGATTGCCCAACTTAAGTGGACCTTCGATAGGATGATTGCGAGAGCATCTAGTGTGCAGGAAGCGGGCGCTGCGGGAAATGCCACTCTCCCCGCATTACCGGTGCATCCTGGACAGCGCCGTGGCCTCGCAACTCAGCCAACCTACGGGCCTTGGTACGTCATATCTCACGGATGATTGCCTCCAGTGCATGGACAGGTTCATAAGCAACGGCGTTAGTCTATGGAAACTCAGCCCCGCATAGCTTAGAGGCTTAGACGGGCTCGATCGCTCATGGTCAAGTGATTTACGGGCGATCCAGACCAGAGACAGCTCAATGCTCGGCCATGATAACGACTAAGACCCCAGACTCATGTTATCAGGTCCCCCTGCTCCACTTACTTCCGCCTTACAACCCATCGATCAATCAACCTACCACCCGTATACAACCCTGTCAGGCTGTCACGCACCGACATCGACATCCCCAAAGCTGTAGAGCTCCAAAGCTCAAACCTCACAATGGGCAAGACTCGAGTCCGCGTCGTCGAAGGCTCCTGCTGGCCCTGCAAGAAGCGCCGCATCAAGTGCGACCTCACCAAGCCCGTGTGCATGCGATGCGGCCTCGTCGGCGCAACCTGCGACTACAACACGCGCCTGATCCGCTGGAGCACGCGGCCGGCCGTCACCGTGCCGCCCATGTACCGCGTCATCAACCGCGACGAGCAGCTGGCGGCGTCGCTGGCCGTCTACGAAAAGCGTGCGCTGGACTACTTCCACGGCCGCTTTTGGCCGTTGCTGACGACGGCCTCGGAGCCGTGTACTGCGCCCATCTTGGTGGCGCTGGAGCATCGCGTGGTGTTGCTGGCGACGTGTGTGCTGGCCGATGCCCATCGCTGGCTACAGGATGGCCGGAATAGCCGCAGCATCTTGAATGTGAAGCGGCTGGAATGCCTCGCGGCGCTGCGGGTCGAGGTAGACGGCTTCTGTGTGCCAAGGGCGACGGCCCGTTGCAAACGCTGCTGTTTGCCGTGCTGCTCCTGTACTTCCACGATGGCTTCCTCGAGTGCGTTGAAGCATCGGCATCCACATCCAGCCATCGCGACGGAGTCCTCGCCATAGTCGACCGGCTCGGCGGCATCACAGCGGCCCTCGACACCGGGCAGGATCCGCTGCATCTTCTACTCACCGAATTCTTGTCGGCCGACCTGGGAGCAGCAATACTCAAGGGACGCCCGCCGGCGTTCCCTCCAACCGTCTGGGAATCCATCGACAACGGCCCGGTCTGGTGGGGTCAAGACTCCTTCGGACGGCACTCCCTCTCGGCCGTGTTCCGCGAACTCTCCAGCATGGCCTTTTGCCTCGATGCCACAAGCACCATGCAAGAAGAGTTTTCCATTTCCCGAATCCGACAGTTTGAAGCTGCCCTCCAACCGTTATATGCGCCGCTCGCCGTGGAAGACCTCGACAGCCCGTTGGCTGACCCTGAAGATCCTGGCGAGAAAGACCTGGAGGCAACTCACGCCTACGCCTTGATACGAGCCTTTCAACACGGTGCCCTCATCTATCTGTACAGGGCCATCTGCGGCCTTGCCATTCATCACCCTCTCGTCCAACAACACACTCAATCATGCCTGGATTGCATCTTTGGAATCAAACGGCCGTCAAAGGTCTTAAACTGCATCCTCCTGCCGCTCTGTATCGCGGGTGCGCATGCACAAACCCCCAAGCAACAAAAAGGGGTCCGCAATATGGTGAGCATCATACATGATGAGATCCGTTTTGCATCCATCCAATCGCTGAGTTTAGCGCTGGAAGGGATATGGAAGATGGATATTCCCAGTGTGACATGGGCAGAGATGTTTGCCGAATTAAATCCTGAAGCCATCATTCTATAAGGCTAGCTCTGCTGGTTTCTTGGGTCTCAAAAATAGCTGTATAATAAATAAGCTGGGCGTTTTGGGTATGTGACTAAGGGCTCCCTACTGTGAGACAACCGTAGGTTGCTGCGTATCACAGAATGGCCACACAAAGGATTCTATGTTACGACTGCACGCTTCAATAGTTTGATATTCTAAACACCATGGAAATTGATGACAATTTGATTCATATTTGGGTAACCCTTATTTAATCTTAATCACAACATAAGCCCCATGTTGACGTGAACTGCCTTAGTCTGGGTGTAAGCTGCGAGACCAGCCTCTCCTAGCTCCCTGCCAATACCACTCTGCTTAACTCCACCAAATGGAACCCTTACATCAGAGTCATTAGAGCTGTTAATCCAAACCATGCCGGCCTCTAGTCTACCAGCGACACGGTGCGCCCGCTCAATGTCCCGAGTAAAGACTGCAGAGCCGAGACCGTATGAGGTGCTGTTGGCAAGTCGGATGGCGTCGGCCTCTGTGGTGAAGGGAGTGATGGAGACAAAAGGTCCAAAGACCTCTTCTTGGAAGATCTTCATGTCCTCCTTGACATCTGAGAAAACGGTGGGCTCGACATAGAAGCCCTTGCCGCCGACGTTCTTATGGGCGACTCCGCCAGTAACCAGTTTAGCACCTTCACTCTTTCCAGTGTCAATGTAACTCAAGATTCTCTCATACTGAGCCTTGGTAACCTGAGGTCCTTGGAAAGTATCCTCGTCAAAGGGGTTTCCGACCTTGTGCTCGGAGACGACCTGCTGGAAGCGAGTCACGTACTCGTCAAACACTTCCTGCTGGACCAAGATGCGGGAGGTGGCGGTGCAAATCTGGCCCTGGTTGCTCATAATGCCGACATGACCCCATTTGGCGGCCTGGTCAAGGTCCGCATCCTTGAATACCAACAGAGGCGATTTGCCGCCGGTCTCGAGGGTAATGTTCTTAAGGTTGATGCTGGCTGACTTCATGACTGCTCGGCCGGTAACGGTAGATCCAGTAAAGGCAATCTTGTCGACGTCGGTATGGGAAACGAGGGCCTCGCCGGCTTCCCTTCCAAAGCCGTTGACGATGTTGATAACGCCCGGAGGGAAGCCTGCCTTCGGGATGAGTGTGGCGAGGAACAGGATCGAGAGCGGCGTCTGCTCGGCAGGCTTCATCACAACCGTGTTGCCGCAAGCCAGCGCGGGACCCAGCTTCCACGCGGCCATGGCGAGGGGATAGTTCCAGGGGATAATCTGGCCGCACACACCCAAGGGCTGCTTGAGAGTGTAGGCGAACTTTTGAGGGGTGGTGGGGATGGTCTGGCCGTGGATCTTGTCGGCCCATCCGGCGTAGTATCGGAGAGTCATGAGGACCTCGCCCAGATCCTCATCTAGAGCGACCGCGTACGGCTTTCCGTTGTCCCAAGTCTCCAGAGTCGCAAGCGTCTCCTTGTTCTGCTCGATGAGGTCGGCGAGCTTGAACATGAGCGCGCCACGGTCGGTGTTGGAAATTTCAGCCCACTCGGGAGAGTTGAATGCGGCTCGGGCGGCCTTTACTGCGGTATCAACATCGGCGGCGGAGGCAGCTTCGACTTTGGTAATTTCGGTTTCATCGCTATTATGATGGTTAGATGGCTTCAATTGGAGACGTCCGAGTCGTGGAGGTACATACCTGGGGTTGATGGTGGTGATCTTGGTCCCTGAGCTTGAGGCGACAAACTCGTTATTGATGAACAGCCCCGTGGGCAGCGTGATCTTGCGCCCGTTAGGGGCCGTGAGGTCGACTTGGAGCGACATGATTGGAGTCTTGCGCACGGTGAATACGGAGAGCGTAGGAGTGAACGATGATGCAGGATTCCCTGTTCCAAGGCGGCCCGGTGCTGCTTAATATGCCAGAGACAATCCATGTGGGATGCCGCTTTCGGCATATTGATAGGCCTCTCGTTTTCTCATTCCTATCACGGCATTAGAAGGGCTTCGGCTTCGGGCCACACATGCGTGTCTCGGCAATCCGCACTGCCACGTCGCCACGAAACCTTCCAGATCAGGAAAGAAATTGGGCCAACCGCTAATGCACTGCGCTCTGCATCCACTACGACAAGCAAGGGTTGTTTCTAGCCCGGCGCCAATGTCTTGCCTGTGCGGGGGCCTGGGGGTCTTGGTCCCAGAGAAGCAGGTTGGAGCGAGATATACCGCGATCCCACAGCGGTCTTGATCACGAGGTTCATGGGAGCTGGCTCAAAGAAGCAAGAGAAGAGGCCGTAGATGATGTTTCAATTGTATTTAATTGGATAACCCGTATTCTAGACTACTTTTACTCTTTTGCTTGACTAAATGGGTTCTGGACGTGGTGTCGAAGAAACACGGCCCCCAGCGACAATGCCACAACACCCGCTGCAGAAAACAGTTGTGCCACGGAAACAGACGCCTTTTGAGAAGATTTAGTGGTAACCTATTGTGATTGAGTCAGCGAAAAACTTCCCAAATTGAGAATATTCATCTTCTTTAGACGTACCACAGGCGTCGTGTCCAATTCTCCAACTTTGAGCTCCTTCAGCTCCTCCATCGCCTCGGCACTGTGGCCCACTTCGTGGAACCCCTCACTTGCATCTTGGCCAAGCACCTCTACCAGAATATCGTCTCCGCCACTATGTAAATAAACATGGTCTTAGCATGTATGACTTTTCAGCTAAGATTGATAGCACTTACGGGTGTTTGGACATGTAGTTGGTAATGTCGTAGACGAGTTTGTCGATGACGATCAGGCCTCCCTTGTCGGTGGATTGCTTGGCGACATCCTCAAGGGTAAATAGTTTGGACATGGTGGAGGGGCTGGGAAATTAATCAAAGTGAAAGTTGATGGGATCGAGGATTCAGATTGCCTTGGCCCTCTATCTAGTTATATATTGCTAATACAGACATCTTTCAGGGCAATTGAAAGACTCTTCATTGGCGTTAGAGTGGCTTCAATTGGTCTACCCCGATTGGAAAGTAAATCGACCATCTAGATGGCTATCTAAAAGTACCGATCGCGCGGTCATGAATGGTGCTTTAGCTCTCCCCACAGATATCCTACGAGGTTGGGCCGGGGTAGCATGCCAAAGATAACTCCGGCCGATGACTCCACGCATCTTCACGTGTCCCATGCCACTCAGCCTTACACTAATGACCGATTAGGAACGGGTTCAGATGCAGCTATCAGGGTAAATCTGGGGCAAATGCCGGCGAGATAGATTAGGAACAATGTACAACTGACGTGATCCCATAGGTCGGCCCTTGTGGAGCTTGAACTCCTTGACCCAGGACCACAGCTCCAGTCCACCACCCCTGACCCGTCCTGACGTTTTTCCTTTATCCAATCAATGCCTCGACCTCAATTTCCACTTGCATACCCTCCAGCCCTAGCTTTCCGATTTGGATGCATGTCCAGGTTGGTCGGTGGTTAGGAAAGATCCGCTTGAAGGTTGACGTCATGACATCGAAGCTTGAGTCCACGTCCAGGTGGTACGAACGAATGGAGTAGATGCTGTCAAAGGATAGCGAAGCGTCTACTGCTTTGAGAGCCTTGAGGACATTGTTGAAGGTCGCTTCAATTTGCTTGTCCAAAACAGGGATGATGTTGCCCTGCTCGTCCCAGCCACCTTGTCCCGAAGTCTTCACGACGTTGCCCAGTTTAACGGCTTGGGAATAGTGGTATTCGGTGGCGTTGGTCTCAGTGCCAGGGTAGTTGAAGAATTGAGCCGCCATTTTGACGTGATTGAGGTGAGGTTGGCAGAACTGTAGAAAAAGAGGTGAGGTGAATACTGACGAGATTGTCTGTTGTATATGATCTCTCCAATGGCGACGTACATATCTAGGCGTCTAATTTATATCTACGGTAATGAACGCAGTATTCCTTCATTGAGACGTTGACTAAAAAAATCGCCTGTTGATCGACTCTCGCCAAGAAATTCGGTGGTCAATCCAATTGCCTAGACCGTCATGGTGCAGGTGCAGTATATGCGAGGATGGACCATGGCATTACCTAAGAGGGGAGAATATCATGCAGAAGTACCTTTTTTACAAATGGAAATTGACACAGACCGCCCTGCTAGTATTATTTCGGGTCAAGTGATTCCAGATTGGCCAAAATACTCGCCTAGGCAATTAGTTGAGCAATCCAACCGGAATCCTGTGGACGTCACCCAAATGCAGGCAAAAAGGACGGCCACATTTGTACGAATATGCGTCACATGTCCAAGCAAGGCCAGTTTGAGTCATTTGACGGGATCTAATGACCTTTCCCCTCATCGCAAGGTCCCTGACCCCTCATCCGGTCCAGATGAAGACTCCGACGTTGGGATGGAGCTAGCCTGTGGTCGTCCCACGCCGCTGGATGCTACGCAAGAATTCTCCGATGTTTTTACATACTGCGGGAGAAATCAGGGGCAGTCTCCATCTGTGCCTGGGCTTTAAATGCATTGGTATTATCTCGTAACTGGCTGTTGAGCATCTACGCTTCTACGGGCGCCCATCACGCATTGTGCAAGATGAAGTTGACGATCGTTTAGACAACGGATGTAATGTCTTGTATTTTATTTTCACTTGAGAGTTTATAGAATATATCGAATTCTAAACCTTGGCTGCAATTTTGCCAGCGAATACTTGCCATCTCCGTCGCACTCGACACAGTCACTTCTTCTGCGAGGTTCCGAAGCTGGTGAGATGTGGCCAATCTGGAGCCAATGTCAGCAAAAGAAACAAGAAACGAGACAGAAAATACTGCGACTCACCAAAACGTCGTTCTGTTAGCATTGACGTGCGTGACACCAACTCCCTGCCCAATCTCCAGTGTCTTACCAGTGGCAGCACCGAAGCAGTACCCATATCGCCCAAACACAGGACTGTATTTCGCACCCCTTGTCGACTCTTCGGTTCTTGTTCAACTTTTTCCACGCCATACCTCGGTCGTCAGTCGCTGTGGCGCCGGTCTTGTAATCGACCGTGATGCTCTGGCAGCGATAACAGTTTGCTGTGAGGGGCATCTTGAGGCCACCTGCAAAGGTCAATTCGCCCCAAAAGTCCTCGACATATGCCGCCGATGCGCCCTTGACGACAATGTTCGGTCGGAACTTGGTTACATCCATCTCGCACCCGTCTTCCAATCGAGATGACACCTCGTTATTTGACTCCTCAGTGACTACGAGGTAGTGTGCGATGTCGTTAAACGCAAGTCGTTCTCCTGGGTAGGCTAGGAATGGGAAAAACGATCGAATTCGGTCGACTAGCCTCGCTCGCTTCAGGCCAGCCGGACTATTGGGCGCCATGGATCCGAGTACTGGCCGTGAACCGTCTCCGATGAAGGCAAGTCTCACCTCAAACCCAAGGCGGTCTGCGAACCAGGTCGCCAAGTCTTGGCCCATGTCGTAGGCCACTGTTGTGCTACCATGAAGATTCACCTCCATCTTCTCGCACCCAGTCGTGGATGGCTTCAGGGGGAAGGAAATGGTGTCTGGGGTTGTGATGTCTTTTGCCACATCGAAATCGGTCCCTCGTCCATTCCACTCCACTACCACCTGTCCCTTTGCGTAATCGACCGATGTGACGGCAAAGAGAGCCATCTGTAGGTGGTAGCCAATCAACATGGTATCGTATTTCACGCCGTCATCGTCGCGTTGGACCTTTTGCAGACAGAAGGTCCTGTCTCCGACGACGCCGTACGAGCCGATGAGTGCCCTCTTCAGCGCACATCCTCGTATTCCTTTGACGGGATACACGTAGAGCTATTGTATTGCTTTAGTAGTCTCGTTCCAACTCAATTCCTAATTTGAATAGCTAACTTGGGTGATTTTCATCTCGTCTCCGTGCTGCTTGGCCGATGCCAGGAAAAGGTACACGACAGCGCTCACCAGTGCAAAGCACAGGGCACTGACGGCCGCCATGGTGGTGGGATCATCCATCCAAGAAGCCTCGGGTGATGACTAGGGATTGACGTGAAATGACACCGAGCAATTGAATCGAGGATAGGTGAGGGCAAGGTGAACAAAGCTGGGGGAGCGGGGTGCTTAGCACTATTTACCAGGCGCTGCGGGATCCCCAAGACAAGTAAATACCGGTAGTTCCCAGACGCAGGGTATTCGCGCCCGATTCGGAGTTTCGGCATGCATTGTGTGGAGCAAGATACCGCAGGCATGACGCAAGGGCTTATCACCACAAGCTAAGCTGCATCAAGTCAGTTGATTGTCCAAAGTTTGACCTCGACAAGCTCCAAGATGCGGGGCTCGGATGAAGCTCCGGGGACAGACGCGATTCGACTTGGTTCTAGCTCGCTCTGTCTTGTGCATCGTCGCTAACACCAAACAAGAAGGGAAAATGCCCAACTATGGGGACGCTTTTGTGCTTCAATGGTATTAATACAGTTGCTGAAGCTCGGTGTCATTGACTTTGACAAACTCCAATTCCTTCGTCAGCAGCATTCCATCGCATCGCCAACCTTGACGTCAATTTCGAATGCGAGCGGCAAATAGAGACCGTCCTTGAGGTTACCGGCGATAAATTAGCCAATATACTTGGTAATTTGACGGCATCATCGCTGCTTCGCTGCATTTAAGAACCCGCCATTCTGAAAGATGATAAATCCCTACATTGTTGCAGTTGGGATGGTGGTGCTTGGATATTTGATGTTCTGGTTCAGTAAGAATTCACGGAGCCATTCGCCCAGACACACTGTCACGACGTCGGACTAACCCCTATTCGATTAAAGCAAATGAATTAGCTAATCACAAGATGGTTCTACGGCCGGACATCTTTTCAAGAGTTCGAGTTAAAGAAGAAAACTGTCCTTTCGCACAATGTTGCCAGGTGGCGCCAATTCTACCCTGAAGCACCATCAATACTAACGTTCAAATACTAGGTATCGCTTCCATCTCCCTACTACGGATGCTGTCCTCGGACTCCCCATCGGCCAACACATGTCTGTGGGCGCCTTCATCCGACAGCCAGACGGTGCAGTGAAGGAAATTGTGCGCTCGTATACCCCCTTGACGGGCGATGAAGTTCGCGGGTACTTTGAGCTCCTGGTCAAGTCCTACCCGCAGGGCAACATATCACAGCACTTTGCGTCTCTCAAAATTGGCCAGCAAATTCGTGTGCGTGGACCGAAGGGTGCCTTTATGTACTCGCCCAACATGGTTCGACGCCTTGGCATGATTGCTGGCGGTACGGGGATTACCCCGATGATGCAGGTGATGCGAGCGATTCAACGCGGGCGCCGCAATAGAGACAAGACGGAAGTGGATTTAATCTTCGCAAATGTCACTGTCGAGGATATTCTTCTGAAGGAGGATTTGGATGCCCTAGCGCTGCAAGACCCTGGCATCCGTGTTCAATCCGTGCTCAACCAGGCCCCAACAGGCTGGAAGGGCGGCATTGGCTTTGTGACACCTGAAATGATCAAGATATGACGATTTAATGCCCATTTTACGGATACGCGACTTACTTTGATAGATGTGGTTGCCTGAACCGGCTCGCGATGTTAAAATCCTCCTCTGCGGCCCTCCGCCGATGGTCGCTGCCATGAAGCAGCCGTGAGCCTTGGATACGAGAAGGCCCGACTGGTCAGCAAACTCGAGGATCAAGTATTTGTGTTTTAAATACGCATGATATTGATTCATTATATATTACGGAATCTCGAGACTATCTTCTCTCCCCTTTTGCACCGACGCGTTGGAGAAAGCCAGCCAGTTAGCCCTTCTGTACCGCCTGGATTGCGGGTCATCCCCACTAAGGCATTTTCTCGGGTGTGTAAATAAAGGTTAGCGCTAAAGGATTTAGTTGTACTGTAGGGTAGGTGTTTTATAAATACGAGGAGCTGAATGTTAAATAAAGATCTGGCGACGGGATCAAACATCACGTACTCCACAGCAGAAGATGCGAAGAACCTAGGGCATCTCTGGAGAGAAGGGCTAATTTTTAGAACTGAGTGGAGCGGGCTGCTGCCGTTACGTTGGTGTTGCTGTTGAGTTTAGAATGTGAAGTCAATATTTGCAAATAAAATGAACTGTACTCTGTGGACACTGCAAAAACTCAGCACATTCAGTATGGGTAGCACCCCCGGCGCCACTGAGCTGTGAAAGACATGTAAGCACAAAGCCACGGAGAATGCCTTACTCTGAGACCAGAGCCTCAGGTTGACATCACTGCGTGCAGGACTTCCACTTTGCGAAGGCGCTACCCATGCTGAATGTGCTGTGGCGGAAGTGGCGGAAAATGATAATCTTTACTGGATTCAGCTTAGCTGCAGTTCGTATTTCAAAACAGGAGTAAAGCACGGTGCAGGGTACTTATTTCCGTGGCGACACTGTACCTAGCATAACTGAGCATTCTACCAGCGACCACATTTCAGGTTTGCATTACATCACTCTGTTTCATAGAAGAGGAAGAACATAGAGCGGGCTGCTGCTTCTAGCTTTACTTCTTGAATGGGATGAAAATTAGGGTTAGCCACTACATTTTCAAGCCACACCACCTTTACGGAGTAGCAATTTGTTGGGGCATGAATGCAGTCCGGTGGCAGCAGGAGGCTGTCGCCAAATTGCCGCCAAATTGCCGCCACATTGCCGCCACATTGCCGCCACAAGACCCCCAAGACCCCTGAAGCGCAGCGAGAAGAGCTCGCTGGAGACCCTTGGAGAGCCACTGGAGGCTATCATCAATTGAAATAGCGCTGTAGGCAAAGACTCCCTGACGGGGATCCCGAAGGAGAAAACTAATAGCCGCGTGGTGAAAATACTGATGTGATTCTGGGTCTCATACAATGATACAACAGGAGCAGCAGCGGCCTCACAACCTTATGATTTAGAGGCGAAATACTAAAGAGCCACAAGCTAGGACGCCGCTAGCTATTCAGGCGCTGTAGGCTAAGGTGCGCAGGGTCCCTGAAAGGGGAATAGCATAATTAGTGGGCTTAATGAAGATCGATTGATTGACTGACTGACTGACTGCTTCGGCTGGAAGGGTTGGCCGCAGGCGGAAGCCCCACAGGGGCAGCTCCCGGAAGGCCCCGGGATGGTGGAACTGCTAGGTGCCTGGCTGTCACTGCCAGCCACTATCGCCCGGAAGACGCGCCGTTGGCAGCTTTGCGTACCCCAATGACCGCTTCGTTGGCATCAGACGTGGTGTAATGCTTGGCAAGGCCTACTTACGAGCTCACCGCAAATCTTAGCAGGGCAGGCTGGCGATATGCCATGCCTGTGGGTGCCCTTTATTACTTCCAGATGACGGCGACACTCCCATACATGGACGGATTTGCCCACGAGTTTACGGTGCGTGGCCAATGGCCAAATGCCCAGTGTTCCTACGTCGATGAGCTCCTGAAGCTTTCCCGTCGGCTGAAACAGAGGCGTTATCCCGACCTTCTGGGGCGCACGTGGGGATATTGTCCCTGAAGGTCCCTGCACCAGGACCCTGAACCGGCAGCTTGGGTCTCTCCCACAGCTACGGCCCACATCCCAAGCTCTGCAAAGCTCGCAGCTCAGTCCCTGCCTGCATCAACAATAAAAATACTCAACATTCATAGGGCTTTCGTAGAGATTATTGAAGTTATTCCCTTCGACAGAAGTACTATTGTAGACCGTGTTGCAGTGAACCTCTCGCTTTGGGCAGCTGTGAGCGCTGTTCTGAACTGAGTGTGTCCCACGTTCGTATCCCATTTCCACTCTTTGCTTTTTTGGGATTGAATCACGCACGGGGGTCTGCTTCCGTTGCAGATCCGTCGGAGCCGAGCGACGTGGTTCGTGGGTCTTGGGTACATGGTCGTCTGGCTCATGGCATCCCGCCCTGTTTTGCCCAACCTGCTAAGAGCCCTGCTGCCGCATCCTCCCCAAACTCCCGCCCCCCTGTGCGGATCTGAAGAGAGCCCTGCAGCCCTGCAGGTTAGCGCTAGATTAGCGTAGTAGCCCCTGGCAATCCTCCGACTGCCCGACTGATTCGTGCTCATATGTGGCGGAGGACCCACCCCAAAAAGCCGGGAACCTGCGGATGCTGCACCACCGCCGACAACTACAGCGGTAGTGGCCATGGCCCGATCCGATGGCGGTTGGAAGTCGCCGTTGGGCTGAATGTACGGTTCTTTTTTGGTAGGGGCAAGATGTTTGGGGCTGTTTCCATTTAGCTACCATCACCGCTAAGAACCACCATCATACAAAGATCAGGCAGGGCACATGGGCATCCACTCACTTCGCTTCTGACGTTCATTTTTACAAGAATCACTACTTTGCACTACACACGGTCACAGGAGAGCTTGCGTATGTGCTGGCGTTAGAAGTGCAATGCAGGTTGAGCTATCACACTTCCGCACCTCAGGACCCCAGGAGTTCGGGACGAACCCACGGGCGGTTGGACACATGGACTCTGGAACATGGAGTGCAGTTGAGGCTGGAATAGACCCCTGACAGGCAGTCCCCTGCCGCTAATCACCAGTGTCTCTGCGGGCAATTGCACAGGGCTGCGCTACTGGGACGACAATCTCCATTTGCCAATCATCTCCCAATGATTCCCATGATCCTCTACTGATCGGCCCAACTGCCAAGACTCTTCCCATGATCCTCTCCTCGCCGGCCCGCCTGCCATGAATCAACACATGAAACGAAAAGTTATTCCGGGACCTGCCAGGGTTCAGTCGGGACTTTTCTAGAATCCCGGCAGCCCAGAGTCACGGCCCCCTGGCGCCTCCGCGCGCTGCCAACGCCAGCAATCCATTTCAGACCACCGTTCGGACATCACCGGCACACTTTTGATCAGTCATTATCCTGAAGAGTCTCTTCTCAATCAATATGTTCTAGTTCACCTGCGACTGAAACAACAAGCCCGTAAGATAGCACAAGCGGATGCTGCGCCTCCGCGAAGCTACCCTATCAAGGCACGGGTTCTTTGTTCTTCAAGACCAGCTGAACTGCGACATTATTTCAGGCAGTTGTCTATCGTTCACGGGTTTCTATTTCGAGGCTTCTTTTTGTGATCAATAACAAGTTGCATGACACATTGGGTTCCAGAATGGCCGAACCCCTTGGCGCCGTTCAGGTGAGGGTTCCGCAACCCACCGTCCACCTGGGAAACACCCCTGCCAGTCATTTCTCTGTCAAGATGGAGTCATATTGCTGGAAGACTGTCAATTCATGAGACTGGCTTGCCCAGCACCGGGGTATTTGCAGCCATTTATGGTCTTTTGGTAGCCGGTTTTTAAATAGAAGAGCACCCCATTCCCAATCTTCACGCTCGACTTTCAGTATTCACCACCATCTACCTCCATTTTCCATTCACCAACACAATCTACCTCCATTTCCATTCACCAACACCATCTACGTCTCTTTTACAATGTCATATCAATCCGTGGATGAATACCGTACTTCGCAGGACCTGAGAAATGGGATGGCTTGGCAACCGCTTGTTAGAGTCTTCCAGCGGCCCGTCACTCATACCCTGATCAACGATCTCGGAAAGTGGCTTAGAGCTTTGAGTCGAGCGATGTTTAACAAAGGGCTTAACAACAAGCGCTTTTACCCGCAACCGACAATGAGTACACAATCTATGATGGTATTAGCCCTCCTATCTTCAACCGTTGCCAAAAAGATCGCTGCTAACTGTATACACTCTTCAAAGCAGGATTTTGCTACCAGAGTGCTGAATCTCCCGTGGAGCGAACTTCGCTTACAGGGCGACACTCAATCCGACGACGCCACGATTCGTGTCGCTGAGGCACTAATTACAGCTTTCGCGAACGACCCAGCATTCGACGAGGCCTCGCAGGAGTTTCGAGCCTTGGGCGTCCATTGGCCAGCTACGGAGGATCAGAAGCGTGCCGCTAAGGGGCTAATGCGCCTAGCGACTCAATCCCCTGTGATATGGGATACCATCGACCCGGTGGACATAGTGAATGCTTTTGATGTCTATGAAATCCTTCGCTAAAGGGCCGATGGGATGTGGGGCAATCGAGGCAGAGAGATGGATTTTGTCTGGCTGGGAGGGCGGAGGACGGAGGACGAAGAATTAAGGACCCAGGAAGAATGGATACACACTGGACGTTTAAATGGAGTTTGCTAAACTATAAAGCGCAAGTTGTTATTGTATGTACTGTTTGCTACTTAGACCTGATTTGTTTTCCCTTCACTGATGTGTCTTCCCTTCACTGCCATGTCCCCACCTTCAAGTCACTGTGAGTACAGACTGGGTCAAGCACTTGGCAGCCATGATCCTCTGAGGCGGTAAGATAGCGAACAGGGTAGATACTATTTGGACTTTTTTAGCTTTACTCAATGCCATCAGATAGATCAAAGCCATATAATAGTTACAAACAATAGGAACACACATTTAACACTACGCCCAATGCCAGAAGATACAATAGCTTGTCAAGACTGTTGCCTCAAGATTTCAGATCGAAAAGAATGAGCTTTAAACCCCAAACGTGGGCCTCGGCAATGTGACATGCACAACCAAAACGCAGGAGATGCACACATTAGGTTCACTCATAGAGGGAGGAGTAGATAGTGTATTGCTCAAATAATTGGTTTTATGCCGGTCACTTTTGATCCCGTATCACCTATGTCTATAATGTGATTTAAATATAATTACTCAAGGCTTCTGCCAAAGGGATCAACCAGAGATACGCTTAACAGCCTATAGAGGTGCATGAAAATGTCACTCTCAGTACCGTCTAATCAAATACTTCACTAACGGATGCTACAAGCTTGGGCTAAAAACTAATGATTCACTATAGTGGTTTTCGTGGTTGGTTGGTGATGAAGCTAGACCGTCCATCTTTGCTATTTCTAGTAGCCTTCCTGTTGCTCTAAGACCGACTAATCAGGTTAAGCCAATAGCCCAAAGGTAGAGCAGAACTTCCTCTTGAAAGCCCTGTTTTCATCAAAAGCAACAATCCTACCTGTGACCTTGGACTCTAAAAGACCGTAAATCCCCGACACAGCAGTTGGATCATATAATGGTTCCCAATATCTTCAATTACCAGTTCCAGATGAATAGCCCCCGCAAGAGATTAATTCACTCTCTCCGCCGTGGTCGACTTATATCCTATACACTATTACATCGACTTTTCTAGAAGTGAAAGTATGCCATGGGCTCTTTTCCTAGTGGTAGAGATAGGTCCAGAGACGAGACTTATCTCGACTCATCGATTATATGTAGACTTCGAATAGTAAATAAACATTGGACGCCTAACTTAATCTCCTCATTCGATAAAAGGTTCTGAATATCCTTGCTTTCTATCACGTACATCATATAGTTATGAATCCACTTTGCGTCCGCCTCGGATGCATCCTGGACGCAATTCGTATCAGGCTCAGGCTGAGATTTGATGCGGGAAGAGTCCAGACTGCAGGTGTGGTCCACATGACGATGCTTACAGAGTTGTTTTGGGTCTGCTCCATATTTCAAAAGAATCGCAAGGTATACGAACCCAAGCCGGTGGTGAATGAACCACTCGCTTAAAACTTTGCGCAATGGGTGGCCGAGGTTAATATCGTTGACGTTCGGGTCTGCTTTAGCCTCTAACAGAGCGCGAAAGATCTCAAAAGTGACTGGTATTATGTCCAGGATGCCGGATTTAATGCGATGTTCAAAAAGGCACAGACACCACATAAGAGGTGTAGAGGAGGAGTCCCCTTGACTTTTGAGGTACCCAGGTCGGCCAGGATCGGCACCGTGCTTCAGAAGCCAACGTACGGTGCCGAGTTGCCTGTGTTCGATGGCTGTATGAATTGGACGATTAAATACATACACAAACTCCCACCAATCGGTTGGATCGTAGAACCATCCGACCGATGTTTGACAGATCCGGTCGCTGGTAGCGATTTGGTCTATTGGAGCGTCAAGTTTCAGGCAGCGTTCTAAAAGGTTAATATCACCTCTCATCGCGCCGACGAAGAGAGGAAGCCAGTCGAATTTCCGACCAAACTCCAGATACAATTCTGGGCAAAATCTGCGAGTAAATCTCCATGATAGATTTGCGACACCTCTGAAATCTGACATTGAAGGAAGATGCGACAGAATCATGAGGAGTATTTCGTTGGGCAGCTGAGATAATCTATCCACGCCATATCTGCCTGTCATTTGATTAGCTCTATGTCATATATGACAAAAGACCTTATATCTTGCATTCCGGAAGGGCGCTAAAGGAACTTAAAAGGAACGCGTCGATTACTGACCCCATATCCGCCTAGTCTGTACGTGGGAATATGGTTTGACGGGGCGAACCATGAACTTCCGCGCCACGAATCCAGGCATATCCCCAGACGACTTCGTCCGAAAATACCACTCCAAATGGTTGAAAAGATTATATTGCAGTCGTCCAGCTCCGCTCCAGCTTGAGACATCTTTGTCCATCGGACCTCGGGGATCAATAAGTAACATATTTCTTAGCTTGATCACGAAGCTGGGGAGTCTTTGTGTGTATAGTTCGCGACTTCCGCTTTCTGTCGTTGAATTCCGTATGTCTTGTCGAACTTGGGAGGTTGAAATCGATTCTGAGCGTTTGTGTATGAATGCGTATGAAGACCCTTGGAAACCGTTGTGAGAAGTATCATGAGACTATATACCTATTTGCACACGCGATTTCCAAGACAATGAACATTTACGACCTGTATCGGACAAAATTAAAAATAGAATGTGCTTGAGAGTTTGAGGAAAGTTGAAAGAGTAACAAACCTATTGGATGAGTTATTGTGTCTCCCGGCACTGGGTGTGGTGCTCTTTGTGTGTCACGATGGTTTGTACATGCTGTATGGCTTTGAAATCTCTGAATGTTGTGGAACAAAGGTACAACTACTTCCAATGTCGCATGAAACACACAAAGAACTTGCCTTGTTGCCTTGTTCCTAATTTGCTAGTGCTATGGCCTTGTTCAAAGCCAGCATTGTTCCGTCTTGGAGTCTTAAATGAAATGATCAAAGTTCAACCTAAGTAGGTCTTTTCTCTTCGTACCCATGAACTGAACTGTTCAAATCCGGATCCTAAAGAACAGCGACATTCCCACACTATATGTTATGTTGTCGGTGGACTCTGTCATGATGACTTTGCAATCCCAGTATAGAAGGTGCTAGGTCCTACATTTAGTAGAGAAATATTCGACTAACTGCTTGAAGCCAAAAACATTGATGCTCCGATGGGTTTCGACAGGTAAAATCACGAGAAAAGAGATAAGCGTGTAACGTCCGTACAGTAATTAATGACACCCGATCGGTAATTATCACCCAATATTATAAACCCTCAACAGTCCATAACGGAGAGGACCTTTTGAATGTCTTATGTGTCTCCTCAGGGAACTGCGCACCTGATCTCGTGTTTCTCGTCGGCGCTTTGATAGCTTCTTGCTTGTTTTGGGCAAAGTGGCTAAAGTATGGTGAAATTCGACCGGTCCTCGGTCTAGATCAAGGCGCCACACATCCATTCCCTACCCATCCCGGGGACGAGTGGCGTGTTTCAGGCCAATCGTGGTGGTTTTCATCATTTCGCCACAGCCTCAGGAATGTTGCAACCAGCCGAAGTAAGACACGCCACACCAAGAAGAGTTTGGTCGTCCTGAATCATGCAGGAGGCCTTCCATGGGGCTCAGGGGGTGGGTATCTTTACAATACGAAAGGATTGAATACGTCGTTGCTGCAGGTCATAAAATGCTTAGGTTATGCCATGCAGCTTTTCTGTCAGTTGGAAGGCCTGGGTATATATAGTCACCACTCACCTTTGGTGCACAGTCGACCCCGGAGAGTGCATGAAGCAGAGTTGTGGCTTGAGCCTTGGTATGTGGGTGGTCGACCGGGAGCGGCAGATGAAGCTAGATCTAACCAGCTCCGTCACGAAAGTTTCGGGTAGTGGTATATCTAGATAGGAATTCCCCCGCTTCTTCAGCCCTTCTTCCGCCTGTCTCACGGCCTTCAGCACATTACCCCGGCGGGGTTTTGGCCCGTGATCATCATTTGCTCGTATACGAATTCAAGATGGTGTTGCTGAGCCGAACGGTAATTGTAAGTTTGGGCTCCTCAATGGATCACACAAGTGACTCAACACCAACTTACATTTTATTTACTAATTTCAATCTCTCCAGGCTGTCGAATGGGCCTTTGTCATCCTGGCCTATTGTTTTGTCGCGGCCCGCATTTACGTTCGACTGCGACTGAGACGACACGCCCTCAACGTCTCAGATTACTGGCTACTTCTTGGTATGGCAGCAGCGCAGGCAGTGGTAATATGCGAGACCTTGGTATATACACACCATGCTTTTGGAAATCTCAGCATTTCGACGACACCCGTCGAGAAGGTAGGCTTCCCGCATTCGAATCAGGCTACTTGTTTCTTCCCAAATTTGATCCGACACAATCACAATCGCATACGGCATACTGGCCAGAGTTACTCGCTAACCAAATGCATTTTGACTCTCATAGTTGCGGTTTGCGATTAATTACTTTTTCTACCTTGGCCTCTACTTTCCAAAATTCAGCATCATCGCCTTTTACCACAACCTCGTTCCCCCAACCGATTCCCGAATGCGAGTCGCGCTCTACGCCCTCACCGCCTTCACGGCCATCAGTGCCCTCGTGACTCTCTTCAACAACACATTCTGGTGCGGGCCGAACGTGGCCGTTAACTGGTAAAGTTCCACCTTATAAGTTCCTCAATATCCATGCCGGGAACTTGCTCCTAACACGCCTTGAACTCACAAAGGTCACAAGATCCCAATTCTTGTACTGCATATCGGCACGGGGACCTCATGAGACTTAATTGGGCGTTGTGTTTTATTACGGAAGTATTAGGTATGTACTCTCGGCTACGGAAGATATCAAGTAATCCGTGACGGTCTAATTATTTTTATAGTCTTCATGTTTCCCTTTCCTTTAATCAAGGATGTGAAACTTCCCTCTAGAAAAGAGAAAATAAGTGTCATGCTTATTTTCGCCATGGGTGTCATCACGATTGCAGTGAGCATAACACGAATTGTAATGACGCAATATTTCAAACATGATAAACTCGTCGGTGAGTATTGTCAAGTCTATTAACCTACATGGAATAACACGAGAACTCAACAGACGTATGGGCAATGGCTGAAATGTGCATCTCGATTATCATCGTCGCTATGACTGCCCTTCGGCCGCTTCTCTGCAAAATCTCCAACATAGGCTCCCCAGGAAATACTGGCAGAGGTGCAGAGTCGGCTTTTAGAGTTCCCTCAGCGGATATATCACCCTGGATTGGTGGGATCGCGACAGTTACTAGCACTGGCGTCTATTGGCAGAAACGTGGTGGATCACACGAAAGCCAGGTTTCTGCGGCAAGTTTGGAGCACCACGACCAGACAGGAAGTCAGGTTGAGTTGACCCGTATTATGACGAACAAAATTCTCAAGACTGAGGAGATTACAATAAAGATCGAGAGGAATCCCAGGTTCAACGAGTATTCTGGAGGGAGGTAGAAAGAGATGGGGTAGATTCTAATGTTGGGAATCAGAGGCTAGATAGCTAATGAAATTGAATTAAAATAACATCTACCTTGCTCAAACAGAAACATCATGGTTGTTAATCATCCTCATCACCGTATCTTGTGGGGGTGAGTACGCACCTAATTATGAGTCATCTGGTTGTGGCTCGGTCCGGGGAAACCCTTGCCGATGAATCCCAATCAGTATCTATATTGTACGCTATTCTAAACCTTGCCAGAATGCGTCACCTATTTACTTTTCTCGTCATCCTCAGTTCCATCTTTGCGATAATTTGAAGATCCGCACTACAGGCTAATATGGCGCGAAGCACACAGACTGTGGGAGGCTATCTCGAGTCTCTTTTCGGGCTCATCGGCCAAACCGCAGTCGTGACCGGTGGCAGCTCTGGCATTGGCCGTGAAATGGCCGTCGCCCTCGGTCGCGCTGGTTGTCGACTTGTCCTTGTTGCTCGACGACTGCAGCCTCTTCATGAAACGATTGAGCATCTCGCAACGTTCAATGTGCAAGCGTCGGCCGTGACTGCCGATCTCGCCGATGTCGCATCTCTGAAGGCTACCATTGAGCAAATCACGTCAACACACGGCACTCCGGACATCCTAGTCAATGCGGCCGGGGTGAATTATCGACCACACATGGATGAACTCTCCGAAGATGTCTGGAATACCACGATTGCGGTCAACCTCACGGCACCATTCATCCTAGGACAGGCATTCGGCCCGCGCATGGCCGAGCGGGGAAGCGGGAGAATCATCAACATCATCAGCCAGCAAACATTCCGAGCCTTTGGCAACAGCGGTGCCTATGGCGTGTCCAAGGGAGGCCTGCTTTCATTGACGCGCTCGCAAGCAGAAGCCTGGTCTCCAAAGGGCGTCTTGTGCAATGCAATTGCGCCAGGCCTAGTCAGCACTCCTCTGACCGAGCCTGTGTTCAGTGATGCTTCCAAGGCTGAGATGCATGCGGCTAAAACAATGATTGGAAGGAACGGGGTGCCAGAAGACTTTGCCGGGGTTGCTGTGTATTTGGCGAGCGCTGCCAGCGCCACGGTAACGGGACAGACGATATTCGTAGACGGAGGATATTCGGCGAAGTAGTAATCTAACCAGGTGCTCAGCTGGACATTGATTTCACATGGAGACTCCTCTTCTGGCGCATAGCGCTATGTGTCAAGCTACCACGCCAGCAGCAAGCGCCTCTTGGCCATTTCACGTCGTGATGAGGACGATGTTGAAGGCCTTGATCTTGATCTCAATAACGGCCCAAGGTCAGTCTTTTGTCGAGGGTCTGGCGGCAAGTAAGCGAGTTAGGACCTTTTTATGCGTATAGGACATAAGGGTTAGCTGAAATAACCTTGATGTGTGTTTGGGAGTTTTGGGTTCTGAGTAACCAGGAATCCCCCGTGGGGGCTGTGTAACTAAAATGGGAGATTGCGAGGCTTCCAGGGGACCGGCTTTTCCAGGAAACTTCCTTCGGGGATTGGCTGTCCTTTCCTGTGACAAATCACCCACATTTTTCATGCTTTGGGACTTGCTGCGGCGTAGTAAATCGATGCAGCCCCGTCATCTCCCCCACTGATCACAGACTCGAACGCATCCGCAGCTCTCTCACCTGGGCGTGACGTCACGGGAATCATCGGTAGACCCTTTTGATGAGGGATTTTTGTCCAAATATTTCAAGGGATTCATAACAGCTCGACATCGCAGCCAAAAAGAAATGACGCCTGTTCTCCGCTATTTGGTCCTATCCGGGTTGATCAGTACTAACTCGGGCAGCGCTCATGGCGCGCCACAACCAGGGTCGGTCTCGCTCGACGTTTTTCTTCCACCTTTTAAAACTCGCCATTGCGAGACCCCCGACGTCTTATTCCCGTCTCTGTGCCTCTTCATCGTCCCACCAGTCAGGTAAAGAAAGCAATGTGCATGTCGACTCCATCCAGGCGCGCCAAGATCACCATGTGCAAGACCTGCCTGCTGAAAATAAGCATGCTCGCGTCCACCGGAGCCATTAATTTCCACCACTAGTGTTAATCGGTTAAATACCGAGCACGCTGGGCCTGTGATTGTCCCCAGGGAGCTTAATGCAAATTCAACGTCGTCGAGTGGTGGTATTGGTGCCATTATTGTTGCCGGCAGGGTTCTCCGCATGATCTGGGAATAGACAGGTCGTAGGGTCTGGGGAAAGAGCTTAAGCTATCCACGGCCTCGGAAGCTCTCCAGGTGAAGCTCCATTGAGTATATATACCAGAAGCGGTGCCGCGCAATTGATAAACTTACTTCCAGCAGATCACCAACCTTTAGCGACTGAGCTTGACATTGTCTTACTGCTATTAATTGGCCCTTTGCGCGCCAATCCAGCGAATCTTTCTGTCAACATGAAGCTCAACGTAGCTTTCCTCCTCTATGGCCTTGTCAGCCTGAGCTCTGCATTCCCCAAGCAGTACCTGGACGTGGCTACCTGGGGCATCGAGGGCTACGCCAAACACAATCCCCTCGGCAAGACCATTGGCGGCCAGGGCGGCCACACTGTCTATGTCTCGACGGCCGACCAGCTGGTAGCGGCGGTGTCTGGCACTATGCCCAGGATTGTCAAGGTCAAGGGCAAGATCACGCTGATCGCGCGCCTCGCCATCGGCCCCAACAAGTCCATCATCGGCGTGGGATCGTCGGCCCACATCACTGGCCACGGATTGAATATCTACAACGGCGACAATGTGATTGTGCAGAACTTGAAGATTAGCCATATCCTCGACAACGATTGCATCACTATCCGCAACAGCACTCGCGTCTGGATTGACCACAACGAGTTTACCTCGGACATCACCAAAGGACCTGACTACTATGTAAGTCCAATTCTGGTCTTCTTCTCTGCTACCACTGCTTTCCTCAATAGTAGAGCTTCGTTCAGAGTCGTTGGCTAATAATATTTAGGATGGCCAAGTCGATATCATCCGCGCGTCTGACTGGGTGACAGTCTCGTGGAACTACTTCCACGACCACTGGAAGTCGTCGCTTGTCGGAAACGACGACACACTCCGCGATACCGACTTCGGACATCTCCACGTGACGTACCACCATAACTATTGGAGGAACGAGGGCACTCGCGGCCCCGCCGGTCGTTTCGGCCATCAGCACATCTACAACAACTTGTACGAAGACTTCCTGTACCAGGCAATTCACAGCCGGTCCGACAACCAGGTGCTCGTCGAGGGAAACGTGTTCCGCGGGCAACACGACCGAGGCGCTCAGTACATACGGCCTGGTGATCCCAATGGACTCCCCAAACACTTGTGTATGCGGTGACGAAGAATTGGACGGTTATGCGAACCTTGGTGCGAGTATGTGTAACCCTGCTCTATTCGACAATGACAATAGCTGACGTTAAATGCAGAGAACGACTGGGGCTCGGCCACCATTAACATCACCCAGGTCGGAACCTTCTACAAGACGAGCTACAAGTACCAGTTGACGCCACTGACACTAGTTGCCAAAGTTTGCAAGGCGGGTGCTGGTGTGGGCAAGATTAGGTAGCGGGGACGGAGAGGTTGGATCTTTGAAGGATGTTCTGGGTCTAAAAGCAATTCCTTCAGCGAGGAAGATATTCATTATCCATTCTAGAGATCAACTCAAGTCTATCACGTGTACTGAGCCCTGTGACCTTGCATCGCATCGGCAGTTAGTCCGTTCCAAGTGGGGAGATGGAGACCAGACCCTAGGCTCTCCGGGCCAATCCTGCCGGCTTTCTGCACATGTACAAATGCCACATCGCTTAAGCTTGCCGATCTAATCTATTGGAATACGCACCATACCAGGGATATCCATGCTGCATGATCAAACGGTTCCAGACTAGTGGGTTGAACTGATCACGGGGAGCTTAGGGCTGTCCACTCGGTCTAGACGGGCCAATGTTATTCTAACATCAGCTCTTCGGGGTTTGTTCCATAGTCTGTGTTAGTCAGTTTGTTTCTAGGCTCGTGATGCATACTCTATACTCCAGAGTGAGGGGATTATTGTTCTTTGTTGATGATGCTATTTCAATATTGGCAATTTGCCCAACCCTAGATTGGAGTTCATTTCTATCCTCCCTTATTCTTCATCGCTTCTAATATGACATTTCATTCCCATGCCCGTTTTATCCAAATCAGTCATTATGCAGCTCTCAGTTCTCCACGCCGAGGTCCCTCCTCCAGACCTTGACGGGCATCTCTCCGAGAATGTGGTTCATCGTCTCCTCCCGTTTTAGCTCAAAACCCTCGGCAAGGGCAAAGTTGTATCTGCGGACCACAGAGGCAAGGCACACGGTCTGCTCAAGGTAGGAGATATTGCGGCCAATGCAGCCTCTGGCACCTGCAGAGAAAGAAAGAAAGTACGATTGGAGCTCCTTGCCCTTGTCGCCAATGAATCGCTCAGGGATGTACTTTTCGGCGTTGGGGTACACAGACTCGTCGCGGTGCGCAACCAATGAAGACACGGCGACGGTAGTCTTTCCGGGGACATACTGGCCCATGATGTTCAAGCCTTCGGCGGGGGTCTCGCGGGCAAGACCCTGGGTGTGGGGGGGAAAAGGCGCAGGGACTCATCGAGGCAGGCCCGGAGGTAGGGAAGATGCTTGATCTTGTCGTAGGGAGCAACAACCTCCTCGGGCTCGAGGACAGAGTCAATCTCCTTTTGCAGGGTGGCAAGGATATCAGGGTTGAGCAGGAGCTGGTACATGACGTTGGCGAGGGCGATGGCAGTGGTGACACTGCCGGCGTTCATCATGATGTTGATCTCGGCAACAATCTCACCCCACTCGAGGTTGTGGGGTGGCCGTTCTTGTCCTCCATCAGGGCGTAGAAAAAGTCATCGAGCTTCTCGCCGGCACGGTATCGCTCCAGACGGATGCTGGCGCGGCGGAGGACAATAGCGTCCCAGCCTCGGCTGGACTCAGACATCTTTCGGTAGTAGGGGATGACGTTGGAGATCTTGTCGAGGAACTTGTAGTTCTGGTAGCTCCAGAGAAGATGGGCCTGCTTGCGAGCGGTAGGATACAGGCACTGGCGGAGATTCGTCTCGAACAGAGAGCCGTCCTTTTCCTGGGCAACGACGCGGTCGTGGCCCTGGTCAAGAAGACCCAAGCGCTCGGAGAGACCAATATCGGCAATGGCATCGAGGGAGAAGAAGTTCGTCCAGGCGCGGAAGTCGACGGTGAGGTCCTCGGCATTGGGGTACTTGACGCCTTTGGGCAGAGGAGCAGTGCATCGTTTGTCGAACTGGGCAATCATGCGGGCGACCTTGTCGGCAACCTTGTACTCCCAGCGCTCGAGGTTCTTGAGGGCGTAGGCCGACGACAGGACCTTTCTCTTCCGGGCGTGGTCGGGCTTGTCGACGACGTCGGCCAGGTTGAAGTGCGAGCCGGCGGTGAGGATGTACGACTCGTCCTTGATGCAGGGCGTGCCGTGGCCGTAGATGTCCTTGATGGCCTTGACGCTGCCAAAGGACAGCGAGTTGGGGCCGGTCCGGAGGATGGGTTCCTTCTTGTGCAACTTGGCGAGGTGGGTAGAGCGAGCTCCGCCCTGGGCGAGGAACATGAAGGGGAGAGCCGACATGCCGGAGAAGGTGGACATGTTGGGGAAACGACGCAAACCTGGAGGAGATGAGTTAGCAGGGGGTTGGGTGACAGATTGTAAGTGGCTTACCCTTGACATCTCTAAAGTAAACAACAGCGGGGTAAAGCACAAAGTAGCCGATGAGGAAGATGCCAAGTGCAGCAGCATATGGGGCATTGCCCAGAGTTGCGACCGACTCCATGGTGGCGAGGTCTGGCTAATAAGCCTGATGTTGCCAGAAGACAAAGACAAGTGATGCAGAAACAGAAGACAGCAACAAAGCTGTGGGATTTAGTTTTGTATTGCTCCTGGCGAGGAGGCTTGAGAGAGAGTCTGAGAGTGAATGTCTTGGTAGTAGGAAACAAGAGCCGCTGGTGTCTTATATGCGGTGATGGTGTGAGTGAGATAGCCAATGCCAACGGACTTGCTCGGGACGCCATGAGGAATGCCAGATTGGGCAAGGATTTAGCGACGCTAGCAAAACGGGAGAGGAGGGCAAGAATTGGGCTCCCCCGCATCGTGAGGCATCTCTCGCAAGTCCTCGTGGCGGTTATTAGGGTGGATGACATGTGGATGGCGCATCACCAACTCCATTCTGAGATGCGACCAACGAACCAGACAATGCCATCCCTGCCCCTAAAGCAGCCGCTAGCCTCCAGGGCGTCTCTAGGCCTTCTCTCCGCACCAACCCCGCCTCCACGGGCCCACCCCCTGTAACCCCAGTTAAAAGCCCCCTGCAACAAGACATTTCCCTGTGCGTCGAAAAGGGATATAAACCGCGAGAGCCCCCCGGCCGCTGCAGCGACCCGCAACCAGCATCCCAGACTGCGACCCAGAGCACCACCACATGGTCCTACGTTGTTTTATCTGTTGATACTGGACGATATAGGGCAATTCGCAGCGACTGCAGGCTTCTGCGTCATGCCGCCCACAGGTCCAAGACGCCCTGGATGCGAGGTATTATTCCCCAGTTGATCCCCGGCTGAACCCCAGTCGCCATCACTTGTCACCTGCGCCCAGCTAACTCTGGGGAGAACTGCCGTGCAAGGCGAGTAGTCCGAACCGTCCACTTTCCATTTTCGCCCTGACAAGGCAATTCTCATCGATCGAGAATCCTGGCTCACATGATCGGCTCGCTTTTAGACATCTCAAGTGTGAGTTGCCGAATCCCACGCTGACCCTCTCATGACGTCCATTGGCTAACCCTCTCTCCTCCACACAGGCGACGGCGATAAACCCTGCGCCCAGTGCGTCAAGAAGCGAATCCAGTGCAACAGGAGCCTCAGGGTTAGGTTCCGCCACAATTCTAATCCCGGGTGAGGCTCTCTCTTCCCTCTCCTCTCTTTTGCTATCCTCTCTTCCTGTCTCTTCTCCCCTGCGCCGGTCCGGAGCATCATGCTGCTGCTGCCGCTGCCCCCACGCCGCCGGCGCCCGGATCCCGCAGCGCTGACTTGCTCGTGTCCAGGGGTACGCGCCCCGAGTTCTCGGACAGCCAGGTCTGGTGCAAGACGTCAGGCAAGAAGCTCAAGTTTCTCGATCAGAGCCTCGAGGTTGCTCGCTGCTACGAAGACGACGACGACGACGATGAAGATCCCATCGTGAGACATCCCGCGGCCCGTAGAGCTGAGTCTAGTCCGGTTCATCCTCCGGACCCAGCCAAGGCGCTGAAAACTGCCATCTGGGGCATCGACTCCCTCGCCGTGAGAAGCGCCGATGACGACGCCGCCTCCAGCTCGGCCGCGGGCTTCTCTCGCCCGGCAGACACTCCCAGACTGACCTTTGACACTCCGCAACGATCAGACCACCTCCCGGCCATGACCACACCCCCATCCCTACGCCACGACCTCTCTGAGCAATCCCACGACGACCGCCACGCCTACTCCTTTGCAAGCCGCAGCACCCTAAGTCCCTACTCCATCCTGCAATACGGCGCGTCGCCACGCCTCGAAGTCTCGAGTGCCCCCGCTGAACGAACGCGGCAAGGCCGACCTGTTCCGCTACTACGTGAGGAACATCGGCCCGGCCTTTGATTCTTATGACCCCAACAAGTACTTTACCGAGCGCATACCGTCCCAAGCCACGCTGAGCTCTCCGCTGCTCGAGCTCATCCTCGCCGTGTCTGCGTGGCACTCCAATGCCACCAGGAGGGAGCCGCAGCGGTCGGCCAAGCTTGATGTGAATTTAGAGCAGCTTGCCTTGGCTGGCATGGACGATGATTCTCTAGACGTTGCTCTGCTTCTGCATCATTTCATCTTAAACATGGATGGTAAGGAATTCTTGACCGTGCATGCATCCATTATAATTATGCCCAGAGCCAACCCAAGCCGCCCAACTACCTGCAATTGCCTCTATTGTTTCCAGCAACTTTCAAATATTTTCTAATGACCTTCATCTATCTCAGGCACCGCCTCAGATTCCGCCGTCACCCAGTTTACCAACTCAAAGCCTCAAGTATCCCCTCTTGCATCCAGGCCTCTCGAGACATCTCACGATGACGTCCTCTGGGCGAGGCTAAGACAGGAACTATTCCTGGCCGTCTTGAACCAGATCCCACCGACCATGGATGTCGCCCGCTCCAGGCTCGATCGCCTAACCGAAAGCAGAGACGACCGTGCCAGAGCGAACAAGATGCTCGTCGAACTATTAGCCACAGTGCAGTACTGCTTCGGAGACGACAAGAACACAGCTACATATGACAGGCTGCTCGAGTCATCCTCCACCTGGATGATGACCAACCCGTCTTCATTTACTCCCGTCATGATTCGCCGGCGGCAAGGAGGCGAAGTCTTTCCCGACATCTGGCTCTTGAACGATTGCGTGGCTGCCGGCTTGCAGTATTTCCACCTTGCCAGGATTCTGCTCGTGGTGCATGACCCTCGGGTTCCAAGGCTCTGCAGAGCGGGACAAGAAGCCTCCCGTTGGATTGATGTGAGTGTCTCTGCGGCCAACATTTCCTTTTTGGGGATTGAGACTGCAGCCGATGTTGATGACGTCATAGGCCCAAACCAAGAACGACCTCGAGATTATCTGTGGAATCGCCGATTCCATCAGCGATATCAACCCAATGCACATGTACGTTCCGTGAAACACCTACTGATCGAATATTACCCTAACAGTCTAGAACGGCATGTATGGCCATTTCCGTGGTTGGGGACCGGTTCACCAATTCAGACCAACAACATGCTCTCCTCGACGTGCTAGTCAAAACAACAAACATGTATGGGTTGTCAACAGAACTTGCGTAAGTCAATTAATTTTCTTTATGCGCTTGCCATTTTTTAAATTCACTAACTCGAAAATTCGTAGACGAAAACATTTATTAGAGGCATGGGGATGGTCATCAAATGAAATGAGGAGTTGATCTTCAGGGTGTCAAACAATAAAAAAATCTATCCCAATAATGTTTCCATTCCTTTGTCGTGTGACCGTTGCATTATTTTAATGAAAAGAAACATGGAAATGACGCTACCCATGTTCTTTTATCATCGTACATAAGGTACATTATCGGCTCTGCATTGTAGAGCGTTCCATTTTGCTGGCTGACTTGACATCTTTGTTCTTTCTTTGCGCAAACATTTGTTTCAACTTGCTTTTTTGTGGCAACGAAAAAGAACTTTTCCATGCACATTTCTTTTTGTCAACACCAATAAATTCATTCTAGCCATCCCCTGCTTAGCGCAAGTCACAAGTATTAGTCCCTGCCATCTTCTTATCTATCATAAACACAATGTCTTGGCCATCACCATCTTCTAGTTGCAACAAACAAAGATCTACGTCTAACCCCAAACATCCTCCTGCCACTTCCGGCCTCGGTTCATGGAAGCAGCCCAGTCTTGAGCCTGAGACTGCGTCCACTCCTTGTCCTTTCCAACCATTGCGCTAACAGTCTTGCCAATCTCTCTGGCCATGCTCGCCCTTCCACAAATGTAGAGGGTGGCGTCTTCGGCAAGCAGCCGCGAGACATCGCTGCCCAACTCTTGCATCTTGTCCTGTACATACATCTTCTTCTGGCCACTGACTCGCGAGAAAGCCGTTATGATGCGGAGTTTTGCCCTCGGACTCTTGCTCCATCTGCTCCAGCTCTGACCGGTAGATGTAGTCCTCTTCGGTGTGGCGGCAGCCAAAGAAGAGAACCATTTCTCCGATCTTGCGGCCCATGGTCTTGAGGCGCAGCCTCTCGGCGATGAAGGCGCGGAATGGAGCAATTCCAGTACCGGCGGCGGCCATAATCAGAGGAGTGGACGCCAGAGCGGGCAGCTTAAATGTGGATCGGCGCAGTTGAGCAAAGATCTTGGCACCCTCCAACGCCTTCGACGGTCCCCCGAGCTCGTAGGAGAAGCCCTGGGGGTGAGGTCGCGATTCCGAGTTGAGTGAATCGGAGAGAGCCAAGAGGTAGTTGGTAGTCAGACCCGGAATAGGCGTCTCGCCAGCCAGTTCCGTGTTGGACACAAGCGCAGTGACGGCAGCAACTCGAGGAGAGAGAACGCTCGAGGAGGAAACAGAGTAGTAGTACGAGGCCGGGTGCGAGGCAGAGTCTCAACAAGGTAGGAAAGCGGCACGCTGGACCAGACTTGATCAGGACCGGCAGCCATCTCAAGCAACTTTCCAAGTGTGACGTGCTCGCGAGCCAAAAAGGCCGAGTAGGCCTCCTTGGACGAGTAAAGGTCCGTCAAGAACTTCTTGGCGTTCTCTGAGGGTGCAAACTCGATGAGGCTGGCAACAGTCTCGCGAGACACAGCGGCGCAGATTTCCACGTAGTAGCGGAAGAGGGCCGTGATGGTGGTGGGAGATGGGATAGGGATGCTGACGGCCGAATCCAGCGATCTGAAGCAGAGCGGCACGTCGCGACGCTCAGAGAGGCCCAAGACGCGCATCAGGCGCTCGACTTCCTGGTCGGGATTGACGGGCCAGATGGCCAAGTGGTCGCCGGTCTTGTAGGTCCATTCGGGGTGCTCCGACAGGTCGATGTCCATGTGCAGGCAGTTTCGAGTGGTAGAGTTGAAGAGTTCGTATGACTTGAGGATCTTGACGGCACCGATGGAGCTCTCGCCGCAGACAGTCTTGTGGGCGGCTGGCTCGCCGTGGAAGAGATCAATAATGTCAAGCGATTCGTCGTGGTAGGCCTCAATCGCCGGCTCATACTTGGCAGCTTGCTCCTCTAGGTGAAGCTCCTGGCGGCAGAAATTGTACAGCTCGTTCTTCCAGGCGAGGAAATCTTCCTCGGTGGAGCCAAGAGCGTCATCAGCCCGGCCAACGGGCAAAAGCATTGAGGCACCAGCGCGGGTCAGAGACTCGTCAACCAAGTCGACAACGCGGTTGTAGTACTGGTAGTTGCTGTTTCCCAGCCCAAAGGCGGCGTATTTCAGCTGCTGGAGGGGTGTCTCCTTGAGCTTAGTCGCCCATTCCCAGAACTGCGCAGCGTTGTCGCTGGGGTCGCCCTCGCCGTACGTCGACAAGATGAAGATGGCGAACTTGGACGTGGGAATCAGGGCAATAGTCTCGGGGTCAAAGTCGGAGAGGTCAGCGGCCATGGCTTCGAGGCGGAAGCGCTGGGCCAGCTCTCGCACCAGACGACTCGCGAAGGCTTCGCCAGTGCCGGACTGCGAGCCCCAGAAGACGACGGCTTGTTTGCCCTTGATTGACGTTAGTCTGGAAAATCAAAAGACTTGATGTAATCAAATACTCACAAGCTCTTCCATGCGGTCCGCAATGTTGCGAGTCGTCTGGTTCGCCGCGAGCGCAGCGCCATCGGCCTCTTGCGGCCGCTCATAGAAGATGTAATCGTAAGGGTCCGGCTTGCCCCAGATCTGGTCGACCAAGACGTATGCACCCGACACCAGTCCAACAGTTGTCAAGGCAAGGGTGTCAGGATATGAGGTCGGACCAATACGGCCCAGGATCTGGCCGACGGCATCGATGGTGGCCTCGCGAGACAGAGTGTTCATGATGATAGCAAATACGACAAATGACAATGATTGAAATATCGCGATTGCTCGGGACAGGGGACGGGCCAAATCCTTGTTTCTGCCGGTGGGATGATGTCGACGAGCAAAGCGATGGCGATACTAATACCGGGGTGGCATGGGCTTTGGAGGTCATGATATACACGCGTTGGAGACGGACTTGTTCCCGGGGCGCGGCCAGAAGCTGGGGGCGGAGAGCGTGTGGAGAAGGCGGCGAGGACGAGCAGGGGGCGACTTCTAGTTACAGGATGGATTCGGCGAAGAGGTCCGTCTTGGTCTATCCGGCAACTATCTCCGGATGGCTCCCCCACACTATTCACGCAGTAGCACTCGGCAGCAAGTTGGAGTTGGCATCCTGATTCAGGCGCATTAGTCCTTGATTAGCCTGCCTGCCCCCGATTTCCACACCCTTCTACGTACATGGTACTGCGTAGTATGTAGTACAAGCCCTTCCACGTACATACTGTAGTACTACGTAGTACATCCCCCCCTTCCCATGTCATCCCCCGGATCCCAGACCCCAGATTGCGGAGCTTGTTGCTCCCTCTCACCCCGGCCGTGCGGAGAAATGCTCGCGTTCCCCGGGCTCCGCTTTCCCTGGTGCCACTGTTCGCGTAGCTTGTCCGCCAGGCCCAGCGTCGGCCAGCCCATCGTCTGCGTCATGTACTGCAGGAATCGGAGAACCTCTTCGTGTTCCTGCGTGTCCCTCAGGAAGCCGCCGACTGAGTCGCGCAGAATATTAGCTCTGAGCTAGGGGTGGTGGTGAGGGTGGAATCTGGACTTACAGGCGTGCAGCGTGTGGTGTGCGGTGAAGTTGATGGTCGCGTCGCCCGAGTTGCTCACCGTCAAGCCAAGCAAGATACGCAGAGACTCGCGCACGCGGTCCTGGAGTTCTCGCCGTGAGCAGCGCGCGCTGTCAACCCCAACCCGGAACGACTTACCTGTGTGAGAGCCCGACTGCGGAACGCCTCGAAGCTTGGCTTCCAGAGCTTGGGGTGGAACATGTCGAGGATCATCCTAGCGAGATAGTAATGCTGGTAACCCAGGACTAAAATTCGGAGTAAGTGACTTGTTTTGGAGACTCGGGGACGGCAAGGCTGAACCTACCCTGCACCCTTCGGGGCATCCAGAGGGTGGGAAAGGTTGTGTCGGTGTCGTTGTTGATTGCCGATGGCTCTGCTGTGTGGGAGAGGAACCTCCATGGCGTCGACTGAAACCAGTTCTTCATGTCTCTGTCCAGTTCATCCCACACGTAGGGATCGAGAGTCGAGTCTGGTCCCATGGCATACATCACTGCCCGGCCGCAAATAAAGACTGCTCGATTCGCTAGTGCATGGTCATTTGTGTCGATAAACGCTGACGAGTGCCTATACCCGTCCAAACTAATCCGCAGCGGCAACGACCTGGTGAAGCACACGTAGAGGTCTTGGCGGAGCACAACCCAGCTCGCAGCCTCTCCGAGCCCGCCCCGGGCGATGAATCGGGATTCGGAGTTGAGGAGGCGAGAGCTGCCTGTGAGATGGGTGTTGACGTCGCCCTCTAACACGCGTAAGCATTGAATCGTGATTGGAGGTTAGTAGTCCGTACCAAACATTTCCTCGTACGAACGTAGTATTACGATGCCGGCCAAGACATTTTCGTTCATGGCCTCGTTGGGGTCGTCGAAAATAGGAATGAGTATCCGGAGCGCATGGCTGTAGTATGAGCTGTGGCTGCCGTCATCGACGCCCGTGGTCAAACTCAGCTGGCGGGCCGAGAAGGCCAGGATGGAGTATGCCAGCAAGGGCAGGTGATGAGCGCGCTTGGGCACCTCGATGCCAAAGTGGCGTGCCGGATCGCATGTGTCGAACTAGAAGTTGACGTTATTCGAGTTCAATGTGCCCAGGATAAAGAGGGGCGGCCATACCCACGAGGCTAGGTTGCGGATGAAGTGCATAAAGTAATTGGCCTCCTTGTGGGTGTTCAACGGGCTTCCAAACCCATACTGGACGGCGGGTGGGGGCGGAGGGAGGACAGCTACTGGCGCTGCTTCAGAACTAACAGAGATGGGTCAGAATGGAATCCTTGCGGTGGACAGTGCACGGAGCTGAGCTGAAGCCATCACGTACCTTTCGCGGTCATCTTTGGCGGCCGGGGGGTCTGCCACGGGGAGGAGGGAGGGGAGGGGACTGGACCAAGCGGAGGCGAGGGAGCCAGCCATGGGTGATGGAGTATAGGGAATACCAGTAGACGATAGGGGATTAGAATGGGATTGGGCAAAGAATCGACCGACGATAGGGCGTCTCGCAGAACCGAGATGCGGGCCTGGCTGAAGTGACTGGTGTTTATCCACCGCCCGACGTTGTATCAGGCTTCATTCACTTGATCCAACACTTCACAGTGACTAACGGACGGACTCCCCGCAGCACAGACAAAAGACTTGGGGCTGGTGATTTCTGCCTCACGCACGGGTGACTTCTCCCATCAGTCTAGAAGCTAATCAACGGCCGCGTCTTCCTTTTGAATCTCAAAGAGTAATATTCAGCGCACAAACTCGGCGCCAGACCGACCCTTACCCCGCATAGCCTCGCCCGCGCCAACCCCAGAGCGACTCCACCCCCGTAAAATGAAGCCGGTCTAGCGCTCCCCGGATGGATCATGGCCTGCCCAGGCGCTGCGGCATGGGGATTCCTTGTCGTTTTTGCGTCTCTTTGGTCGTTTTGGCCTGGGGAAAATGGGGACGCTTTCTCCGAGTGGAATAGGCTGCCCGCTGAAACTGCCCACTCAGCGTTGTGATGATTCCTTCCCCAGTCGTCAGCCCAATGCCGAGTATATATTTGGCCTCCGCCGCCACTTCGTCCAACAATTCCGCAGCAGCAGCATTCGGGTCTCATTTTCAAGACTCTCTCGTCTGGAGCATCTCTCTTCAATTCAGTCTTGGTCTTTGCCTCTCCCACCTTGTCCTCCCCCCTTCCCCCAATCACCATGTCTCACGCCGTAGACGACCACAAGGCGGCGTCCTCCAAGGAAAACGCCGTCATGGGCAAGTCCTCCGAGAGCTGCGAACATGTCGAGCAGTTCTCCGCCGGTGATTTTGATGATTCCATTGAGGAGACCAAGCCCTCGCGCGCCGTCTGGCTCATCACCTTTACTGTCGCCATGGGCGGTTTCCTGTTTGGTAAATCTCTTCCCCCCATACCCCCCACAAACCACATTTCTAACCAGGCTCAGGTTATGATACCGGTGTCATCTCGGCCGTCTTGGTCACCATTGGCGACGATCTCGGCCATGAATTGTCTGCCCACGAGCAGGAGCTCGTCACATCCTTGACGTCTGGAGGCGCCCTCATCGGTGCCCTGATTGCTGGTCTGCCCGCTGATAAGTTTGGTCGAAAGCTGGGTATCTACATCGGCTGCTTCCTCTTCCTTGTCGGATCCATCATCCAGGCTGCATCCTTTACCGTTGTCCAAATGTCTGTTGGTCGCTTCGTCGTCGGCCTGGGTGTCGGTTCCGCTGCCATGATCATTGTAAGCTGCCATCTATTCGCCAGCCACAATACGCCATTCTAACACATACAGCCCCTCTACATTGGTGAACTTGCTCCCGCGAAATACCGAGGCCGCATGATTGCCTTCGACAACCTCAGCGTCACTTTCGGCCAGCTTATTTCCTACGCCTTCGGTGCCGCCTTGACCGATGCTGCTCACGGCTGGAGAATCATGGTTGCCATCGGCGGTATCCCTCCCATCATCCTCGCCTGCCTCCTCCCCAAGTGCCCCGAGTCGCCCCGACAGCTCATTGCCCACGGCAAGATCGAGGAGGCCCGCAAGGTCATTGCCCAGGTCTACTCCAGCGCCACCGAGGAGCAGCTCAAGTCCAAGATGGACCGTCTCGTCTGGACCGTCGAGGTCGAATCGCAAGTCGTTGCAAACAAGTCTCTCTGGTGGCAGTTCAAGCAGCTCCACTGCGTGCCCTCCAACCTTCGAGCCCTCATTGTTGCATGCGCTGTCATGGCTGGTACGTTGCATCACACACCCGCGAATCCGCAAACCCTTGACGCTAACTTGGTGAATAGTCTCCCAGCTCGGTGGTTTCAACACCCTCATGTACTACTCTGCTACCCTCTTTGGCCTTGTCGGCTTCAACAAGCCCACCGCTGTCGCCATCGTCGTCGGCGCTACCAACTTCTGCTTCAGCTTCGTTAACCTTGTCCTCGTTGACAAGCTGGGACGCCGCATTATCCTCCTCGTCACCGTTGCCGGCATGGTAAGAATCCCTAACTGTACCCCATACGATGCCCAAGCTAACCGATTTCCCTATAGGCTCTGAGCTTGACCGTTGCCGCCGTTGCTTTCCACTACATTCCCATTTCCAAGGACCTTGTCCTCGAGTCCACATCCGTCAACTGGGCCGGAATCCTGGTTCTCGTCACCATCATCGTTTACGTCGCCTGCTTCGCTACCGGTGTTGCCACCATCGCCTGGATCGGAACCGAGCTCCTTCCCCTCGAGGTTCGCGCCCTGGGAACCATGATGAACACCGTCACCTGCTGGGGCTGCAACATCATCATCGCCTCTACTTTCTTGTCCATGATGAAGGGCATGACCCCCAGTGGTGCCTTCGGCTTTTATGCAGGCATCTGTGGTGCTGGTTTCATCTTCTTTCTCTTCCTCTTCCCCGAGGCCAATGGTCTTCCTCTGGAGGATGTCCGACAGGTCTTTGAGCATGGTTTCGATGTTAAGCTGGCTGCTCGCATGCAGAAGGAGCTCAAGGCCAAGTACAAGGCAGGCCAGAACAAGGCTTAAGAAAGTCCTATTTTTCAGCTGGCAAGCCTGAAGCCTTATTCTCTGCTATCATTTGAATATTGGGTATCAAGGGATGTGTTTAGGTGTCATTTCAGGTCGATTAGCCATTTAGTATATATTTTCTATACACTCCACATTTAAACAAAATACTCCGCGGTACGAACGTTGAATATCTGTGACATGTTTTCTCCGAGCCCACTCCTGTATTGTAGTCCATCTATCCGACAAGTTCCCCTTCACGCAAGGAATGCACGCGCTGCCTTGGAACTGTTGGTGGTATCTGCACCGGTATACAGAGGTGGTCCGGGAATTTGCCAAGTAGTCTCACGGCTGTCATAACAGAGAAGCTAAATATTTGAGAGTCGGATTTGCTGTAAATCTCAGATGCCACGACATCAGATCCGGAAAAGCCATCAGTGCCAGAGCCTGTGACTTCAGTGTTAACGCACTGCATGTAGAACTCTGGTTCGCTAATATGCGCACGATGAAGAGCGATGAGCTCGTTGCGGATCATGTACTTTCCAGGTGCGATAGAAGGACTGGTGGCGGAGTTGACGCACCCATTTTCACGTAGCTTGTCTACCAGATACCCTCCGTGTTGGCAGGGCCAGAGATGAGACCTGCTTCAGCAATCTTGATCTGTTTCAGGGTGGTCTTGTCAACACTAATGCAGTCGCCATGGCATGGGGAAATGTAGGTAATGATGGCCCCGCGATGTGATTCTGCCCAACCATTGGGGTTGATGGCCTTGTCGTCAGAGGTCCAGAAGAATTCAGCAGTGCCGCCATTAGCAATAGTGCCATAGTTCTCAGCAGCCTCGAAATCCCGTCGGCAGACAAAATCGGGGCAGGTGATGTCAAGTTCTGGGTCCTCGACCCCTCCTCTTCCGTGGAGAAGCTCCAGCCAATGGCGTCGGGCTAAGGTGAAGGGTTCTATCTATTAAAGCTCTCATACTGACGCCGTCAAGCGTAAATGGATTCAGGTCGCGAAGCGAGTAGGAAGGGTCATTGGGCGGATTGGTCGCCGGGTGATATGGATGAAAGAGGCGTATAAGGGGGACCAGTCGGCTGCAAGAAACCTGGATTCGACATCATCAAGGAAGAGAATCTTTTCCTAGAGTCAAGATCATCAATCATTTCCGCTGAAATTAGATTATCAACTCTATCAAAGAAACAGACCTTTCCAGAATCTTTCCCGATTCTATTATCTATTATTACGCCGCCGTCGAAGCTGAGCCGGCACCAATTACAACACTCGAGACCACTCTGTCAGTTCTGGATGCCTTGCCAACGTCAATCTCAGCAAACAACCCAATAAAGCTCGTCATGAGATGTTTCTCTTTCCTATGACCGTTTCCCCAAGCTGGTCAAGTCTCAATTGGGTCTCTTACCTATGGTCCTGACCGACGTAGCAGGACGACAAGAGACCAGTCATAGTAACCCTTCTTCTCTCCACTTTCTTTATCAATCGTAGACGATTGAGGTTCACTTGAAATGGAACCTATGCGGGTCAACCCAGGAGACATCCACGTCGGCATAACATCTGCCGAACCAAACCCGAGCTCCGTCATCTCGACCGAAAATTGAGTTTCGTGGTTAGTCTCTGTTTCTGGTTCATCCAAAGAGCAAGAAGGAGTCTCGCTTTCAGAATCTGAGATGTCTAAGCCCCCATTATCCGACAGCCTAGCCTCTTCGTTGTCGCTCTCAAGGGTCTGCTTGTCAGTGGTATCATTCATGAGAATATGGTCGACTGTCAGACCGTAAACATTGACATCCCCGTCATATTGCACAGCTACCAATAGTTGACCGTTTTCTGATACTGGAAGGCCGTTGAATGGCAATCGGCATTCCGCAATAAGCCTCAATGGGAAATACCTCAGTCTCCCCAATGCCGAAGACGTCAATACCATCTTCTGCGCTCTTCACCTCCGGCGTTTGACCAATACCTTTAAATTTAAAGGAGGTTAAAATCTTTCCATTTGGTTGGCACAAGGATTTAACGTTGCTCTTGTTGAAAAACCTTTGCAATTTTTTTGATAGCTGCCTTTGACACAGGACGACGATCCAAGGCTTCGCGTCGTCTTCGGTACGTCCTAGGACCATCAACCTAATTGCAACGCGGTGATACTTCTTCCCCCGAATCTTGCTACATATGTACTTGAGCAGCCGTTCTTCAATTTGCCTGTAGATGGTGTTAAAACGAGATATAGTAGCCCCGTCCACGGTTTTCTCGAACTCGGCGAGGCTATCAAGGGTCATGAGCACTGGTCGTAGTTGTCGGGCCCGGTTACATTTACTGTCTACAACTGGTTGCTAGTAGCACAGGGACCCCGCAACGCCTGGCCTGTTGTTGACGTATTTTCAGGCGATGAGTATTGGGTGGCGTATCCGGAATCCTGATTGTCGTTGCCAGTTGAACTTGGAGATTTCGAGGCCTCTGGCGTCTTTTGCGGAGATTCTGATGCTTCCGGCGCTTTTTCAGTCATAAGCGTTGTGGGTGTTCGTAGTCAAACATCGTATCTGTAGTCAAATCTGCCAAAGTGATTGACTCCAACGGCTTAAGTTGCAGATGCCAGACTGGAAGGATTCAACGCTTCTGGCGTGTTTTGTGGCGACGACCACTCAGGGGTATGGTAGTCGACCGTGGTGTCGGGGAGCGGACCAGATAGTGGTTTGTGTATTGGGACTGGACATTTCCACGGTTTCCGGGGGCTTTGTGGTGGTGCCGACTTATGGGCCTACATCCTACCTTGAAGGCCTTGGTATTATGAGACCTCAAGCGGCACGCGACCTAGCACAGATTGCCGCTTTTATGGCCTTTTCACTCGCTAGCTGAACTTCAGCTCAGCTATTCACCAGTCCCTTTGGCTGAGGCGGGTTGAGCTTGGGCTGAGTGTGCCTAGGCGGGCCAAGATCAGCCGCTGTTGATTACCTCCCAATCTTGCTCCAGCTTAGTCTGATTCACCGTGTCCTAACTGTCCATCGAAAGTGCTCCCATTTCTCTCTTGCCAATATTCCCTTTGGCATCATCTTCACCATTAGTGACATAGCTGGCGGACCTCGGCAGAATAACATAAACGTCAAGAGTGAGAGTATCGGAGACAAGTCTTCATCAATGACATAACATTCCCAAAATCCTCCTGGATCATCAGAATATGAGGTCAGCTTTCAGTGATAGGATGTACGAATTTAGAGCTACTTGCATATGGCGTGAATGACACTGTATATTGCATTCTTTTACTCTTTAGCTGTCGTCGAGAGCAACTTCCCTTCCAACAATCATCCAATTCGTTAAACTTCCATCATGACCACTTCTTTCACAATTATACGCCAAACCTTACAAGACAATGCCAACACAAGGTATAATAGGTAATCGAGGTACCCTTGGCTTGTATTGGTATTATCTTGTAAGGTTTGGTGTATAATCGTGAAAGAAGTGGTTATGATGGAAGTTTAACGGATTGGATGATTGTTGGAAGGGAAGGTGCTCTGGTGCTCTTGACGACAAGAGATGTCCCTCTTATATAATATTACTCAGAATGAGGTTCTTGTCTCAAGGTTGTTACCTGCATACAGCAAGGTTATTGACTGCAGATAGCAAGGTCGTTGACACCAGATAGCAGGGTTAAAGACAAAAGGGTTGGATTGAAGCTTACGGCAAAGATCAGTATACAACAACCGTATTATTTAGCTACTGTCTCTTCTGGTGCTAGGTGTAGCACTAAATGTATATCTCTATCATTTGCAAATACTGTACGGCTTTGATCTATCTGATGATATTGAGTAAAGCTAAAAAAGAAATTATAAAAATACTCTTTAGCTCTATCTTAGTAGTATCGATATATGACAGATAAACAAAAACAAGGAAAAGTGCAACTACTAGGGAGAGTCCCGAATTGAATGTAAAATTGATGACAAGATTGTTCGCAAGACAATACAATCATAGCAGCTAAAGAAATCCGCCTTTTAATCTCATAGACAGATTGCAAAAAAAAAAATAAGGAGAAACTCAAAGACTGGTCTATAACTCGTCGACTCTGCGTGTCCTTGGCAGTGTTCTCGCGGCCACTTTAGTTTGCTTCCCGCAATTACTCTAAGCCAGTCGCTTTGCGGATGGCATTAATGAGGATATTGTTATAATCGCCGCCAGCTTCGTACGTTGCGAACCCTCCGAGACCATTTTTGATCACATATTTACCCTTCTCCTTGAAGGAGTGTGCATCATCATACGAAACCCAAATGTTGCTCGTCTTGTTGTAAACAGCCGGCTAGAGAGACGGTCAGTTATGTAGAAAAGGCCAGCTAATTTTAGTCTTGACATACCGTCTTGCTGCAGTTATCGAAAGTGTAGGCGATTCCAGGAGCGGGTTTACCGTTGGTATCAAGGAACCCAGCCTCAGTGATCAAGCTCCAGAAGGTGTACGTGCCGCCGGGAGGTTGCGCGTTGCCGCAGTCATCCACAGGAGGATCCGAGTCCCAGCTGCTCCCCTGGAAGCGGTGCGACGAGTTCTGGGGAGGGTACTCGTTGAGCTTGCCGTAAGCTCCAAAGGCGGACGTGTTGTTGACCGAGAAACCATGACCATAGGCAGGGACGGCCAGAACAAGTTGTGACGAAGGAATACCGGCGGCTAGCCACTTGGCCACACCCTCGTCGCCCGCACCTTGGTTGTTCCGAGAGTCGCAGGCCCTAGAAAGAGGGGCATTAGGTCCTCCGGTTGAAGACCACGCGCCGTAGAGATCGTAGTTCTATAGCGAATTTAGTTTTCGCCTCACGAACCAAGTCCGTGGTGACTTACCATGATCATGATGTAATCGAGAACGCTGGCAAAACCTTCGAGATCCGTCGACGCGACCCCCGACGCATCGTTCCATGGAAATAGAGAGCCAGCAGCAGTAAGATAGAGGTCTTTGCCCTCTGGCTGCTCGCGCAGCTCCTCAAGGAAGGAGAGGAAGTTGGCAGTATCGTTCTGGTTAATTGCATTGCAGCCGAGACCTTGCCTGTTTGGGTACTCCCAACTTCGCGAGAAACGTGTCATTAATGCTTGATATACAGGGAAGGTGTCGCCAACACTCACTCAAAGTCGAGGCCATCCAGGTTGTGCTCCTGGACAAGATCGAGACAGGCGTTGACGAACGCTGTTCGGTTCTCGGCTGACCCGAAGCTGGTAGAGAACCATCTGCTCCCTGTCCAACCGCCAATCGAAATGAGCGCTTTCACGCCCTTGACAGCACCGTCAGCTCAAGCTCCAAATACACAAACATGACAACAAACATTTTCCTTAGCAGCATTGACAAAAATAGGGATCTGATCCGGCTCTGAGCGCGACAGGTCCAGGCCTCCGTCGGGGGTCGTCTCCCTGCAGTAGCCAAGTCAGTGTTTGGCTTTACCAGCTCTCAACTAACAGGTACTTACGCGAACGCATATTTGGCGTCGGTAAACTTATCCCATGGCATGTCCGACACGGGAATCCGCGATTGGAATGGAAGCCAGCAAAGTACGTAGATGCTACGAGGCTCGAAGGGTAGCTCACGGCAGCTCCGCTGGCTCCCCCCAAGCCCAGCAGACCTACAACCAAGGCCGAAAAGGAGTAAAATTGCGGCATTTGAATTGAATAGCAGTTTAATGAATGGAGGATCAGAAATGATCGAAAAGAATATCACGACGAAATCAATAAGAAAGACCAATGTAATAGTAGGTGATCCAGAATTTGCCAAAGCCTTGATGTGGACTCGAGCAATTATATATTCGTACTCTCTAGGTCTACGTGCCCATGAGAATTAGACTTTCAGCAAATCCGTTCATCGCAATGAAAAGGAGGAGTACGGGTTCCTGGCATAAATTGTTAAGGTTTGTAACATCCGGGCAATCCGCGCTGGTTTTCTTTTATACTTTCGTTTAGAGTCTGTTCGCAACGCGCGGCATTTATTCGTTACTACGATGGTAAAAGGGGCACCCTCCAATTGCCCTTGTTGTGGAGTTCTTGCTGGGTCTAGGATTCAACATCCCTGCTTCTAGAAAATCCCTTCCTCATTTACCGAGTCACTGGGTCGAGCTTTTGTATTACGTATGGTATCCGGGCAAAACGAAATTGTTATTATGCCCCGCTGAGTCATTGAGTCAGGGCCCTTGTCAGGTTTCTTATTGAACTCCTTGTCGCTGTCATCCCAACAAGGCCCTACGTATTTATTAATATGCACCTCTTAACGCCAAACATGCACCTCGAGACGCACTGCTGCAGCCGTTCATCCGAGGCCAGTGCCGGTCCTTCGAGGGTAGCCAAGCGTACTCGGCTCCACGGCTAATCAGACAGTTCCTTCACATTAGCTCCGCCTCTGCCAAGACTAATGAGACCCTGTTCAAAATCCTAGAGTACGTACACGGGTTCCTTAACAATTATCAACCTTGTACATAATGCGAGGGCTCATTTTGCCATTGTTTTTCTCACGTCCTTGTAAATTGTCCCCTCCACCGGGTTGTCTTGAAATCTAAAGATACATGATAATTGAGTCACTTGAATCGCCGTTTTCCCTCCAGAACGTTACAGATAGCGAGCTACAGCGTCTCACTAAAACAATTGGCAGTGGAATATCTGTGAGGATCGTGGAAGTGGCGGGAAGTGTGTATCTCCCACCTGTTCGTGGCAGCGCTCAGCCCGGTTGAGACGCTTCTTTGACTTTTACAAAGATGTCACGTCGCTTAACGTCCCGGACCTACTACCCACGAGCAAACCGGCATTGAGAAGCCATGCGATCTTCTTGAGATCACCCAACTGCTCGAAAGTCATCCATATTGGAAGCGCGATGCCTTCACTAATGAGTACGTTTCCAACGGCGGTACACCGCCCCCGTCTGCAGATCAACATCGGGCTTCCAATCATGTGGCTCAGATCACGCCGAGGGTAAAAGCTCTGCACACAACCAACCATCTGGAATACTCGAGCTGGGAACGCGACCGATGCTATGGCGCTCAAACCAGACCCTGGCTGAATTTATGTTAAGCGCGTTTCCGCAGCTTGATACTACGGGTTTGTGATCCCGAGATGAGGCCAGGAGAATCACAGACGTGAAATCGAGCTTATCAGCAAAGAAATTGAGAAGCATTGACGGCCTGAGGTTCTAGTAGGCTGATGATTTGCAAAACTACTTGAAGTTGGATGCCAAGAAGGATATCGTGGAAATTTACCACCACAGGTGTGTTAAAAGAAAACTTGAGAGCACCGCAAGCGTGAGAATATTTCCAATGAGCCTCAACCGTCAGCATTGTGGGACGCAAAGTAATAACCTGTCCCTCCTATCAGAAACATCCGAAGACAAATCGAGCTTGAGGTCCTAGATTCGGTAGAAAATGTGCTTTTTCCATTTGACTCGGACTCGGGTTCGGACTCGGAAAGAATCCTCCCCAAATTAGTTATAAATAAAGCACGCGCTAGACCCGACTTTGTACGCTATGATTCTACGGTCTACCGACAGGACGGCGAAGACGAAATCACTTATAGGTATTTCGGTAGTCGTCTTTGGACCTCTTTGAGGAGCTGCAAGATCCTAGTCCGCGTGGAATGCTAGCCACGTGGTTTCAGCGCAAGAGCGGGACACGTTATGTGACGGTGGCTATTCGTTAGTGTTATTATCTCCTTTAGGTGCTGTAATGCTTGTGGAGCACGTCTGCTACTTCGGGCAAAGTGAACTTACCTGCTGAAAGCTTAGTGGCTGTCAACCTGGAGAAGTCCCAAAGGTGCGTTACGGCACCTAAGGAGATTGCCATTATCCTGGGTATCCTTAGCCTCGTTGTTGGGATTTTTCAGGGTTGGATTGGTTATGAAGCTTGGAAACACCCTGTCGATAAATAAGCCAATGAATAAATGGCATGGGTGACGAATATTAGGATAAGCTAGTATTATTGAAAATACGTGACGCCGTTTTAGATAACGTGGTGATTACTACCCCATCACTTTGATATCTTTGAAAGCTCAATTTTCTAGTTCATCTTTAGGGTTGTATGTGCTTCTTCCTAAATTATTAGTTGAATAATATCATTGTTGTCATTGGGGTGCCTACTACGTGAAAATCACCCCCTCTCACTAGGGCCTCTCTTCCAGTTCGATCATTATCCCAGACTTTCGCTTCGTGAAGTGCACATCTCCATACGATTGTATTCTACCTTGGAACCGCAGTAGGCGAGTGGGGCTCCAATAATAAACTAGCAAGTCTTCAATTTCGTCCAATATATCAATCCAAACCCAAAGATATTTTCAGCTAAACCATTGATGTAAAATCATTCATATCCCTCTCACTCAGTATTGAGTTTTCCTTTGCCAAACCCTCTATTTCGCTTGCTTCTTGTGATTGACTCCGCTCATCACTCCTTGCACATGCCTCCCCACTCTTGGGTAGACATCCTTCCAGGCATCGCTACCCACCCAGCAATCGAGATGCCCCCTTCCTGTGAAGACTTCGCGCTCATACCACTGTCGCCCATGAGCGTTGCAAAGCATGGTGTAGCTGATGTCCGTACTCTCGGGGGCATAGACAGTGTTCTTCTCTCCAGAGAAGAACAGGATGGGAATGCCCTTGAGCCTCGCAACATTTTCTGGTGTTACTAGGTTGACCAACGCAGGGGCATTTGTCATGACGGTGTCAGCTTGGCCCATCTCCATCAAGTGGCCAAGAGACCGCATTGTTGTCCCACCGAGGAATTGGTGGAGGTTAGCGTGAGTGGCAGCGTTGAGCTTGGGATGGGACCAGAGGCTAGAAGATGTCAGTCAACCATTTGAACTGCCTGTGAATCCAGTGAAACACTTACCGCCCAAATACGAGAGAGCTCCTGTGGCACACGACGCTCTTACAGATCTCATCTGCTTCGCCCACGGGGTAGAATCTTAAAAGCTGATTTAAAGCCTTTTGAGTGAGTCCATCGTGGGGTCCAGAGGAGCAGTCAAACCAGCTCCCCACAACTTTTTCATAGATATCATCTGCTCCAATGGGCAGAATACTCTTCAGGTAGTTCACCTTGGCGAATCGAGGGTTCATGAAGACGTTAGACGCAGTGATTCCCGCAAGCCAATCAGAGGGTATCGTGCCGTCCAACAGACCTGATGAGAGAGCAACCGAGCCCGCGCAGTGCGCAATGACATAGATCTTCTGAGTAGGGAGAGAGGACATAGCTGCAGATGATTTCGATCGAATGCTATTCAGCGCCGCAAGGATGTCCAGTCTCGCGTCATAAGTGGTGTATCCCTCGCGAGCAACTACTGTTCTCCCGACTCTGTGCGTCACGCAGTAGCACCGATATCCTTTCTCCGTGAACCACTGAATTGCATTCTTCTCGATTGTAGGCAGTGCAAAGATTTGGTGGTCCACAGATGCTCCAGGGATGAAAAGGATTACAGGCGCGTAATCCTCGGTTCTCTTGCCTTTGGGGTTCCACATGCAGAGTGTGGATGTCACTCCATCGGAGGCCTTCACTTGGACTGTCTGAGAGATGGGTGTTGGCTTGAATGAAAAGGTGTGAGGAGTGGGATACTCCATAGGAGACAGGGGAGAAAAGAAGAGACTGCTGGCTTGTTTGGTGAAGTAGCTCAAAAATGAGAGACGGCCGATCTAGCCCGGCCAAAAAGGGTCGGAGCGCTTGGTTCCAAGGTTTGAATCTCAGACGCAAAGTCCTTCGGGTGGATGTACAAAGTGCCCCGGCCGACGACCTTGTCATTGTTGCTCGGGTCGGTGATAGTGCTGTAGAGCGTCGTGGTAGCCCCCCACAATGAGAGAGGCGAGAAGGACACGGAAGTACTGACTACTTTGTAGGCATGGAAGTGAAGCATCTTTCCAGAAGGCGAAACCATGTCAAAGTCATAGATGAAGTTTAGCGTGTCAGGCCGTCCAGGGTCTTGGCTCATGAGCTGGAAACGGCCTCGATGGACCATGAATGGTCCGCCAAGTGTAGGACAGCAGAATGTTCCGGTGAGGACACCAGCGTGAAGGGTGCTGTTGACGACTATAGTTCAATTAGCTTCGAGGTGTCTTAGATCAGGCAATAGGTTGGTAGCTGACGGTTTTCAATATCCCATGTTTTGACGCTCAAGAAGAATCTGGCCGACTCGCATCTGCCCTTGGCCGCTCGTGTGGCAATTTCAAAGTCCTCAATGTTGTCGCCAATATGGATGTACCCAGCCATGATCTCAGTGAATCCAATCCCCGCGGATTGACGGTCAGACGCCTGGGCAATCGTCTCCTCGACAGCTTCTATGGACAGATCCCTTTCAAGGGGAAACTGAGGATCGTCAAATTTGTCGAGGAGTCCTATAGCCAACATTAATAAGAGTTTACTTGACTAGCGATAAGTTGAGTGGCCTACTGTTTCTCGTCTCATAGTCAATTGCGATCCCTTTCTTCTTCGCAACAAGTTCGACTGACCGCTCAGCCAAGGCCGTAATTGTTGCAAAGGGGTTCACTCCAACAGCAGCTGGGATCACAGAACTGTCGCAAACGACGAGGCCATCATATACTTGATCGCCATTGCCTTTGAATACCTCTCCGAGGTGGTTAACAACCCCAGAGGCACCAGTTCCATCTTTGCTCATGCGAGCACCGCCACTTCAAAGTCGTTAGCTGAGGCCGAATTAGAGTAGCGAAGGTGTCATACATTGGATGAACAGTAATTTCTTGTTGTCCAAGAAGCGAATATGCCGGGTTTGGAATCCATGTCCCACCAACAGAGTCGGTAGCACGCTGGAGGTACTTGTGGATTCTATTCACAGAGTCGGACCTCCCAACGCCAGAGTATCTCAAGATTGGTTTATCTTTCTTGAGCGTCAAGCTTCCTTGACTGCCTGCACATTATTTGTAAGCCAAGACACATCAACCATTTCTCTCGTGACTTACTGTCGTGGGACATGATCAGATACACCGCCGTCTTCTGGACACTGCCGCCCCTGTACAGCGGCCCCAGAAACTTGCTTCCCAGGCGGGCTGCTGCCGTTTTCACAAGAGTATCATATATGCCCGCAGAAGTGCCTCGAATTTGTCCAGGAAGGTGTTCCCAAGCAGTGAACATGAAAGGCGCGATGGCCCAGGGGACAGACGCATCTTCAATCACGAACCCTTCGAGTGGGTTCTGCGTATCTCTCAGGTCGATCACTCCTGTGATACATGGACCTGTGGGATTGTCGGGAGGTGGATAGGGACTCCCCAGAGCGTTCGCTTCGAAATCTGTGTTGTACCTAATCAAGACGGTGAGTTCGTGATCAGTAACACCACTCATAATCACCCCCTCAACACACAACTTACCCAAAGGCCAGCATATCTCCATTCCCGCTCATCTCTGTTCCCACATCGTCACTCATATCCAGCCCCATTTGCTTGCTCCTCAGTAAGATCTCAGTGCTGCCTAGACTCCCAGCTCCTAGGAAGACAAATTCTCTAGCGTGCACCCACATCAGATCTTCATACATCATCTCTCCAAAGGCACTCCTTTTTCCGCCATGCCAAGCAAACCAGACTATCCATCCCTCTCGGTCCTTGGCCTTCTCAATATACCTTACCTCGCACTCGCAGAATATCTCGGCCCCCCAGTTCCAGGCATCGGCGACGTACGTCACCAGAGTCGTTATCTTGGAGCCGTCATTGATACCTGTTGCGTCCATGCCAGTAAGAGTCGACTTCTTCATGAAAACGCCAGTAGAGTTTGGGCCGTCTTCAAACCGGGTCGTCTGTGGCACGCGGTAGAAGGACTTCTCCCACCCCATGAGGCGAGCTTGGCGTTCTAGGAGACTCAACTTGGGTAGAGATGGGAAGTTTTGCGGATACTCGGCTGGTTGTAAAACAGAGCGAGCACGATCGTAATCTGGAGATATCGTGTTAGAAGGTTGACGGGATCTCCGGGGGAAAACCCACTCGGTTAGAAAGGAAAATCTTGCTTACACTTCTCCCACTCTGGACTTCCTCTCAATTCTTCGGGCCAGATTTCCATCTCCAGGACCTTGGGTGTCGCCTCTAAGAACACGTTGGCGTTCAGCAGACTAGTTCCACCCAGCCCATTCCCAACATATGCGTTCTGTCCATCCCCGACTACCATGTGATATAACCCAATCGGGTTTCCTCTATCCAATTGTTTACCCTCTTTGCCTCTCCGATCGCCTGGAGCAAGCTCTCCACTGACGTGCACCTCCTTAATCGCGTCATCCAAACTCTCGGGGAATTCACCAGGCCATTTCTCCCGCCCCATCTCAAGGATGCAAACGGATTGGCGACCTCGGGCCATGCGGCTAGCAGCGACGCCACCACCATAACCAGACCCGATGACCACCACATCATAGGACGGGCGAAGCAGTTCGACGGGTCGAGAGAGTCGAGGGAAGGGAGATTCACGCGTAGGGTTAGGAACTTCCCAGAATTGCCGTACTGGGGGGACCCCATCGCGACCTAACCAAATGTTAGGGCAGTCTATGATATGAAGGGGATAAAGGAGATACCATTTGTTTGCTGATGGTTCAACTCATTGTCAACGTCAGTGCCAGAGGATTCTCCTCCAAGGACATGGCCGTTCCCATTCACTTCCATGGCAACAGCTGAGCGATCGCCTCGCCGGGTTCTTTAGGAGGTGGGACTAATGAAAGACTGGAATGATGTGAAATGATTTTCGTAAAGAGAAGGCCGAAATTTCGATGTCCGAAGATCGAAGATTGGTTTTAGAGAAAGATTTAAGTCGGAACTACCGAACCGTGACTCTTATATGCCGGCTCTCTAAACCCTTCTTTTCCCGTATTCTTAACAGTGCCCTTTCACATCCTTCTAATTGCACGTCATCTTCACATGCTTTTCACATGAAAATATTAGCCTCATGAGCAAATGCAATTTTATGTGCGTGCTTTGTTACCTGTACGCCACATCATGTGGATGTTCGCCCAGAACCATCCTTTTCTTACTCATCCCACCATCAGCATATGCAGGGCAGCTCCCCGGTGTTGCAAAAAAATGGATTAACTGAAGATGATTGGCCAAACTGTGGTTCCCGGTCAAATCCCATAAGATTCACCACTGCGCCAAGAACACCTTGGCAACCTTTATGTGTCGCTTGCAATTGCCGGAGACTGTTAATATACGTGGTCAGCACTGTGTCTGGACCGGCCCGGCTCCAGCTGAAGGATGAGACTTGTGAAAGTGTCGAAGGGAGGGTAATATTGGTGAGCGATATGTCTGATGGTGGTAAGTCGCACTCCCGCCACCCGATACGACAACTGCGCAGCTGGGCGACCGGGTTTCCCTATTGCTAGATATAGATGAGACTTGATTCCACGATAAGATCAATTCCCAGCTTTGATTACCAGTAAACCATGTAATTTTGACTTCAGAATGCTATAATCATGTCGTTTCAAACACGTGACAGGAACCGCTGCACTCGATCCAAATCACAATCAGAGAAATTCCAAAACATCATCGCATTCCATTTTGTCATTGAGTGTCTGATAAGAATCCATGCACGTCACATCCATGTCACAAACCACCGCATTGGCTGGGCCCAACTTGTCGCATACTCCAGCCTGAGGATCCCGGTGAAACTCTGGCCAATAGGCTCAGGGAGACATGCATAGTCCTCTGAGGACAGGCTGGGCGTAAGACGCGCGTCAGCTCAAGTCTTACTCCAACTCAAAATCAGGAGATACTAGATACGACAACACGAATAAGCATCTACTACATATCAATGAGGCGTTACATGGCTGTCTGAGCCCGGATAGCACCCAGGAAGCTAAGATATGATATTTACTAACACACTATCTTCCTCATTAAGATATCCATCCTACGTTACCCGTTATCAACGCCTGGAAGAGTGCTTGATTCCTCCGAGCTGAAAACACAGTCAGTAAGATTGCAGGTGAAGCCCGAGAGGGGCCTGCAGCGCCAAGCCTCGTATCAGTACAATGGAATAAGCCTCAGCCACAAAATCCCACTGAGCACCTGAGTCCTGAGACTTGGACTGCTAAGCATTTTGGTTTCCCACTTGGTCCCAACAGGTGTATCGCCCCTCAATTGTCACTGTCTCCGACACTGCTCATTCAACTCTCCCAAGCCCTCTAAGCGCTCCTTTAACCCTGGCTGAACTTTTATTGTGCGAATTCAGCGCAAGGGTCGGCGTGGGCTCTTAGTATTCCCATTTCTAATTTAGTCGTCCGCTACATTTTGCAATCAACGCAGAAGCTGGCGTAGTTGCTACACCATTGTTAGTGACATAGGCCTGGGAACAAAAATAGCTTACCTTTAGTGCAGCCATGGCTTGATCGCCAGTCCTTGGCTTGGAATTTAGGAGGAGGCTGGTAAGGTCCCGTTTTCCATCTTGGATGTCCAAGACATACTTTTGAAAGCATATTAGCCTCCCCACTCACATGAAAGCTCTGTAACTTACCTGCTCAATAGAGTTATTTATCACAAAGCGGATAGTTGTGACCTCTTGAGTCTGCCCAATTCGGTGGATTCTGGCAAATGCCTGCTCCTCTATAGCTGGGTTCCATTGCGGTTCTAGCAGATACGCCCTTGACGACGCAGTAAGAGTCAATCGACGCGCAAAGTTAGCTGTGATTCACATTTTACGTTGACTCCTTATGTAGCGGGACAGAATATGCTTACCCAACAGCTCCGCAACCTAAGGATAAAAGAAGCACCTGCACACTCTCGTTCGTTGAAAATTCGTTGACAATCTGGTTTCGCCTTCTTGCACTTAACTTGCCATCAAGCTGGAGGCAGTGAATGTCGGCACTTCTGAGAGCCATATTCGCGACTTCAAGAATCGAAGTACGGTACGAAAACACAATACTAAACTCCGTGTTAATGGAAGAGACTTCCATTACGCGCATAAGCGTACCTTTTGGCCCCAATAGGGCAGCTCTGGAGGTCTTGCAGTAGAGCTTGGATCTTCGTTGGCCACTGACCAGAGGGTATTGGAGAGTTGATTGGCGCATGCGTGGACCCTAAATCAAGAGAATCCAAGGGTGTGCAAGAGGGAAAGCATTCTTCAAAATTGGAGGGCCTGGGGTCCAGGGGGCTTTTATCCATTTCCAGCTGGTAATCGTCACCATCCAGATCTTCCATTGTTGTGCTCGGCGTCGAACTTCCATCTGGTGTTCTTCGCGGCGGTAGAATAGAACTTGGTGTTAAGAAGTTGGAGGCGGATGTGTGCAAACCCGGTTTGGATGAACAGCCTAGCTCACATATCACTCTAAGAGCATTGATCTTCTGCAGCGCGTTCCTGTAACCTTCCTGGGACTTGCCTGAGACGATGGCATCTTCAAGGCATTCGATGGCTTTTTGCTTCGCAATATCATATTCATGATGCTCCTGGGGACTAAGGTCGAGAAATCGCTGATGGTCCTGTCTCTTTGGTAGAGAAATTGTGGTTTTTGGCCGCCGTAGCATGACATACCCCAGTAGTTTCACCAACTTCTGGCACCCTCTTTCATCTCCATTAAGCCAGGGATCTGTAATGGCTTTATCAAAATTTTCCTTTTCACAATAAGGATGGAGACGAAGAAAGTGAAAGAGGCTGAAGAGTTCAGAAAGCCGATTTTGAATGGGTGTCCCGGTGACAACCCATCTGCAGTTAGCTCGAAGAACACACACTGCACGGGCTTTCGATGTCGACAAGTCCTTGATCTCGTGTGCTAGATTTGTCAGATTTCGTACACACTCTCGCAATAAAGAATTCCTCGCCTACCTTCGTCGAGAATCACACGATGCCAATTAGCTGAAAAGATTTCGCGGTCTTGCCCTTGACTTTTCCATTCCTTTCCAAGTGTGGTGTAGGTCGTTAATACAATATCATGAAAGTCCACATCGCTGGCTTCCTGAATTCGCTGTCTTCCATGGTGACGTCTCCAAGAAAAGTGCTCTGGAGATAGGTGCCTACTAAGATCAGCAAAACTTGGCCATTATTGTAGAAACTGCCACATTGGGTGGCACAAGACCAACGTTGAAAGTTCCGTTTCCCAATTATGTAGCACTGCATGAATTAGCAGTTTACCCCAGTAAATCATGAAGAAGAACGCACGAGACGAGGGTACAACTATAAGCGTGCCTCTGCTCACGTTTCGACCACTCATTGCCAACACTCTGTCATGTGCTATGAGTGAAATCATGCTGAAGGTCTTTCCAAGTCCCATAGGATCAGCAACAATTCCTCCTCTGAAACTTAACGGTTGCTCATAGTGCATGGACAAGTCAATGTTGTTGATGTACCTACAAAGGTTAGTTCATTGGTCTAGATGCATTGAGGTTACATACCCGATACGACCAAGGCCATTGTTGACTTCTGTTTGAGACCAGACATCCTGATCTTTTTCAAGCAGGTTCCAACCCATTTCTCGTCGGATCATGAAGGTAAGACCTTGCTTCTGATGTCTAATTGATGTTAGCGCATATCTCATAGTTGCAGACATACTTTTTCATCCGACCTCTTCAATTCAGTTAAAAGATATGGCGATCCGTGTGTTTCATCCAATGTATCCAAAGAAATGAAACTGTTCAGCACGTCTGTGGCCACTAAATTCTCATCCTTCACCGTTGATATCAGCGGATGAGTTACAGCGGCAACCTGGAAGTCAGTAGTTCTGATATCCGACTTATTGAAGAAGCGTTGTGGATTAAAGTACGGTGCGTCTCTTAGAGCATGCACTGGATCCTGCAAGTACAGCTCAAGGTTTTGGAAAAGATGGCTGAGATCAGCAGCAATATCTTGGGGCCCATAAAGAGTAACCCAGACCTCAGCTTTCTTTCCATCGCCAGTGCATTTCATCCACATAAGCTCAAACTCAATTTCCTCGCGGCTGAATAAATCCAGCAACTGGATATCACGGGTTTCGAGTGTGCCGTAAATGTCGTCTTGGGTGCCGTCGAAATGTAAAGGGTAGAGTGTGCCATTGCTTCCCAACCTAAGAGGCGTTCTTGCTGCGTAAGGGTGTCCGTTGTCGGTGTCAATCATAGTGCATGCGATGAATGAAGTCAACTTCTTATGTTAACCCAGGTGTTGTTAAAAGGATTGAGGGATTGTGCCATACAGTTCCAAAGCAAACGAATTTGGTTGCACAATTCAATATGCTGAGAGGAGAACTTGCTTGTGCATTGGCGAAGATGAAAGGGTTTTGGAGATCGTGGCCTGAGACACAGGTCCCCGCAATGGACGGGTCTCCATTCATTGAAAACATGTTGTTATCGAAGTATTCTGCAAAGCCCCAGGGGTTTCCAGCATATCCTTCAACATCCAGGGATGGAAGGCTCATTATCGGTGCTGTCGTAAGGCAACATCCCGGGCGGTGGTAGGTAGAATCGTGCGTTTCAACGAATTGCTCTGCATCATTCAGTCGTCGTTTCTTGGCTGGATTAGGATTCATTATGGCCGTGAGGTAAGGTCTTAACTGAAACGAGCAGACGTCCAGAAATCATGGCAATGGGACAGTGGGTGTTTCCGTGGATCATTGAACGAGACCAGCTGGGCTTGTGACAATGAGAGGCCGTAGCTTTTGTTGAGAAAATGCAAATCCACTTGACCGGTCGCAAATTCAACAAGAGGCTGTGCAAGCCCCTGGCGAATCAAATGTGCATGAAAATCCTGTGAGCTGTGCGGCTGAGTGCTCGCTGACCAGCAGGCAAATGCCACGCAGCGGGCGGTGCAGTACTGCGCCCCCTCATCAGGCTGTAACATGGTCGAGGCAGAATGGGTCGCGTATATCATTATTTCAACTCTCTTCAATACTCTAGAAACGAACTTTCAAAACATGCAACCTTTTACGAGTGCGGCCCAAAGTTCCAAACATGGGTCTCGTTCTCATAGAGAGGGCATGCGAAAGATTCAGTCGGCAACTCTCTGAAGAAGACAACCAGAAAGTTCAAGCGGGAATAAAGGTGGATGACGTCCGATTTGCCATCCGGCAAGTCGAGCAAACATCTCGCAGCCCGTCAAAGCCTACGAAATCTCGAACGACTTACTCCCTTTCTAGATGCAGTCGATCGCTTATCAAAACCCATCGATGTCCTCTGCAACGGGACTCCTTTTCTTCCATATATCTGGGTGAGTTACCCCTACTAATGCTAGATGCGACTAAATTTTGCAGTTCTAACTTAACATTTTCTCCCACAGGCGCCTCTGAAGATGATTCTTCAGGTCAGGAGAACTTCTAGCCACTAGAATCTCAAATAAATGTTTCATATGGCTAATATCTGCATGCAAGTAGGCAACTCAAGACCATACCCAAGCATTAGACAAAGTTCTATCAGCTTACGGAAGTATCGGGGCGGCTTTACCTCGTCTATCGCGATATGGGGAGACATTTCCAGATAATTACGAGTTTCAACAGCTCCTAGGTCATCTATACGAAGACATCATCGAGTTCCACGGCCGGGCATATCGTCTCATCCGGAAGCCAGGTGCGTCAACACCTCGGATATTTCGAATCAGAACCTTGGCTAACGTTTCACACAGGATGGAATATGTTCTTCTCCTCTGGGTGGGGTCGATTTGAACATCATTTTAATGCACTCCTGCAAAGTATCGCTCATTGCAGTGAATTGATAGATAAGGAAGCGGTATCCTTTGACATCATTCAAGCCAAAGAATGGAGGCAAAAATCATTGGAAGACGCCATTAATCGTGAAAAGAGATGGGAATCCGAGCAGCTAGAGGCAGTACTCAGATGGCTTGAGATTGGCGAGTCCAAGTCAAACCAGGAAATCAAACTTGAGTGGCTTCGCAGTCACTGTTGTGAAGGAACTGCGCAGTGGGTCACAAAGTCATCCAAAGTTCGATCATGGCTTCAATTTGGCAGGGGGGACCCCGTGCTATGGCTACACGGAAAGCCTGGTTCAGGTATTTTGGTCTTTTCAAGATTGCATACTACCGATAGAGACTAATGATTTTAGGCAAATCTGTTCTCTGCTCTCAATTAATCTACTTCCTGAGATCCGATCGTCATAGGAAGTGCCTATTCTTCTTTTGTGACTTCCATACATCAAACTATGCAGTCACAGCTCAGATATTGAGAAGCTTTTGTGCACAAATCATCAGACTTGCTCCTGATTTGGCATCATTTGTCTACGATGAATGTATCGTTGCAGGGCGGACTCCTTCAACGTCATTTCTCAAGACTCTTATCCCAAACCTCCTAAAGGGGTTAAAAAACGTCCATGTTCTTATCGACGGCATTGACGAGATTGAGTCTTCGCAGCACAGAGAACTTGTCAAGACCATACTCGCAGTGACAAAACTCAACTGCAGAGTCTTGTTTTCTACCCAGGACATCCCGAGCATCAGTTCAAATCTGAAGAACATTCCTTCCCTCAGCATTGGCACTGAATCCTCGGCAATTGCAAAGGATCTTGATCTAATAGTGGATAAATCACTAACGGAGATCAATGACGGACTTGGAGGTGGGATTCCAACATCAGTCATCACTGATGTTCACAAATCGATCGTCGAGAAAGCAGAAGGTCAGAAATAATTTGCAACTCAAAACTATCAGACCAACTTACAAATTCAGGAATGTTTCTTTGGGTCCACCTAGTATTGAAGAGCTTAGAAATGTGCTCAAGCATAACAGACCTTCGCACTAGCGTCAACAGTCTTCCAAACGACCTCGCTGAAGCGTAATTCTAATATTCCTAGCTCGTTCACGTTCGTTAACTAATTAAGACCCAGATATCTCAAGATCCTTACAAACATCACAAGTCGATCTTCAGCGTACGATCTCTCTAAGCAGCGTCGAATATTTGGTTGGATGATGTTTTCTAAAGGCAATCGGCCCCTGCGAAAATACGAGCTGCGACTTGCAATGACGTTGCATTCTGAGTCATGCCTCGTTAATGAGAACACCAGACCATTCCCAAATGCTCTCGACATTTGCAAGCCTTTCATAGAGTATGGTCCCGGAGCTTGTGTAGTGTTCATTCACTCCACTTTCCCTCAGTAAGAAGTTCTCTTATTCTGTTATGTCCTCTTGAAAGTCCCGCAGAGTTACTAAGATCATATGTAGGTTTCTCCTGGATCACTCTAGTGGGCCTTTTATCCACGTAATGGATGCCCATCGTGACATCTCTCTCGCTTGTCTGGCACAGCTTCAACAAAGCTTTTGCTTTGTTGCAGAAGCCCCAAATCCGGCGGACCTTCAATACGGCATAGGCCAAGGATTTCATGGTCTGCTTCCATACGCCAGCGAATACTGGGTTGAACACCTGCTCGAGTACTTGGATAAATCTCAGGTAAAGGAGTATTCTGAGACATCTCTGATAATACAACGGCTTCTGGATGTGTGTCATGGGCATAATCGACTTGCAGAAACGAGGAGTCACGATATCTTGAATATCAGTACCGAACCTCAGGACAGCCGCCTACAATGTCTAAAAACTCTTCCAGTTGCGTACAACCTCCTGAATTGTGTTTTACTTTTCAGAAAACCTATTAGCACTATAACTGGTAAGAATCTGATTCTAGTGAATGATTATTTACTAATTCTTGCAGAGTTATCTCCATCCACTTCAGATCCAACATTATTCCCTTTAATACTTCAAGCCTATCACAAAGGCGTCATTCATCTCTTGGCTCAAAGTTCTTATCCCACGCTGTCTCAAGAGGAACTAGTGGTATTCAAGGAAGAGTTTGGACCATCTGCATTCGTGTGTGATATCCGTAGCTGCGAGAGATCAATAGTTGGTTACCCATCTGCCAATCGCTTAAAGGATCACAAGGCACAACACCAAGGCCTCTTAAAATGCTCAGAGCCGGACTGTTCTTATAATCAAAATTGGCTTCTCTTCAATAAGGCAGCTTAGGGAACATAGACGAAAAAGACATGTCGCGCCTACTACACTGCAAATCCCTCAACAAATCCGTCGAAAACGACCCAGGGAACCCACAGAAGACCAGGGTATTCCTAAGGGCGACCAGTCTCGTGGCTCTCCCAACCCCGCCACGAACTTCATGGGCAACCATGTTGATCCCAACATGGATCCTCACTTATTCATGGGCATGGATGGCAACATGGCTACCCAGCAACAGATGAACGGCATGAGGCCTCCTAGCTCGCACCCTGGCCAGCCATTCAACGGACAGATGAACCCGCAGCAGATGATGGCTGCTCGACAGCAGCAGGTAATACAGCGGGCAGCACAGCGGCTGCAGCAGCAGGGCCAGCCAGGGCAGCAGCCCCAGGGTCAAGGTACCCCTCAGCAATGGCAACCTGGACCTAACGGACAGATGGTGCCCCAGGGTATGCAACAGCAGAGTCCGCAGATTCAGGGAACGCCACAGCAGCGACCTATGCCACCCCCCTTGGCTCCTACTGCCGCCGGCAACGCCAAAAACCGGACTATATCTTTATCCCAACACCCGCCGCCTTGACTCCCCGAGCTCCATAATGCCAACCCAACCAGGCCGCCTCTAACAAGAATGGAACATTGACAGCCAAGGAAAAGGTAGGTGTTCTTGTCCAATTTTATGTCTATATTTAAAAAATTTCTTAGCGTGCTGCCAACCGGGATGCATATTTGGATAACTTTGGTCGTGTAGTCTGTTAGCTCGTGCTTGAGGCTTGTCTAACTTCGATGCTAGCTAGCTGTGCAGGGCTTTGGTACCATGGACCTTACTGAATCTTTGCAAGAAGGGGAGACACTAGTTCATATGCAACAGTAACTAGTTCATATGCAACAGTAACTAGTTCATATGCAACAGTAACTAGTTCATATGCAACAGTAACTAGTTCATATGCAACAGTAACTAGTTCATATGTAACAGTAACTAGTTCATATGCAACAGTAAATCATAACCGTTAATCTTAGAGCCTCAAACTGTTCTTGGCAATAACATCACAGCGTTTGTCTCGGCCTTTTTTATCGCATTGAATGGAAGGGATCAGGATGATAAGGATAACATTTCTTAATTTCTATCTGAATGAGGGTCTTTGGGTCAGTCTTTGCTAAGTGACGATGACTGCGACTGCTGGAGGCTGCTCTGAGAGACGGTCGGACTTTTAGGTCTTCTTAGGTCTGAATAGCTTTGATCAAGCGTCTCAAGATGATCCCTAAATATGACACTCTTCTTTACTCGTCGCAAGGGGGAGTCCAGTCTTCGAGGCCGGCCTGATCAGAGCATCTCCACATGAAGCACACCTCCACTCCATCGCACTTCATGCTGAGGTAGCCACCGGTATGCTCCTGGGCGAACAGGTCCTTCAGAAACTTCTTGAGGCCGGGGACGACAGGCGTCAGGGTGACGTCGCCTGCAGCCCGTGTTGCAGTCCAGAGGCGCATGCACCCAGCTTCCGCAACCTTTGTCCAGTCAGTCTTTGCGTGGATGGTGGTCTGGTTGAGCTTGGAGAGGATGTCGTCCACGCCAGCCTGCATGTCGCTTTGCATTGGGGGTTCCACGGCTCCGAGGGAGTTCGTGGTTTCCAAGGGGGGTAGGCCAGGAGCCCTTCCAGCCACGAACTCGTACTTGGGCTTGTTGTCCTTTCCGTCCTTTCCGTCCTTTCCGTTGCCAGACATCTTTACTTAGATTTCGGGTTATGTTTGTTTAGGTGGTGGTTGTTTTGTTGGTTCAGAAAGTGTGATTGATTCGATGTGTGGAGTTTGGGTTGTGAGCTGTTAAGTGTTGGTGAGTGTTAATTCCCACTGGTGGGTAGTCGAACTTTATACACATTTACAAGCTAGTGAAATCCTGGATTAACTGTATTCTCTGACGATCGAGGCAAGTGAATCTATTCACCATGTTTCTACCTCGCTGAATCATCTAGTTTCGAATGAGTGAATAGCCTTGATTTAATATGGCGCCTGAATGCGAATCATAAGCATCACCAAATGAATACTCGATTCGGATATCTAGGGCACGACAAACTAGCAACACATTACTGATGATGAAGAGTCGTAAAAATGGGGTTTTGTTACGGAAACACGCCTATGAGGATGTTGACCAGGCGAGTTTTATTTTGTAGATCTCGAACCCTTCTCCGGAATTATCCCAGCATCGAGTTGTCCGTAGTTACTACCTACACAGAGTGGTACAAAAGTCTTCTTGGACGGCAATGTGCATCAGTCGCAGAATGTCACACAACATCAAGAAATAAATCACCGATGTTTCAAGGACGAGCACAAGGTGAATTATTCCCGACGGCCCGGCCTACCCTACAGCGTGAACAGCAGATCTCCCGAGATGGCCCAGAAAAACGCCCCGCGCCTGGTGACCAGTGATATTGGGTCTGCTAGCCGGGATCCACCGGGCGAGACAAAAATGGTTGGGGGCGTAAGAATGAATCACAGTGCTTTTGGGGGCTGGTCAGACGGCAGAGGGACGAGAAATAGACCCAGCCGCCCATCCGAACGTGGGCGCAAAACAACACACCGATCAATTCCAGGGGCTCAGATGTTCAGGAGACGCTGAGGCCGGATGTTCGGTGCCGTTTAGCGGGTGGCTGTCACCAGGAACACAAGTTGAAACACCTTCTCCCCGCCCATTCACAAAGGCCGCGTATAGAAACCCGCCAGACGCACTAACACGATTGGAGCCTGGGCTGAGCAAACTAGTTTCACAGCCGGTGGCCTCCCAGCGGGCCTCGCGCCGTGATTGGCCGCTTCACGACGGCGCCTCCGTTGTCAGCTGTGGTGGTGTGTTTCTCAGGGGAACAGCAGAATGCGACTTCATTGGCGACGCATGAAAGGTGAACTAGCAATATCCCCCGCGCCGTTTCGTCTCGTGTCGTTCCGTCGTGCGGCTCTGCGTTGCCTTTTCCGTGCGACGCTGACTCTAGTTCAGGGGCAAAAAAAAAAACTAGGGAGGGTGATGGAGGCCTAGGGAATGGTTTAAGAACCAGCCTCTCCGCCCTGCCATTCTCACGCGTTCATCCGCTGCCGTTCCCTTCATTCTCGCTGCCAGGAGCATACCGACCAGTGTACCATTCACTCTTTTCTGTTCTTCTCCGCTCAGCCACTCACTGTCCCTTGTACCTTGTTCGTTGCGGCTGGCTCGCGTCTATCTTTGTTCACTCTTTGTCTTGCCAAGCGTAAGCTGCACCTGCACTGCACCTGCAACTGCGCCTTCATTCAGCGCCAAGACATCGCTCAGCCTGGTCGACAAGACATATATAACTGTCATCTCGCCGCCTTTTTACGATACCCCTTCAAATCACATTCTCAATACCTCACATCCTAAAACCTCACCATCTCTTCTGCAATCATGAAGTTCTCCGCCATTTCTCCCCTGCTCCTCGCTTTTGCGAACGTGGCCCTGGGCAGCCTCAACGCCACCACCATCATCGCCGAGATCGCCCCCGGCTCTGAGAGCTGCGACTCAGCCAACACCGAATGCCGCACCGCCGCCCAGGCCGGCCCGTTGATTGCCAATGCCATGTGCAAGTACGGCGTCTACAACGTCAACCAGATGGCCGCCATCGTCGCCCTCATGGCCTTCGAGTCCGTCGACTTCGCCTACAAGCACAACGTCTCGCCGGGGCGCCTGGCCAGGGCACCGCCAACATGCAGATGGCCGCATACAACCTGCTGTACGCCAAGTCGCTGGACGGCGTCAAGGACAAGGTTGCCGATATCGCCTCCGTCGACGGGCTTTCAGATGACAAGCTCAACGAAATCCTGGCTCTCGTCACGCCCGACGAGTACAACTTTGGCAGCGGCCCTTGGTTCATCACCACTCAGTGCGATGCCAGCGTTCTCACAGGCCTCGCCACGGACATTGACACCGGCTTCCAGTCTTACATGGATTGCATCGGGACAACCCTCACCGACGAGCGAACAGCGTACTTGACGCGGGCGAAGGAGGCCTTTGGCATCAACTAGTCCCAGGGCGTTGGCGCCGATTCTAGTTTAGCAATTTTGTAAAAATACCAAAATATAATCTGAATATTTGCAGTCATCATTCTGAGCACATGTCCTCTACTCAAGGATCATACCGATCCGTGGGATCATGCGCTGGTCGGTAAGTGAAGTAATCAAAAGTAGCCTCGAGCGCCGTTCCATTCAGGTCAGAGCAAGCCATGCCCACAAACGCACCCGTGAAGCTCCCATGTGCCTGATGTCCGCCACATTCATCCGAGACTATAGAGGCGTCAAAAACCGGCCCAATCTCCGTCATCTCACCTCCCTCCAGGCCGTAAGAAAACTGAAGATGGTGCCCGCGAATCGCCAGCGCCAGTTTCACCTTGCCTTCGTTTGGTATCTGGATGGCTTCGCTCCCTGGGGCCTCAAGAGCGCCGTCGGGCCACGACGCTTCGGAACTCATGATGAGCAACTCTCGCTGGCCGTCGGAGTGCGCAGTGACGGTCAGGTAGAAAAAGTTGAACCGGCAGTAGTAGGCGGTAAGACCGGCAAACTGGCGCTCGTCCGACGGCGAGAAGTCGACCACGGTCTCGGCGTCGTACGAAAAGTGAACCTGGCGGCGCGCCACCAGCGCTTGCTCGAACCAAGACCCGATAGCCTCACGCCCAATTAAGGACAGCTTCCCCCCTTTGCAGGAAAATATCCGCTCGGTTTCGGGTGTTCGAAGCCACTGGAAGTCTTTGTGCAACCCGTTTTCAAACGTGTACTTCTGTTCCGCCCAATACGAGGCATCGTCCCGGGTACCTGGCAGGCTGACGAAAAGGCTTGGCACCGGGCCGTTCTTGACATAGAGCCAGTCGTCGTCGCCCCAGTATGCTTCTTGAATTGCCGTCTCTCGCCCTAGGACGCACCGGCGGTTCTGGCCCGTTGGCCGTCCAGTCAGATGAACCAGATACGTCTTGCCGTCTGGGGTTTCAACAATGTCTCCATGGCCAGACTTTTGCAGGGCCGCAAACGGAGAATCCTTGGCCGTTAGGATGTGTTTCTGCGGGTGTGTTTCGTAAGGGCCCCAAATATCGCGAGATCGGGCCAGTGTGCACGCATGCTCATATGCCGTGCCTCCCTCAGCCGTCAACAGGTAGTACCAACCATTTCGCTTGTAGAGATGTGGGCCTTCGACAAGCGCCAGGTCCGTTCCTTGGTAGACGTTCTTTTTGGGTCCAACAAGCTTCTCTGCCTTAGGATCAAACTCCTGCAAGATGATTCCGGCAAAGAGCAGGGGTCGTCGGCGATGGTCCCAGAGCATGTTGACAAACCACTTGCGGCCGTCCTCGTCGTGGAACAAGGAAGGATCGAAGCCTGAAGAATTGGCATAGATCGGATCGGACCAAGGACCCGTGATGGCAGGGGCATGGACAATATAGTTGTGGGCGTCCTTGAACGACCCGTCCTTTCGTTTAACGTCTGTGTAGACAAGCCAGAACTTGTCACCATCGTGAGTGAGACATGGAGCCCAAACCCCGCAGCTGTCGGGGTCACCACGCATATCAAGCTGGCTCTTGCGATTTAGCGGGCGCACAACCAAGTCCCAGTTGACCAAATCTTTTGAATGGTGAATCTGCACACCGGGGTACCACTCGAAAGTCGAAGTAGCGATGTAGTAGTCATCGTCAACCCTCAGGATCGAGGGATCCGGGTTGAACCCTGGGAGGATAGGATTTCTGGTCAGCGACATTGTATCAGCGGCCATGAATGTTGAATGTGCAGAGATATTGCCATGATCCAAGAGCGCATGCCGTGGTTATATATGTCCACTATTCAACAGGTCTGCCGCGCGCCAATTTAGCCTAAATTCAACCAACGTTGGATGCGGGGTGGTGTGAATGTGGTGATTATTCATGACGCTGTCATGCCACCTATTCTTTGGCCAAACAAAAGAGAGCTGAGTGTATAATTTTACAAATCGTTGAAATCGTCATAGATCGAAATATCGTCAAATATTCACTGGCTCTCAGTGAGCCTCGTCCCTTCACTTCATTCGTGTGGTACCGTTAGATCAGCTTGAATATCCATGCTTCCGGGAAAGCTCTCCCAAAACCCCTGTGTCGTATCAGCAAATGCGGCATGCATCGTGCTTCCAAATTCCATGTTCGTATCAAAAAGGTCAATATCTGCAGGAGAGATAAAGTTCATCCCTTGTGTGTTGAATTCTACCTCATCCGATCGAGAGACACTCTCGACGTCGGCCATCTACCCTTCGTTAGCCAGTGACCACGATGGCTGGGTCATTAGATTTGGATCTTACAGATTCGTCATTGCTTTCAATGTCTGGTTGGCGGACAGGATCAGGCTGGAGAGCGCCATAATCAATAATGGCATTGCGCATCTCTCGTCTTTCACTTGGAGTGACGGCCTGGTCGCCCTCAGCCTTGATGCTACTGTAGAAAAGCTGCATGGCCTGAATCTTCTCGCGCTAAACAGAATGTCAGTTTCGAGAAACCCCAAAATTGAAGATGGAACAAACCCAAGTATCGGCCATTGGCCAAGCTTGTCTCATGTCCTTTAGGAAGAGGAGGCCCTCGACAATCCGCTCGCGGCGGTTCTCAATCTGATTAGGGCTGTCCCCCGGATTGGGAAAATGGTAAAAATAGAGCAAAGTCCCAACAGCCGTGTAAATGGTAAACCCGATCCAAGGAACTAGGCCACGCAGGAAATAGAGTCCGAATGCTCGTATTTCTTGCAGCATCTCGCAGACTTGTTCAGCGACCTGTACCAGCTCCTTACTCGACCACGTTGACCACTGGTCCCATTCGCGATCCCCAACCCTGGCTTTTTGCATTTCAACTTCTGGCAAATACGAGCGGTAGAGAAAGATGACACTCATAAAGTAAATGCAATGCATATAGCAGTATGCCTGGCCCTGATTCGACACGCTATGGGCCCGTAGGATGAAGAGGTCATACTGCAATCTCTTGGGTAACGATTCCTTCCACAGGTTGAGTCGGGAAAGGAGATATTGAAACTCTGACTGGGGTTGCCACGGCGGTTGGTTGGCGTCATGGGATGTGCAGGCCCATTTGGCGACGGCTCCCCAGATATCCGCGACCCTCATGCTATGTGCGACGATTCCGAGGCTTCCATGAGTGGCCAGTACCGTATTCTCGGGCCGGGAACCGTCTAACCTCTCACAAACTACACATTCTCCAAAATTGAAGTTGTCAGAGTGGCAGGGGAGCTGTATGCGCATCCTCTCGGCGGACAGCATCCTGTCACGACCTTTGCCCCCACTAAGGAGACTATCCATGAGGAAGCATGTCCAAGCCGTCCGCCTCTTCTCCTCGGCATCGATGAAGTTGCTACGAGACATGGAAGGAGGAGGCTCTTCAAAGAGACCCAAAACTTGAGCCATTCTCACAGCCATTCCAAGGTATACCCATGCTCGTTTGCCTTCCCCGGCTCCCCAGGAATGTCCCGTGAGCATGAGGAGAACCTGGGCTCTTTGGAGAGTTGGCTGATCCACCAGAGTGAGGACCAAGGTCCGCGCATGGTTGGCAAAGGTGTTGCTCGCCTGGACTTGGCTGGAGTAGCCTGGTGGGGCTGCTTGAGAAAATCTGGATGGAGTCAGCGGCATATTTCGTTGGAGTCACGACAACGCCGTTGGCACGTACCGAACGGTGATGGCTAGCATTGCCCAGATGAGCAATGGATCTAGGTTCTTCTCACGGATGCCAATGAGGAGATTTGGGATATGGTGGAACGACCACTTGTACGAGCAGCGGAGGTAGCTGTTCTTGACCTCATCCGTCAGGTATTCGAACGGATCCACGCCTGCCAGGATCTTGGAGCGCGACTCGAGCCATTCATCAGGCCGCGGCCCGTGAAGCTGGGACATTGCCCCGGAGAGCGCAGCCCCATCGCCATCGCGGCCTCGCTCTGTCCTGGGGCGGCGGAAGATGAAGGATGTGCCCTTGGGCGGGAAGATGCACTCATCGCCGCGATCCCGACAGCGATTGCAGGGGGCCCGCCCGCGTGAATACACTACAGTGCGTCAATTAGCGATGGGTCCTCTCCGAGACGGCGGCGGGCACGTGAGGTGCGGAGGGATTCACTTTTCGCTTCGAGGAACGACATGCGCCGCAAGCGATGGACTTCTTCATGCCGGGTCGTGGAGGAGATGAGGAGATTAAACGCCTGGAGTTGAGATACGGTTTGGTGGAGCATGTGACAGGTGGCCGGCAGCTGGCGCCATCTGGTGGGAGGTACCTTATCTAACTGCCGTGTCTTGCGTAGTTTGCACTGTATAGGCCATGGCTGGACGCTGAGTGCACAGTGCCGTTGACAGACTGTCGCTTTGGAACTCTACACTCTGTATCTGGAAGAGATTATCCGTTTCCAATGCTCAATAGGCATGGCCCCCTCTTTAATTGTTCAGCCGTACGCAAATCCCGGAGACGATACTCCTACTGGCGGCCGCCTCAACTGGGGATGGGTGTGGGAAAGACGCCTCCCGCGCTGAGGCGTGTCCGAGGTGCCTTAGTAGTTTCTCTTTTTGGGTTGCACTTTTCGCCCTTTTAAAGCTGAAACCCGAATTGGTCAATTGCGCACGTTTTCGCAGGTGTCAAGGTTCGAGGCCCCCGTGGCAGAGTAAGCCGCTCCACCGGAACGCGCGGCGGGTGTTGCGAGGCTAGCTGAAATTATTGGAAGTATACGGCGGGAAGATCGAGACTATCTGGAAAGAGCATCAGCTATACAGTTCCGAGTTACCGCAGCATAGAGTAGAGGATAGGAAATCGCAGATGGATCCCTGACGAGAGCACGTCGTCCTTTCAACAAGACATCCCCATATTGCCCCCATACTGCCCCCATTGCCATGCGCGGCACCCTTACATTACACCCACAGCTTCGGTCCCAGGAACCATCTGCAGTAGTGGCCGCTATGCCCCAGCGACCATGATGCCCCCGTATCCGAATTGCTCAAGCTTCTCCACCATCTCAGCCCAGAATCTCCTCCTCCAGCCAGCCACAAACGTGTCGAGAGGGGACTATTGAGCCGAATTGGGAGAAAGCCGGCCTTGCCAAGCCACCGTTACAGGGAGCTACAGGGAGCTGCAGGGAGTTACAGGGAGCTACAGGGAGCTGCAGGGAGTTACAGGGCGTTGCAGGGAGCCCTGAACCGGTCCAGCCCGTGTCCGCAGGCGGCCCCGCAAATCCACTCCGATAGTGCTCCCAGCTATCGGTTTGCTGCTAGCCCGCTTGGGCCGCCTAGTGGTGATGGCTCAGCCATCTAATCAAGAATGCGTCCGCCACTGTTGAGGATTTGACTTACATCTGATACATAGTATTCACACTGGCACACTGGCATCCATCTGGGTTAGTCTGCACCATGTCGCTCATATCACACGCTCTCGGCCCGCCTGTGGCTGCCTGCCTCGCCAGTGAACGCCCAATCGGGCCCCGGCTGTGAGACAGTGGTCGTTCTCAGCTTCGACTATGCCGACGCCGCTTCACCTTCCAGACTTGTTACGGATGGAGCTGCGCGACACAACTGAATTTGCCACTGGTCGTCAGCTTCTGGACCGCAAGCCCATTATGCAGGTCCCTGCGTGTGATCTCCAGCCTAATTGCCAAGAAGTGGAGTTATAACCCATGACCTGCGGCCCTCCCCTCTCTCTGCCGACGGTACCGACCAGACAACTGCTCAACCATTTATACCCTTCCAACTCCGTCCCGAAGTCTGCCTTTTCTCGGCATCCAAGGCGAGTATGCTTGGGCTGCGCAAGACCTTTCATAGTACGTTTCCATTGCCGTCACCCCCTGACATGTTTTGATATCAAACACTAACTTCTCTCGCAACACAGTCCGGAGAAAGCGCAAGAACTCGAATACTTCCTCCCTCACATCAGACGTCACCGAAGACGCTTCGTCGTCTCGAGAAGCCATGGAAACCATCCAGAAGGGCTTTTCGGAGCCCTCGCCAGGCTTGACAAATGGCACCAAGGCCCAGGCATCGACCGTCTCCGTCTCCGTCAACATCAAGGAGCTCTCCGACGTCGAGAGCGAGACCAAGACCACGGTAGCATCCTCCGAATCCTCACCCACCTCCAGAGCGATCCCCGCCGATGCTCTCACCATGACTACCCGCCCTGTGTCTCCTCTCAATGGCTTCACGCGAGTGAGAAAGGTTACCGGGGACGTTGTGGAGTACATCTGCAAACTCCCTGGCTACAAGCCGTCCTTCGTCAAGGAGATGGACTTGCGCTCCTATCTCCAATCCATTTCAGATGAGCGCTTGATCAACATGCCCCGAAGGGGAAGTGACTGGGACCGCGTCCTCAGCACTGCCCAGTTCTTCGGACTGCAAATCTGGTTCTTCGGAGCCAAGATTGAGACCTTTGCATCTGGCTCTCAGGATGCCGCTGCCGCAGCGTTGGCAAGCTGCCAAGTCTTGCTCGATGTATGTGGTTTCCTTCCCCTATTACCAGGCTTCTTTGTATCGATGTAACATACTGACGTCCTCTCTCCAGATCGGCCATGGACAGGCCAAGGCTCTCGTTCCGACCTTCACTGCCCTCTACGAATTGGCTTTGCTGCTCTCCAACATTCGTCAGATCCGCGACCTAGAACGCATGCCCCAGAGCATCAAGCAAAAGGCTGCAGACATCTTCTGTGATATGATCCACCTCGTGGGCCACATCGCTTCGCACTACAAGCACAGAATCAGCGGCCTCAAGGCTGGCCAGACCACCACCATCAGCTTTGACAGCGCCTTTGGCCTCCAGATTGATAATGTCTGGCAGTCCAAGAACGCTCTGTGCGACCACGTCTGGTCACACAGGCTCGGTGACCAAGGGTCCCATCTCAGATGGCTGACCGAGAAGCTTCAGCCTTCGTTTGGGCCTTCGATCAGGAACACTGTGTATGACGAGGTGCTGGAGCAGCTTGACCGCTCTGAGGATACCTGCAGCTGGATCAAGGATACCTTGTTCAGTTCTTCGACAGCAATGAGCAGGTGCTTAGTGTCACTGGTCCTAAAGGCGTCGGCAAGACTGTGCTCGCGGAGTGGGTTCAAGAGAGGCTAGCTCGCCCCCTCGATCACAAGTCTTATGCCGTTCTGACCTACAACTTCCGTGAGTATCCAGCCTCAATTTTGAGTTACAATACTAACATATTTAAGCTTACGACTCGGTCAAGGAGGCCACCTCCATGGCTTTTGTGAAGAGCATCCTCTTCCAGTTGCTCGAGCGCAGCGTCGGCGATGTTGTACTCTACGGTGAGCTTGTCCGAACTTTCCGTGAAGACTCCAAGCGTCACGACGCTGGCAAACTCGAAGACGCTCTTTGGAAGATCCTCCACTCCAGCCTTAGGGCGTTGGAGCATGGCGATGCATCCATCGTCATCATGACTGATGGCTGTGATGATACATCTATCGGTGCCGACAAGGCGCTCGGCTTCCACAAGAAGCTGCGAGAGTGCGTGGCCAAGCTGTCGCGCACCCGGGTCATCACCTTCTCGCGACCCATCTCGCACCTGAGCGACAAGTGCAAGCATCTCTCCATCACCAAGGAGCACGTGAACGATGATATCCGGGTCCACCTTCGCCAGACCCTTTCCGGGTGTTACCACGGAATGGAGTTCGAAGAGTCCGAGAAGCTCATGGATGACCTTGTAGCCAAGGCTAACGGCAATTTCTTGTGGACATTCTATGCTGCTCGCCTTTTGGCCAAGGAGGAATCGTGTGAATCGTTCCGGGCCGCTGCCAAGTCCATTTCCCACGACGTTCCCACTGTCCTCCGCGAGGTTGTGGGCAAGCTGAACCTGAAGCACAACGAGATCCTGCAACATCTCCTGTCCTTCATGCTCGTCACTTCCGAGCCGTTCTCGGTTGTCGAAGCCGCTGAGCTTCTCGCCACCGATCTTCACAAGCACGCCATGGCCGCTTCCGCAGTCAACATCTTCAAGATCGTCTCCCAGCAGTGCGGCGACTTGGTCGTCATCCGCGGCGGCCGTCTGCATTTCCGCAGCCCCGTCGTCGTGCGCACGCATATGCACTCGCTGCTGGGAAAGTCGCTGCTGTCGGCGAATGACGCCCATTTGCAGCTGACGCTCCGAATGCTTCTGTATGCTCGCTTGAACTTGGACATGGACCAGGAGCTCTTGACTGAGGAGCTCGCGCGGACGAGGCTGTCGATGCCGTCCTCAACTCCCACCGCTTCTTGGGATATGTCATGAGAAACTGGATGGTTCACTTCCGCCTGTCTGGTCTCGTTGACTCAAAGGGCCATGTCCAGCTCGCCAAGGGCTTCCGCGAGATCTTCCCCGAGTCTCTCATGTTTGGTCTGCTTGAGAGATCATGCTGGCGCCGACACCACGCTGGCCAGGACATGCTCGACCTCCACGAACTTGCCCTGAAGGTCCGAGAGACTTGCTTCGGCAAGGAGCACATTACTGTTCTCCAGACTCTGATCACTCTCGGCCACGTCCATGTCACCATTTCCGACTCTCCTGTATGCGGAGCTGGTTACTTCTACCGCGCCGTCAAGTTGGGTCAGATTATTCTGTCCAGCACCAGCACCATTGTCGCTGCTTGTACCACTCTTTTCCTGACCTGGACGGAGACCATTGTCATCACCAAGCGCACCGAAATCATCACTTGCCGCGAGGAGATGATTCGTGTCATGATCAAAATCTGCAAGCACAGGCATGGCTCCTCTAGTGACGAGGTGATTTCATGGTACAAGATCCTGGCCAAGTTCTACATTGATATCCATGAAGAGCACCACGCCACGGTCATCTACAAAGAGCTGTACCAGATCATCATCATTCGATTTGGTAAAGGTTCCGGCCCAGCCAAGGAGATGGGTGCCTTCTTCGGAAACCTGGACATTGTTCTCAAGGGCCAAGATGCTGAGGAGAACATCGGCGAGCTCGAGGACCTCATCTTCGAGACTAGCGAAGAGCTCGAGGTTACTGATCAGCTTTGCATTCGCATGCTGATTCGACTGGCTCGTTCATACGTCGTCTGCGGCAAGTTTTACCTTGCCGAGAGACTCTACCTCAGTCTTTGGCGCCGCATCTGCATCATTTCCCGTGTCAACGTCAGCCTGGAAGTGCACATCGCTAGAATCCAGATCGCTTTGGCGTACGTCGTGTTCCTGCACGAGATGAAGCGCATCGAGGAGGCTACCACTATCCTCATCTGCCTTTGGGCCGAATACGAGCACCACGTCTGCGAGGTCGAGACCCTCATCATCCTGATCAGGGAGATTGGAACTGTGTGCAGGTCTTTCGGACTGCTGGACATTACCATTTCTATCCTCATCAAGGTCTTTGGCTGGTTCAAGGACCATGGTCGGGACGATGATGACGAGGCTCAGCAAACCACCATCATCATCACCGAGGTCGTGGAAGAGATCACAGAGACCACTATCACGGAGAAGACTACAACCACGACCACCACTGAAGTCACGGAGACTGTTGTCAAGGAGATCTTTGAGAGGCACTTCACCCGCTGCAAGAAGACCAAGGTTGACCACGCCTTCTTCTCTTCCTGCATGGCCCTGATCGCCATCTACATCAAGAACGCAAACTGGGCACAGGCCGAGATTATCATCACGAGAACTCTCGAGATCACCTGGAAGGCCATTCTCACTACCGACGTCAAGATCACCCTCTGCGAGCATTGGATCAAGGAGACCATTCTCGTGGCCCGTCGCCTGGCCCACTGCCATCACCGCCGTGGCTTCTTTGAGCAGGCTGAGCAAATCTACCTGCGTATTTACTACGCCTGCCTGGCCTCCTGCAAGCTCGACGATGAGATCCTGGAGGAAGCCATCTGCGTTCTGGTTGAGTTCTACGAGGAGCATCACCGCCACGAAAAGGTCATTGAGATCTACATCGAAGTCCTGGGCAGATACCGCAAGCACCTCGGCCACACCCACCGCTTGACCATCAAGATGCTGTACAAGCTGGGAGGCCACTGCCACATGCTGGGCCGCAAGGACGCGTACGAGTACTATCTCGAAATCGTCACTGTTCTCAACAAGGGCATCAAGCACTGTCACCACGACGCGCGTTTGAGGCTGCCATGTTCCTCTGCCGCCACTACCACCATCGCAAGATGTGGATTGAGCTGCGCCAGATCTGCGTGATTCTCTGGGACACCGTCGTTCACCACCATAGTGATTGCGTTCTTACCGAGGAGGTCATCATCGAGCTCTACGAGAAGTACGTCTACGTGTTGGAGTTTCATGCCAAAGTCGAGTTCTCCGTCCTCTACGAGATCTGCGTCCAGTACAAGAAGGTCGTAACTGTCATCTGCGGTGGCGACTCGTCGGCCTTTATCCTGGCATTGATTGCGCTCGCCGAGATGTGTGAGAAGCACGAGGAGCACTACCACGAGTCGGTCACCATCTACGAAGAGGTCATCAAGCGTACCACGACGACGAAGACGACTACTACTACCGTGACTGAGCGGACAGTTCACACTGTCAAGAAGCGGTTGTCCAGGATGTACGTTCAAATCATCACCACGGGCAAGGGCGGATCTGGCAAGAAGCTGCCTCTCGACCGTGCCATCCAGGTCTGCATCGAGACGTACATGCAGCTCAAGATCGAGTTAGGTTGCTGGCACGAGTCGACGCTGCTGGTGCTCAGAGACATCGTCATCCTGTACCAGAAGATCGCCACGAAGGAGGCTCATCTGCGTATCATTGAGTTGCTGCAGATTTCCGTCACGGAAATCATCACGACACTGACGGTGACTGTGAACCTCTTCCACGCCGCCATTACTCTGGCTTCCATCTACGTGCACGCCGGCCTAGTCAAGGAAGGCCACGAGCTGCTTCGTCAGTTCCGCCATCTCATCATCTTCCGAGGAGACATGCCTTGCACCGACATCACGCTGAAGCTGGACGCCCACGTCAGCAAGGTCGTCTTCGTGTTCCTGATTGCGTTCGAGCAGGTGCTCTACGGCGAGGAGTGCGTCACCTCGTACACGGAGATCATGGCCAACATCATCTTCGAGTCGGTTCTGTACGAGGAGTACACCCGCGTCATTACGCACGAGACGAACCTGGAGATCATCATGGAGTGCGGCGCCAAGCTGCGCTGCTTCTGGGAGGAGACCAAGCGCCACCATCTCATCGTCACGCTCGATGCCAAGCTCTTCGGCATGTTCAAGAAGAAGTACGAGGTCTTCTTCAAGTCCACCAGCGACAAGCACATCCACATCTTCTACGTGGCGCTGCTCCTCGAGCTCAACAAGGACCGCGGCGCAACCAAGCTGGACTTTGCAACTCTCGCCTGCAAGGCTGGCAACGACCGCGTGAAGCGGCTGCTGGAGGAGGGAGACTTCCACTCGGCTCACCAGGTAGCCCACTGCGTCTTCCACTTCGCCAGCGCGCAGAAGCTCTACCACACGCGCAGCTGCATCCAGCTCGGCTACAAGCTGGCCGAGTTCATGGCCGGCATCGACGTGCCGCACCCGCGAAGCCCCAAGGAGGACGCCCTCCACAAGAGCATGCTGGCGACGTCGCGCGAGATCATGGCGAATGTTCTGGATGCCTTCCGCGTGGCCAACATCGACATCATCACCCTGCGCTTCGCCGACGTGGCCGGCTGATCCGCCTCCTCGGCGCCCAGGGCAACTTTGGCGAGCTGGAGACGGTTCTCGCCCGTCTCTGGCGGTCTCGCGAGGCGGTGCAGAAGACCCGTGGCTGGTCACCCGAAGTCGTGCTCAACATTGGCAAGATGTTGGTGCACGCGCAGTACGCAAACAAGCACGTCAGGGAGGCTATCGACACTGCCGAGCTCATCTCTTACAACTTGCGGCGTGGTCGTAGCCGCCTCGATGAAGAGACTCTCGATGTTTCTCGACTCTTGGCCAGTCTCTACGCTTCCAGGAACCGTCCATCCAACGCCATGGCCGTCCACGAGGCCGTCTTGCGTGAGATCAGCTCAGCCTTCCATAAGCCCGACGGCAGCGGCGGCTATCCAGACCGCACACGTCTCACAGGCGAGGCCAGGCTACATCTCGAGCTGCTAAAGGCGGCGCATCACCAGATGCAGGGCCAGTGGACCAAGTCGATCGGCGAGATCAGCGACCTGTACAGCCGCCTCAAGAAGGGTCTTCAGCTCGAGGTCCCGGCATTCGATCAATGGGCGAGCAGCGGCGGCGACGACAAGTCTCTGGATGGCAAGTATCTTGCGCGCCCCGCGATTGGAAGCTGAAGGGAGACGTCAACGACTCCGTGGTGTATAAGGGACCGATTTGCAAGCTCCCGGCTGGTGGCTTCGATGTCATCCACTCTGCCAGGGAATGGTGGCTGGTGTATTGATGACTTCGACTGGAAATGGTGTGTGAAGGTGTAATGATTAGCTGTGAAATGCTTGTATACGCTCCCTGTAGTATTTTCCTTTGTCATGGGGTTTGGGGTTATTATTCAGTAAAATAATGGTTCTATAGTTGTTTATGTTAGTTAGTATTAAAGATCATGATATCTTTACTCAGTTATCAGTGGATGGCTCAAGTTCAGGCTTTCGACTAAGATCCAACCCACCGACACCGGCTCGACACATGGATAGATCTATTTGGTTACTTTTTAGCTTTACTCAATTTCATTAGATAGATCAAAGCCATGCATTAGTTACAAACAATAGGAGCACATATTTAGCACTACACCCGGTACTAGAAGATACAATAGCTGTACAGTAAGGTTGTTGCACTGACCTTTGCCTCAAGCTTTCAATTCAACCCTTCTGTCTTCATGGATAGATATATCACGAATGAACAGTCACAGCAGAAGACAGAGTTCTCTTAGAAAATCACAGCAAAAGATACATTGCAAGACAAAGTGGTATTAATTGGCACCGTGATATCAATCACCAATCTCAGAAAAGGGGCTTCCTCCCCGGCCTCCAGGTATCCCTCAACAATTATAAATTCTCAAACTTATTCGTCCCACGTAACCTTCATGGCGGTAGGGAACGGCCACAGGCTGCTCCATTCCTCGGTCATATACACAGTGGTGCTGCCGCTCACTTTCTTCATCTCGCCCTGGGGTCCAGCCGCACGCTTCAGGCCCTTCTTGCGGAAGACAGTGCGGAAGAGCTCCGTCAGGGCAATGTGGCTGACTTCACGGCTGAGGTCGGTGTGGGCGCCGAGGCCGGAGTGGATGTACGAATCCAGAGGTCGCTTGGGGTCGACGACGTCGGGGTTGGGGAAGTGGGCGGCGTCCTTGGCGGCGGACGTGAAGGAGACAAAGACCTTGTCGCCGGCCTGGATATTCACCTTGCGGCCGTCATCCTCGGCAATGACATCGGATGATACGGCTTCACGGTGGAGGCCCAGGCCACCAGCCATGCGGACACCCTCCATGGCGTATCCGAGGAGGAGAGCGTCAGTCTCGGCGCCGGACTCCAGCAGAGCAATGCGGTGAAGCTCAGCACGGTATTGCTCACCAGCAGGTGACAGATACCAGTCGACAGATTGGGCAAACTATTAATGCTGTCAGCAAAGAAACGTGTACTTGGGGGCAATTCAACTTACCACCTGTCCCTGGTTAGGAACCATGGCGCCGGCAGTGGGCAAGATCTGGCTCCAGACAATGTCATCGGTGCTCAGGCCCTCCTTCTTGAGGCCCTTGGCCAAGCCAACACCATAAGACGCCAGAGGATCACTCTTGTCCTGCTTGGTAAAGAATCCGCTCATACCCAAGGTAGTAGCCAGTTTGACGTTCATCTCAATGACCTTGCCCAGCTGGGTAGCCACCTCCTTGGCCTGCTGGCGGAGAGAGGGAACAGCTGGACGGGGTCAACGCTGCAAAAGACGCTGAGGTAGACGACAGCCAGAGCCATGTACAGCTCCTGCTCCGAGTAGACACCCTTGGGGTTCTGACTAGTCTTGAGAGGGAGGTTGAACACCCGCGAGACGAAGTGGGTGTGCGCCAAGTTGCCGACATCACGAACAATGTCGACGTATGTCTTGGTGCCCAGCTTGTACGACTTCTCAGCGAGGAGCCTCTGTCCAATCATGGAGTAGAAAGACCTGACGGAAGTCTTCCAGTTCTCCTTGGACAGCAGCACGCTCATGCACTTCTGCTGCTGAGCCTGGAAATCAGCATCGCCCGAGAGCACAAAGGCACGGCCGCCTTCGCCCATGAGGTGGCCGAGGCCGTCCTGCCACGAAACACGGTACTTGTCCTGCTTGGTCAGGATGTGCTTGGCACCGCCAAACGAGGTGATGGTGACGGGGGGGCGCGGCGAAGACCGGGCGGTCGAAGCTGAAGCGCTCGACGCGCTTCAGGTCCGTCAGGATGATCTGGTTCTCCGATGGGATGACCATGGGGTAGTGGGCATAGACGGAGTTGTCCTTGAAGTGGTTGGGGAAGGCGCGCAGGAAGAGCTTGTAGAAGACACACCCGTGGTTCACGTCGAGGTCGTAGCTGACCTCCTTGAAGCCCCAGTTGGTCAGGTAGCGAGGGTTGTAGTCGGTGGTGTAGTAGCGATCGCCACGCACCAAAGCCACGGCGTCGGACAAGACGACACGGGAGATGGTGTAAGTAGGGGCAATGCCTACACCAGGAGCCATCGGGGTCTTGGCCTCCTCGGCGACGATACCGGGGTACAGCTCGACATTGTCGGGGTGCTGGTAGAGGTGGCGAAGCGAGTCGGCGACTTCGGGATCAGAGTTGATATCCTCGAAGGTCTCGTAGGCCTTCAAGCCGAAGTGTTTGCGGAACTCGTTCAGACCCGCCAGGTTCCACTTACGGCCTCGAATGATGCCCAGCATCTCGACGGGCTTCATAACTCGGGGAACGTTGCGGGCACCGAAAGCACCACCGGGCTGCTCGATGGCAGTAGCAAGGGCCTCAACAAGCTCGTCGTCGTTGAACTTGCCATCGGGGCCACGCTTCATGCCGCCAAAGACACGCTCGCCGGGGTCCTTAGCGACGGACATCTCGAACTTCTTGATGGCCATCATCATGACCTGGAAGTTCATTGGGCCGTAGTTGTCGCCCAGCAGCTCCTTGTAAAAGTCCTGGATCCACTTGTCATCCGCGTCAGAGATGCACGAGTGCCAGCGGTAGCAGAGGTTGAACTCGGCGGACACGATGTTGCCCGTTCCGGCCTCGGATCCCTCCTTGGTCCCCATGGAGACGCCCATCTCCTGTCTGGGGTCGAGCGTCCAGGTGGTGTCGCAGCGGTTGAGGTTGATGATGTTGCGGACGTAGTCAATCAGGGTAATGTTGATGTACAGACCGCAGGTGACCAGGCGCGCAGTCTGGAAGAGCTCCTCGTCGTACTTTGCCCAGGCGACGGCGGCAGCCTCCTCGGGGAGGTCCTTGGAGGGCTTGGTGAACCGGCCGCCCTCGTTGATATCGGCCAGGTTAGCGGCGATGTGGTTGTGGAAGCGGTTGAACATGATGAGGATGATGCAAACACCGGGAGGATTGCCAATCAGACGCCGGTCGGCGAAGCAATCTGCCTTCAGCATACCATCCTTGAACGTTCGGACCGAGTCGCAAGCCTCCTTGGAGCAGCCATACAACGGAGCCAGATCCAGATATGAGGAGGAGTCGTTCTGGTTGGGGTCTGCAGAGTTCGTCCAGAAGAGATCTAACACAATATTAGCGGATGCAGAATAATTGAAGACAAATACCACTTACCGTGGATAATGATCGTGGCCCAGTACCACAGCATGCTAGAGACCTTGTTGGGGTTCTCCTTGAACTCGCCTCGGGCCATGACGGCCTCGTAGACAGCCTCGGGATCGGGCTGCGCGCCGAGCTGCAGGTTCTTGGGCTTGCAGGACCGCGAATATGGGGTCTTGGCCGCTCCCATCTTGGGATAGTAGGGGTTCTTCGCATGTTAGCTCATAGCCCGTGATGCATCCAGCGGTGGTCTTACGTTGTTTGAGCCGTCAGGCTGGCGGAAGCGGTACGCGTCGCCCATGAAGAGCATCGGCGGGTGGTCAAGCGAGTTCCACAGCTGGTCGATGAAGCTGTTGGTGAGGGCCTCTTGGACCTTGGAGTGGTCCGAAAGCCCGGCGACAATCTGGATGGTCCTCTCCATGATCATGGTCTTGTCGTCGACCTGGGTCTCGCCCTTGACCTTGTGGGACACGATCTCGAAGAGGGTTTTGAAATCTAGTCCTGTCAGCGTATCCCAATTGCCTGTAAGGTAAAGTACATACCCTTCATGGAAAGACGGCGGATATCCTGCTTCAGGCCCGGTCGCTTCACCACGGTGAGATAGGTGCCATCGCCGCTCTGCGTAGGCAGAGGCCGCTTAGACGCCAGACGAAGCTTCTTGAAGCTCGCGAGCGCGCCATCCTTCTTGGCCTTGGGCACCGGCTTCGCCTTGGGAGCGATATACGTCGATCTCGTAGCGGGCGACTTCTCGTTGGGCACGCTGCTTCCCTGCCCATTGGCACTGCCATTCTTGGTTTGCGACCCGTTTGACGACATCTTGTCTACAGCTTCCTCTGAGACGCGGCGGTTGGGGAGAGGCAAGTCGGAGTGACACGCGCACCCCGAGCTGAGGGGGCAGACGTCCGTCTTATCATGCAGATCCGGGACCACGCAGCAATAGGCTTGCCTCCGTCATGGCCTCTGGCGAGGAGGCAAACCTAGCGCGGCGGCGTGTGAGACACGGCATCTCACTAACGTGTGCCAGTGGCTCGCTCAACCTTGGGCCACAGTCGTCAATGGCACCTGTTCCCGCGTCCCCGACCCGCTTCGATGCGCAAGGGAGCAGAGGCCGCGGTGGTTGGACGGGCGGCTGCCGTGGCACGGCCGTTGTTGCTTTTCGTGATCAACACCATGGCTCGATAGTGGTGTCTTTGATCTTTTGCGGCGGGACCAATCACGGGGTCGTGTTTGCGGAGTCGGTCTAACACGGGACGTTATGTTGGGCGATGACCATTGTGTCGAGCACCGTTGGCTGCATCTGTCAAAGTCGCTGTGAAATGCCTGACTCTCTGCATCGCTTGGCGTCGTGTTCTCGTTGTTGACTGGAGGCGCCCGGCCACAACCTGCTCGCCCGAAGCTGAATAATGCATATGATGCCACTCAACCAGACACATCAACCGTGACCTGTGCTTCCAGCCGTCACACCGCAGGCTGCTGAGCACCCGTCCTATGCACCAGTGCCTCCCTCACCATGTCTCGGTTGCGGGCTGCTGGTCTCTCCAAGATGGTTCCAGGCCAATCAGACACGGAGACATGGCCGGCCACCACCCGCCCAAGGCCGTGTTCGTAGACCTAATTGGAGTCCGTGATAGGTGTGTGACGGGGTCAGTGTGTCCCCGGTGCGTCCGCTCATCTCGCTCGAGATGTGGCGCCTGCTGGCGTCCAAGACGCGGGTCTCCGGGGCCTCAAGAAGGTTCGATCTGCATTCACCTAAACGCCACGGGAGAAGCAACCCCAGGCTTGTCGAACTAGTCCCATCAGCCATCATGTACGTCAACGCCTGAGCCAAAGACGCCCCCGGCAACTGGCGGTCAAGATGCCTTGGCTAGAGAGAGGTAGTGTATATCTGCCAGCCCGGAACCTGAGGCATACATAGGAGCGAGTTGCCCACGATAGTCGTCTCGTTCTGGAAACACATTATGTGCCAATACTCAGTCCCTCTCAGGCACCAGAAATGATCCAATTTCTCCAGTCTTCGCATGACCTCCGATGGACACTCAAACGTCAACAATTAGCCTCCCCCAGCGGAATCATCCCCCTCCCTTCAACCCGCCTCTTGGCCCTGTCCCGTCCACACCACCAAGATTCAAACCTCCGCGATTGGAAGGGAGAGAAAACACTACGGACCGAGCCGCCCTCCAGCTTTCCAGGCTAAGATAACGACCACCAGGACCAAGGTTAGGCTGGGGCGGGGACAACCAGGCTTGCGTTGCTCCTAGCCCTCGGACTTCCCCATCCCGGTGACACGGTGCAATTCGTGCAATTCCATGGTCAAAAGCAACCCGGCAGTCGTCCGCTCCGCCTAGCACGGCAATTGGGTTGGACAACCCGTCCGCATTGATCTTCTCGCCTGGCCCACCCGGCGCAATTAGCCTGGACGATCCCGCGCGCTACAACCAGCCCCGTCCAGGCCAGCCCCGGTCAAGACCTGGAGACGACCGGGCCTCAACTGAGACATGGCCCAGCCATTGGCAGCAGTTGCTTACTGCATGAGAGTCCCTTGGGCGCTTCTGCCGAGGAAATGCCCGCGTCGCAATTGGACGCTGGCTGCTTTTTCGGGCGTGGAAACGAGGCGTTCGTGCCGCGAGCTGAACTGGCTAGTCTTGGCTGTGAGGCGTCTGTGAGGGTGGCCTCTGAGTTGTTCCCTCATTCCCTTGCGACACGTCCCGTTGGCCGACTCATCAGATTGCCGAAAGTGCGTCAGGTTTCTCGAATCCGCCCTTCTATTCGAGTCAGGACCAGCAGGTTTGCTTTTCCCTCGTACGACTAAATGGAGTCGATGCGGATATGTCGTCGACCAGGCCACGTCCATCATGCCAGATACTGCACAATCTACCAACTACTGTGGGTGTGGTCAACTCCGTGAACCGTGGGTCGCCCTATGTCCCGTCCCTCTGCAAGGCGCGCGCTCGCTCCGTCTCTTGAGCCAAACCCGTAGCCACAGACACGTAGCCTGCGGAGCTCACAAGTTCAGCTGGTGACAATTTGTGGACCCTATGACGGTGAAGCACCTCGCTTGCGGGCTGAAGTCTGCGATCTGCTGCTGCTATTCTCTTCGCGGACAAGAACGAAGGCGTCCAGCCGCGCCATCGGTGCATCTGCTCTCTTTCATTCCCCAGCTGCGGTACCGTGAAGGCGTCGATCTTGGCTAGGCTTCTTTCTCCACTACCACAATGGGAACCATAATGGGGAAAATCCCCGAACGATGCCATATTGAGCATGGCCTAGGTTGTTGGATCCCAAATTGAGGTAGGCAATTTCCTTGTATGTCAACTACGTTTAACCAGTCAGTGGCTGATAGCCAATGCAAGCCGACAATACCTCGCAGGGCCAGCACATTGCCCCAACAATGACTCGGCGAGCGGAGCCAATAATTAGAGTGATTTATGGCGTGAGTGAGAATATGGGTTTTTTCAAGTGCTGTGTAACATTGCTTTGTCTCGGATCAAGTGGATTCCAACTGCCGAGGCGGAGTGTGCAAGACGCCTGTTGCACTGTAGGATCACAAGACAGGTCAACACACAACATCTGAATACGAGACCAATCAGTCGTGGTCCATTCGCTGTTGCCCTCAACAGATACGGCACGACTCTCAACGGGCACATGGTCTTGACCGCCGCCTTCATGAGGCTCCGACATTAGCTGCCGAAGACTTCTACAAGCTCCGCATTATCGGACCCTAGCTTGTAGCTCTCTGCCGCGATGAGCTAGTTTAAGCTGACTGCTCCGTAGTAATCACCGAATTCAGCACGGGGCAGGTAGGTTTTCCCTCGAACCAGAGCTCAGTGAGACGTCATGTTGATGAGACGCTCAGTCAGTACCTCGCAGCAGAGCCCGATAAAGGACCGGAGCACCGGGTAGCACCGGAACAACCACGCAATACATCGGATGTCGTGCCTGAACGACGATCCATATCAAGTTGCTTATTTCTCGAACCATTTCCATCATCTCGCCTCATTAGTCCATGAAATAGCTGGTGACGGCATATTGCCGCCAGGAAATGGAAACTCCAGCGCTATGCAACCGGGATCCCAAGGTTCGCCCATCCATGCTCTACCATAAATGTAAACCCACGATCGTTTCTTCATTTCGTTCGTAGATCATGTACGTAAAAGTCCAACTTATCGCTCTCGTACACATGCCCCTGGGGCTGCTCAGCTTCGCAGTAAAGGTTGTCAATCGCATGCTGGTGGAAACGTCTCGGTACGGGTACAGTTCAAAACGTGATCTAGGCCGGGGGGGTGAGTTAATCGGAATATACCGTGCCTGATCAGGGAGGTCAGTAGAGTAAAAGCAGGGACTGGCATGTTTCAACTCACGAAGGGTTGAATTTCGGGGCGCAGACAATGGCCACGCTCTCGGGCATCATGACCTGGTAGCCAGACTGCGTATGCAGGTCCCTAGAGCTCATGAAACAAGTCTGCGTTGGATGGGTGTGGATCCATCCCAATACAAGAAGATCCTCATTGATGCAGTAGTCAAACATGGTGGTCTCGTTCTCAGTCTCGCACGTGTCCGATGTGCATATTTGATCTGGTATCAATAGACAACGGACAAAGAGGGCATTATTAATGGGCGTTCCGCAGAGAATACCACACATTTCGAGACCCCGACGAGTGTTGTCGGCCGCGATGTCGAGGAACTTTTGACGCAGATTCGTCGGGAGGAAGAGTGATCGGACAGGGTCGCCATTCTCCAGATACGCGCCAGGCTTGAAGGTGAGTCGTTCCTTCTTAGGGAGCGACGGTGGCGCAACCTCAAGCTTGGGAGGGATCGACGGTCGGTCGATCTGCGTTGGGGGCGGCGTAGGGATGAGAGGCTGATATTGGGCAAGCGGGACCTTTTGCGGCACGTTTGGCGCATAAGAAGGTGGCTGATGGAGATCATAGGAAGGAGGTTGATGGAGATCCTTTGGAGGACGGACAGGCTCTTTGGGTGGTCGAGTTGGTTGACTGAAGGAAGACGCTGGGGATATCCTGAGGACCGCTCGAACTCGACAGGCTTGGATCGAGAGATGGAGGGGTAGTTGTAGGTTTGTGATGTCGACGGGTGGTATTCTCGGTCGGCGCGTCGTCGCTCTTGGGCCGAGTCGAGGGTCTGTCTGGTGGCTTCCATCTGTCTTTGCAAGTCGCCATCATCACCAGTGCGTCCCTGCGCGTCCCATTGATCCCATCTGCCTCCCATGCGCCGCGTCAACAAGTCCTCGTCTGGGATGCCGGCCTGCCTCGTTGCTCGCCTGAACGTGTCCCTCCGCACTAATTCCTTCTGAGCCAGGTCCACAGCCAAATCTTGGTTCTCAAAGGCGTCGAGAATTCTGGCGTTTCCACTCAGACTCGGGTCTCGTGCTGCGAATTCGGCATATTTGGACGGAGGGCCTGAGGACTCGGCGGGGGTTTTGGGAGGTGCCATACGCTCCCATTCCTGGTTTGCGCTCTCGATCTCTGGCTTCAGATCCTCCAGGTCCTGGATGACGCGGTCGATTCGCTTGGTCAACGGTCGGTATGCTTTTTCTGTTTTCGGGGTCCTTGATCTGGGGGTGCGAGGGGATCGACTTGAGCACCAGGACGGAGTGGCGGTACAGCATCATGTATGCCCGACCGTAGTCGCCATCGGTAATGGCAAAGGAGGCCTAGAGCAAGGTTGGGGGTGATTAGCTCGTGCGCGGAGGGAGCGGCAGAGGGAGACGATAAGCTGGTACATACCTCCTGGTAGAGAGTCTCGGCGGCGCGGGTCCAATGCTTGACGGGGATGTTTACGTTGAAGCTAAAGTTTTCGGCCTGGGCAACGAGCTCCTTGACGCTCTGAGGCCGAGCCGGCCGCATAGCCAGACGGGTGTCCATGGCAGATTAGAGCGTTGAACCGCTGAACCCGGGTCGCCGGTCGACGGGCGAGGAGATGAGGGGCGAGGGCAGTATTTCGACAGCGCCAACGGTGATTGCGGATGATTATGAGCTGCAGTGTGTCACCATCATCGTCATGGGTAAGCGGGAGGCAAATCGGTGCGACGCGGTGGTGAGAATGATCAGATGGAGGTTTGGCAGCTTGAAGGAGGCGACGCGACTCGTCTCGACCACCAGATTCTGGAACAAACGGTTCCCGTCCCGTCAGGCAGCCTTTGCTGCTCCTGCCCCTCCAACGTCATGCGGGTTGGGGCGGCCATGGCGGGGCATGACGAAGGTCGGCATAAGCAGATATGCAGCAAATGAGGACTATATGCAATTATCAGGGTCTGTCGTCTGGCTGCTGCCATTGGCGCTGAGCGGCGTGGGGTCCATGCGCGACTTGGCTCACTTTTTCCCGCTGGAGGGACGGTAAATTACTGCCTGAAGTCATTGTGCAGCGCACCGCCCCAGCGCATGACGGGGAATATATGGCGTGTTTCTGAGATGGCCATCATGCAATTCCGGCCTGGATCGATGGGCCACGCCATGATTCTCTGATGTCTGATGTCCAGAGTCTGATGTCTGATGCCCGGTTTCTTGATCGCGGCTTGCACCGACCGCCTTTCATGCTGGTCATCGTCCCCAGCGTCCCCCATCGTCCCGCCTGCCCCGGTGCTAGATTTCCGCTTCCGTCGCCAGCTTGCCACCAAGACTGGGTCTCGCCAAGATGGCCAAAACACCAAAGCCATGATACGTAATATCATATTCTGCCATGTTTACCATCATCATGAGTGATCCGTCAGATAATAACCACACGCTGCCTGGTTCCATCTGCCGCACCGGCATCCATCCATCTGCCATTCTCCGCCCTCATCCTTCACGTCTCGCCCCCCCCCTTTTTACCGCTCACCTCCACTCCGTTTCATGACATCGCCGTGTATACTTCCCGATGCTACGGCCATACGCAGCCCGCCGTCAAATCACCGCCACCATGTCGTGTCTGTGCTCCCCACGACTCCCCACGGCGGCAGACGGAACACTGCCCGAATCGGCCCATCGACCCATCCATCCATGTTCAGGCCGCCCGGTAACAAAGCAATGACCACAATGCGCCCAGGAAGCCGTTGCCATGAGCAAGCCAGGGTGCTCAACCGGCTGCTAAGATAAAATCTGCTGAGCCCGTCTCCCTGAGCGTTGAGAATACGTACAAAGTCTTCCATACTCTACTCTACTACTCAACATTCCCATCACCATCAAGACCCCAAGTCCATTCCAGCAACACATCGCCATGTCCGCCATTAAAGATCAGTCTCTTATTTCCGTCGCCGAGATCGACACTAACACCGATGCTCGAGACATCACCACCCGTAAGTGATCACTCCCAACATGGGAAACGGCACCAGCTCACATCAGCAGGCGCTGTGAACGCAGCCGTCGAAGTCTTTACCATTGATGAGGGTCACGCCTGCGTCCCCAACGACCGGTGCCCCCTCGAGGCCCTCTTCTCGGCCCTGAGCAAAATCTCCGCCACCTTCAACCTCACCGTTGACCCGGAGGTGGATCTCAACAGCCGGGAAACCCTCCACCGCATCCTCCAGGCCATCTTCGACACTGATACCCAGGGCTTCCTGGAGCAGGAGACGTCGGAGATCTTCGCCCACCTTAGCTCGACCCAGAAGGACCGCATCCTAGCCCAGGCCATCGCTACCACCACCATCATCTTCCAGCGCCTCGCCGAGACGGGCCGCCCCATCACAAAGGGCCTCCTCAACCGCGAGGCCCAGCTCTTTGCCGAGAGCGACCAGCGGACTCTGATGCAAGATTCCATCGAGGAGAGCACCGTCTTCGAGCGATGCGACCTCAAGAGTGAGCTTACCAAGGCCATCACGGACGCCATGGAGGCTGAGGAGTCTCCCTCGACGCCGCAGCCCTTGGTGGCCGACGACAAGCTAGACTTTATGTTTTCGCCCAATGCTGGGCACGAGCGCCCCAAGAACATGGGACTGCCATTCGGGTTTACCATCATGTCGATCAACTAAGTTGGGGATCTGGGTCGGGGATATCTGAACCAAACGAAACACAGCCGTGGCGGCACAGGCGTTTGGGATTTTGGGAGAGCGTCCTTTATTACGACTGGCGGTTTTCTATTTTGTCGTAGCCAAGTCATCTAGATCGCATCATCGTCATCAGTCGTTAGAATACACTCAACTCATGATATAATGACATCTCGCTGTCCCCCTTTTTATTTTATTTGGCTGCCTCCTTGCCCTTGCCAGCGGCGGCCTGGGCACCTGCTTGGAGCTGAATGATCTCGCCCTTCTTATTTTCCAGCTTCTCCTGGGTCTCCTTGATCTGGTTCTCCAATCTCGAGCTAGATGTCGTCAGCTTTCACAGGAATAGTCGGGTGCAACTTGGGACATCACTCACATTTCACTGCTGATGAAATCCAGCCGTCCCTTGACGGTACCCTCAGCCTCGAACTTGTCCTGCTTCAACAGCACAGGACCTGTGATCTTGTAGATGGTCTCCCCTTCTCCTAGTCGGTCAAACTCCTGATTCAGGATTAGCGGGGTTGCAATTGGCGTGGCATCAAGCATGGGCGACACGCACTTTTTGCACACCCAGGTTCTCCTGCTTCTGGCCCTCGAGCTTTTGACGCGCCTCTGCAGCACCTTGAAGCTCTGTAGCACCGTGTTAATAGCCGCATCTGCGCGGTGGTGGTGTTGAGACATGCCTTGCTGGAGCTTCTGGTAGTCCTCGGAAAGCGCCTGGAGGCGAGCCTGGACTTCGGCCATGGTGTCCGGTGAGAGATTATGAAGGCTCTGTGGAATTTAATCGGTGATCCTCCGCTCCTTGGCCTGTTTCTCTAGGCTTCCGGCTTTTCTGTTTTAGGCACTGCGATGAGAAGTCTCGGAGTCTCATCAAACGCCCCCAGTCCACCAAGGCCCAAAGTTGCGATGCCCGCTATCCATGGTCTCGTGGGCACCCCGCTACAAGCATGTTTCCCCGCCAATCCTGTCTGCCTGGGAACTGTCACTATTGCTGCTGCCTCCTCCATCCCGACGAGTCGCTCACCTCCAGCCGCCCAAACTCCTCGCGCCCGCTTCTCGCCCTCGTCTCCTTTTTCCGTTCTGGGGAGAACCTCGAAGCCGATCCTCTGGCGTGCTGTGTTCCCGCCTACGCCCGCGCCATCCCCAACTCCATCCTCCACCGCAAAGCCCGTGCTCCCCGCCTTATCTCGGCGCCTCCTCACCATGTCCATCAACTTCCGCGAGCGTGCGCTCGCCGAGCTGCAGAAGGCGATTGAGTTTGACCACAAGAAGGAATACAAGAGCGCCTTCGATGCCTACATCATCGCAATGGAGCTCTGGGTCAAGGCCATCAAGTGGGAGAAGAACAAGGTCATGAAGGATACCATGCGAGAGAAGATGGTCGTCTACCTCGACCGCACCGAAAAGCTAAAGAAGTGGTTGGACGAAGGGGGACAAGACGACAACGGCGGCGGTAAAGGTCCTGTGGCTGCGAACGGCGCTTCAGCTGGTGGCAAGGCCAAGGCCGCTGGCGGGGAGGATGACGAGAACAAGAAGTTGAGGAACGCCCTGTCGGGCGCCATCCTGCAGGAGAGGCCAAATGTGAGATGGGAAGACATTGCGGGCTTGGAGGGAGCCAAGGAGACGTTGAAGGAGGCTGTTGTCCTCCCCATCAAGTTCCCCAACCTGTTCCAGGGCAAGCGACAAGCCTGGAAGGGCATCTTGTTGTACGGGACCCCCAGGAACCGGAAAGAGTTACCTGGCCAAGGCGGTGGCGACAGAGGCAAACAGTACCTTTTTCAGCATCAGCAGTTCCGACCTGGTCAGCAAGTGGATGGGTGAAAGTGAAAGGTAGGATATCCGACCTAGCTTCTCCCAACGGCCATAAGTTGCTAACATATATCTCCCCTCTAGATTGGTCAAGGCGCTATTCTCCATGGCCCGAGAGAACAAGCCGTCTGTCATCTTCATTGACGAAATCGACGCTCTGTGTGGACCCCGAGGCGAGGGCGAGTCTGAAGCGTCACGACGTATCAAGACGGAGATTCTCGTTCAGATGGATGGTGTTGGCAATGACAGCAAAGGCATTCTGGTTCTCGGTGCAACCAACATCCCGTGGCAGCTCGATGCCGCCATCCGACGACGATTCCAAAGGCGTGTTCACATCGGTCTACCAGATCCCAACGGCCGCGCAAGGATGTTCAAGCTTGCTATCGGCGACACCGATACCACGTTGGTAGCGACCGACTACAACACCTTGTCGCAGAGGTCGGACGGTTTCTCTGGCAGTGATATCGCAAACGTTGTCCAGTCCGCGTTGATGCGACCAGTACGCAAGATTTTGCAAGCAACCCACTTCAAAGCTGTAAGTCCTATACGAATATGCTCGGTTAGCATCCACTCACACTCAACAGGTTATGAAGGATGGCAAGAGGATGTTGACGCCATGTTCACCTGGTGACTCGGCGCGGATCGAAATGACATACGACAGCGTTGAGTCGGACGAGCTGCTGCCTCCGGACGTCGCTCTCAAGGACTTTGAAATGGCGCTGGACGACTCACACCCGACGGTGTCCAAGGACGACATTGCAAAGCAAATTGACTGGACAAATGAATTCGGCAGTGAAGGTGCATGAAGTCTTTGCAGGAGTTCTCAGCAAATTACATGTTTGGCATGGCGGCGTCTCGAGGAGTTACTGGCATCCGGTTGAGTTGATTAAGTTGATGATACACGTTGGTTTCTTGGGAGTCGGAGGATCCTTGGGTCTGAGCGTGAGCTTCATAGTTGATAAAGATAGCGCGACCGTTGACCATCTATCGAGGGTGTTTGTGTGTTACATTTGGAGTAAGCTGTTTAGGTCGAAAGGTGTATTTATGTGATTGATGATGGTCGTAGCGAGGAGATGGTGCAAGTAGTAGTTGGTTCAAAGCTTCAGAATTGAGGTTGTGAAGGCCTGATCCAACACAACGGGTACCATATGAGAGAGTTAAGTAGAGATAGGAACTAAGGCCAATACCTGCAGCTATCTCTCATTTAAGAGCACTATAAGTAGTCAACTGAGCTGTTCACCGAGCTGTTCACCTCAGACTCTAGGGTAGTGTGAGTTGCACGATGACGTCGTCCGCGTACCGATCCATATCAAGCGGTGAACCGCGGCAGAAACCCATGAATTTCTGAGCTTCACGGTTCTCCGTCGTAAACCTCAGCCATGTGATTGCGAAACCGGGTTTCTCTCGTTCTTCTTCATGTTCGCCCGTTTCCAAGATGCGCGAACCGCCTTCTCGGGGCCGCTCCGCGCCTCGGCTGTGCGCACCCGCGCGCGCGCCGCTGTCGCATCCCAAATCCGCTCGGCTGGCTACGCTCCCCGCGTCTCGCTCGACATGCTGACCCCCCATGGCGAGACAGCCGAGAAACTCAACGAGATCGGCCTGTGGTTGCCGACGAGGGGCAGGAGGACGACAAAGGGTCCCACTGGGGACAAGAACCGCATAAATATCACCAGTGAAGGTCTTTGCGGTACGTGGTCTTCGGAATCGGCTGTGGGATCGGCCACTGGCATATAGTATTCCAGCTGACCTCTGTTGGCAGACGACATTATGAAATACCTCGCCCCCTCGCTACAACGCCACCGCGGCTGCGATCTTGTCGACATCAACCCCGGCGCGGGCGTCTGGAGCCGGAAGCTCCACGAGGTGGTGCAGCCGCGCAAACACATCATGATGGAGAAGGACGCCGAGCTGTACGCGCCCTTCCTGCAAGACCTCACGGCGCAGGACAACGTCGTGTTTATACCCAAGTCGGGCATCGTGTGGAAGGACCTCACCGTGATGCTGCGCGAGCACCTCAAGGGCCAGGCGGAAATGTCGCAGGCCCTCGCCCCGGACGCCGCGCCGGAGCGCAACGACACGCTCCTCATCAGCGTCAACCTAAGCATGTACCCGCCCAAAGCGTTCCAGCTGTTCGATTGCGTCAGCACCATGGTCATGTACCAGTTCATGTCCAGCATACGCACCGCGTCGCTGTTCCAGCGGTACGGGCTGGTGCGCATGCTCATCTGGGTCAACGACGACGACGGCAAGCGCAAGCTGCTGCCGCGCTCCGTCGTGCGCCGCAAGCGCAGCGCCTTCGAGGCCAGCCTGTCGTGCGAGTGGATCCACGAGATCGCCGGCAAGGACGTCGAGATCGAGAACCGCAACGAGCTGCGCGACGAGTGGATCAACATGGAGTCCGGATACCAGACCCTGCGCCGCATGGAGGAGGCCGGTCTGACGCCACCGCCCGGCCGCGAGACGTATACATACATGAACCTGACAGCCCAGCCGGAACTCGCCAGGAAGCGGCTGGCCGGCGTCGAGCAGCCCCGCCTCGAACGGCCGTTCCGCGCCGAGCTGGAGCAGATCGAGGCCGAGTACAACGCCGGCCCCACGCCGGACCTGCTCGCGCGCCTCAAGAAGCTTCGGTTCCGCGAAAAGTACGACCACGAGGACAGCTCGACGTACCTGGCGCTGATCCAGGAGCGCGAGGCCCTCTCCCAGCTGTCGCCCGACTCCCCGAGTTCATCCAGGGCGACGCCGCATGGAACCGCAAGATCCTCGACCTCAAGAAGAACACGCGCAAGGAGTTCGTCATGGTGCGCGACAACTACCACCTCTTCCGGCAGAGCCCGCCGTCGCTGCTCTGGGACCAGCGGCCGTACGAGCCGCTCGCGGTGCACCCGGAAGACTTCTTCCCCAACATACCCTGCACGCTGCTCGACTTCCAGCCGAAAGCCATGCACCCGCTGCTGCGGCAGACGGGCCCGGCCACGTCGCGCGCCGGCGACATGTCGGACATCATGCTGCGGTTCTGGTTCGCCCACAGCCTGCTGCCGGCGTCCAAGGCCATGGACGGCGTGTGGCCGGGCTTCGGCCAGCTATACGACCGGTGCCCGTCGCTGCGCGACACGGCGCGCGGCGGCAGCCCGCTGAGCGGCCAGGGCGAGGTTTGTGCGCGCGCTCTCAACCCGCAGCAGTGGGAAGAGGTCCTCGAGGCGTTTATCGACTGGCCGTTCCGTCCGTCGTACGCGCAGTTGGTTGGGCGACTGGTGGATGATCATGAGCATGATGATGTCGACGATGAGTCCAAGACGTCGGCTCAGGGGGCGGCGGGGTCAAATTAGAGACGGTGATCCGCAAGAGGTGAAGTCGAGTTGACCTCGCTCGTCTCCAAGAAAGTACCCGGCCGGTTAGTGTAAGTATAAATGTACATCTACATGGGAAATAGAATAGACGCATCATCACAACATCAACATCTGCCATACCTTAGGCCGTCTCAAGCTTGCATGGTTGAGCAGATAACAAACCCAATAAAAAGACACCCAAAGACTTCAAAGCAGAGTAAACTTGTCGTGTACATTGTATTAAATTCGAAAACATGCCAACATGCTTCCTTGCACGCAATGCCATGCTGCTTTTTGTTCCATCTATTTCCAAAGGGGGCCTCCATATGGCCGGTCGATGCTAATGGCAAAGACATGTATGTATGTAATAATAACCCATCGCGCCAAAACGCCGTCGCCGTCAATCCCAATGCTGCTACTCCAGGACAATTTGTCGGTCCGTGTACATCATGCTCAGTTCCTGAAGCTCTGCCAAGTATCCATTATCGACGGGTCCTTGATAGCGTCGTCGACCCAACCCAGCATCTCTCTGTTATCATCCAGCACCCTCGCGTACTCGAGAAGCAATCGCAGGACATAGATCTGCATATCCTCCTTGCGGAGCACCCTCTCCGCCCACGCCTTGCCATCCATGGCCATCTTCTCAGCCGCTGCGTCGTGGCCGTTCTGGCCCTTGTAGCCCAGGAAATACTCCATGATGCCGTAAAAGTCACCGAATCGGCTGTCCATGGGGACAAAGTGCTTCCACGCCACGAGACGGCTGTCGTGCCACTCGCGGAAGAGGGTTGCCTTGATAGGGAGCGAAGTCGAGCGCAGGAAGCCGAGATAGCGTCCAGAAAAGGAGTTTCCGTCAATGTCCGGAACGTACTTGTAGCGGAACTGCTCCTTCATCTTCAGGCCCTCAACCGGGTGGAAGTACAGGTCGGTGTACCAGCACGTGCCGTCGTCGGTTTGGGATGCACACATGAGCTCGATAAAGCCCATGTCCGACCACTCGCTAACCCATTCGCTCATTCTTCCCTCGGCATGGGCGCTCACATGATACTCCTCTTCCGGCATGGCGAAGTTCTCCAGCCTGCCCTTTCCAGATTCGACCAACGCCAACTTGGTACTGTTGTTCATCGCCATGAAGCGGTGACGGTGGAAGCCACGCCAGTTTTCGGGCATGTTCTGGCCTCCCGTAGCCACGCCTCTCCAGACAGCCTTGTCGCCCTTCTTCTTCCAGGGGCCACCGCGGTTTGTGCCGCCTGTAAAGCGCTCCTCCTCATTCCAGTAGATGGGTGCGGGGAGCAAGATTTCGTTGTTGACGCCCAGCTTGGAACCTCCAAATATGGGGAACAGCACCTTTGTGGATGCCACAGAAATGGGGTTGATGATGATGCCCTCCAAGCCTTGGAGGTCAGGTTGGTGGCACAAGTCGGTCGCCAGGGACGAGTTGGAGACGTAGCCCTTGTACATGTGGTCCTGAGCGTTGGTAGATTCGATAGTAGGCTGGTGATCAAAGTTGGACTGCATTGCAGCCGTGCGAGCACGGCTGTCGGGGGGACATCCACGACGGACAATAGGCCAGTACGGCTCTGCGAATGGGTTAGTAGGAGCAAGATACGGGTTAGGGTTGGGAGAACATACTCTCCTCCTCCCAATGCTTGGCTGGGATCTTGGTGGTTTTATCTCCAGTGCCGGGCCTGGGGAGTTTTTTGGAAGACGGACTTGACGTCCTTGGGGGCGGGTAGGCCAAAGGTGGAGGAGGCGGTTTCCATGTAACTATTGATGTCTTCCCAAGGAACGACCAGACGGGGCTCGTCCATGGCATTTAGAGCAATGTCCATGTCGGGCAGCAAATGGACGATGGAATCGATCATGTCCTTCCAGATGAGGGTCCAGAACCAATCGCTGGTGGTGTTCGTCACCTGATCCCTGACGTGAATCTTCATCTCAAAGCTCCATGACTCCTTGCGGATGATGTCTGGAGGCACACCCCAGAAAGGCGCGAGGTCGTGGTAAACCTGGTCGAAGAAGTCCTCGACGATGACGGCATCGTTTTCCTGGGCGAACTTGAACCACTCGTCGAATCCGGGAGGAGGGTGGCGACCACGGCGCTGGCGATACGCCTGAGCAGCTTCCTCTAGAGTCTTGGACTCCTTGGCCACGAGCTCAGAGAAAGTCTGCTCGGCATTATTGATGAGCTGGTCAATGGGGTGCGAGCCCTTGCCACCCGACTCGTCCTTAGCCGGCGGGTGTTCGGGGCGAGCATTTGGATCCGTGTGGCCGCTCTTGGGAGGCTGGTTGAGAACAGACTGATCCGTAGCGAGTTGGTTGGAGCCCGACGTGTCGTGGGAGAGAGGTGATTGTGAAGCGCCATGTGATTTGCGACTTAGACTGTAAAAGGCGAATATGACGAGGGCGGCGACCACGACGTAGCGGAAGAAGCTCGACGGTCGGCGAGGGTGAAAGCCGGGGGAGCGTAGCCTGGCCATTGCGGCGAGGGTTTGTTTAAGAAGGAGGGAGGTCTATCTCGGTATCGATCGGATCGTGGCAGTTCGTGGACTCGCAGTCGAAGATCGAGGGGGTTCGTGGATGTCTGGCGCCAGCGACAGAAGACATGCAACGGGGCTCGATTCGGAGGGTCGTCGGAGATTGATGAGAGCGGAAGATGGTTGACGAGGAGGTGACGAATCCTTTACCTCATGGCTACTGGCGGTTGTGAGGATCGAGAAGGTGTCCCGGGCTGGAATGAAGCCAGGAGATGTCGCGGGGGGGTCGGGGGAGGGAGAGATGGAGTCGGGAGGGATGAATTAAGGAGTGGACAGACAGTTTGCGACGCCAAACAACGAGGAACAAGATGCCAGCGGACAAGGGGCACAAGGACGAGAAGCAGGACAGCGAGGCTCAAGAGAATGTGGGAGGAGGAATGGGGAGAGGAAGAGAAGGAGATTTAGCCCCGTTGCAGAAAATCATCCCGAGAGAGATGATCGAAGTTGGCTCCTTTGCCGTGCCGCCGTGCGTGTTGCGGCGCGCACTGCGGGTGCGTGGCATCAGGCTTCCCGCCCGTCGCCATTTTTGGGACTTACAGGGGGCCATCTGGACGGAAGCCCGCTAGAGCCAACCTTAGTGGAGCACCGGGGGGGCCCTGTTTAGTGGAGCACTGCACTGTGCCAGTACGCAGCAGGGGGAGGCTCAGCGCTGTCGGTACAGGGGCGGTAAAGGCTTGTTTGGACGAAGGAGGCTGCGCACTGTGCTGTTGCGGGTATGGATGAATGCTGCGTGGGGAGTAATAGTAGATCGCTGGGTTGTGCGCATCAAGAATAGATGGTGACGTGACAGACGAGTCAGTGGACAATGCAAAGTATGCAAAGGTGACACTGAGAGCCACCGGTAAACTCTTTGCGCGCTGAATGACGACCGCTGAGAGTTTGGAGAAGGCTTGGAGAGGCGTGGACAAACCAACCATAAGAGATGTCTCACATTACTCTAACGGCCACAACATGCCAGAGCCAATGTGCTTTGCGCTGCATGTCGCTCCGTGCCAGTGTTTCTGCTACATATGTCTCGCTAATTTTCACATACTGAAGCCCGGTGAGTATGCCTACAGTGGTGACCTGGCCAGTTGCTCTGCTCAGTTCACAGTACGCTACGCCATAGGCGGTACTTGCACAGTGCGCTATGCCTCCTGCAGGATCAATCATGGCTGGATGGATCATGGATGATGGGTGGGCGACGCGTGTCAGATGCGCCCCTAGCTTGCAACATCCAACATCCAACATTGAATCCTCAAACACTGAGCAATCAATGTGCTTTGTGCCCGCCAAAGCGCCTGCTTTGCAGGCTCCCGGTTGGTTCGCCCCCGCTGACGATGCCCTTATGCGCGGATCCTCCACAAGCACCACGGCTGGCGGCTCTATCGCACGCACACCTCTCTTCTTCCACTGGCGCCTACAGCGCACCCCCAATCGGAACCTGGAACCTAGAAGGCCGCGTTACAATAGAAACATGTCCCCCAGCGCCAGCGTCAACTCCCCGCAACGGAGGGTGGCTCGGTGGTGGAGTCTGGCCGGTAGCATGGCATGGCATGGTTGCAATACGGTGGCAAGTGGCAGGGGAGACTCCCAATTTCTCGACGAGGCTCGATGACGAGTCGCCGTGTATCCACGTGTATGCGCACGTAGAAAGGGGGCCCGGCTCTGCTCGAATAACTGACCGATGGCATGATGCCTCATCAATTCGTTGATGCAATCTGCGCCACGAATAGACTCCACCCTGTATTTGTTCATTCACATCTGGCGGCCAAGCTCTATCGTTGAAAACATCATCCAGTGAGGCTAACGAGAACTGGTTTTGTCCCGAGCCCCTGAACGGTGTGGCGGTCCTGGCGCTACCGTGGCGTCAAATCCCTGGGACACGGCCGATCTGGAGTTGATTTCTTCCGTCTCCTGACGGGCGGGGCCTTGCACATTTGCAGGCGCTCTTTGCAGCCACGAGGTATTTGCAGCCGCTATTTGCGAGGCTAAGAAAAAGAGATCTTCAGATGACCCTGTCGTGGTGGCTGTGGTGTCCAGTAAGCTCGGGACTATTGGGAACAAAGAACCAGCCAAGGGCATTCCGTTGTTCCGATCGACAGGAGGGCTGGTTTGGATGGGTGGAGCGCACTCTAACACACTGGAGACCCCAGATGAGGCAAGACATGTCAAATCTCCAGTCGTTTAATCCTTGGTGGCTTGGCATCCGAAGTCCCGAATCCTACTGTCCCTTTGGAAACATCTAAGCCTCGATCTCTCAAACCAATCGCTCTCCTTTGTCATACACAGGATTCTGATCCCTCCTCTCATTCTATGGCTTGTCGTAGACATGGTGGTTATTGTTAAGGCATGGTTTCAGGAGCCGTGGGAAGCACTTTGAAACACAGCCTGACATCAGTAACAGCGGTACTTCCACGGGCCGTACATGCCCCGGTTTCTTGCGAAACGGACCATTTCGTATTGACGAATGACTGCCGGCCAGTGGAAAGAAGAGCCGTCGAGACCAGTCAAGGACGCCCGATCCAACTCCAGATTCAACGTGAGGTCGGTGGACCTAAGAGCTTGGCGTTCAGATCACCACCAGCCAGTTTCGGGCAGATCCGAGCTCGTCAACTCTGTTTGAACTGGGGTAGCTATCTATCATGATGCCCCGGCATTGCCCATCTTACGGAGTCGGCGCCTAATGGCATCGGGCTATCGGCAACAAAAGGCCCGGATCGAATCGATGCATGCAGCTCCCGGAAATACACCAAGTCGTCGGCGCATCCCTAGCTTGGACCACCTCAGTTGTTCCGGCACATGGCCACCATCCTCTCTGAATCCTACGCTCGAGTACAACCTGAGTTCAGCCAAAAGCCATTGTAAGTTCCAGACCAAGTAGACTACCAGTCGGTGTGGATGCATGGCTCCCCGTCTACGGCACGGAATTATTTGTCCCCGCCCCATTACAGACCTCGGTATTTCGGTAAGCTCGTCGCGGCATGTGGACCGGCCTCGGCGGTCCAATCATATGCCAATCATATGCTGGCGACCCATGATCATCATGACCTCGGCGAGCAGTAATCTTGTTTTTGTCCTCTCTCATATACCACAGCTTACCTTTATTCACTCATCCAAGTAGAACGAAGCTGAGAGAGTAGACTGGAACTTTGGCTTCATTGACTAGCTATCCGGCTCTTCTTCGACTCCCAATTCTTGCCATACTCCTTCCTCTCCCTCGCCAGCTTCACGCGTTGAGGATGGCTATCAAGAGCGTCCCCCAGCAGTCATTGACTGTGATCGACAACCGCACTGGAAAGGCTTATGAGCTGCCCATCACTCACAACTCGGTGCTCGCCACTGACATCAAGAAGATCAAGGCAGAGCCGCAAGGTGACCGGCCCGAGGATGAGACGAACCAAGGCCTGAGGGTCTACGATCCTGCTTACATGAACACGGCCGTGGTTCAGAGCAAGATCACCTACATCAACGGCCAGGATGGAATCCTCCGCTACCGTGGGTATCCCATCCAACAACTGGTCGACAAGAGCAACTTCCTCGAGTCGGCATTCCTGCTCATGTATGGAGAGCTACCCACCAGCACCCAAAGCAGCAACTGGCAGGATGAAATCATGCACCACACTTATATCCACAGCGACATCGAGGCCATGTTCAAGTCTTTCCGCTACGACTCTCACCCAATGGCCATGTTGACCTCCGCGTTTGCCACCATGGGCGCCTTCGCCCCCGAGGCTAACCCGTCTCTGCAAGGCCAGAAGCTGTTCACCAACGCCGCATCCGGAGATCTGGAGGCGCTCAAGGTCCTCGACAAGCAAATCCTTCGCATTATTGGCAAGGCTCCCACCCTGGCGGCGGCGTCTTACCGCATGCGACAGGGCCGTCCCTTCAATCGACCAGCTCAGGGGCTCTCTTACACGGGCAACTTCTTGTATCTGCTCGACCACCTGTCTGGCAGCGAGTACCGCCCGCACCCCGTGCTCGAGAAGGCGCTTGACGCCTTGTTCATCATCCACGCCGACCACGAAGTCAACTGCTCCACGGCGACGGTCCTTCAGGTCGGTAGCTCCTTGGTGGACCCTTACAGCGTCGTGGCAGCCGGCTGCGCAGCGCTCTACGGACCGTCGCACGGCGGCGCCTCCGAAAGCGCCATCCGCATGCTGATGGAGATTGGATCTCCCGAGAACGTTCCCGCTTTCATGGAGAAGGTGGAGAAGCGCGAGCGAGTGCTGGTCGGGTTTGGCCACCGCGTCTACAAGAACGTCGACCCACGCTCCACAGCGATCCGCCAGCTTGCCGAGGACGTCTTCAAGGTCACCGGCCGGAACCAGCTCCTCGACACCGCTCTGACCCTTGCTAAGTACGCCAGGGAGAGCGAGTTTATGCGCAGCCGAAAACCTGTACCCCAATGTGGACTTTTACTCAGGCTTGATCTATCAGGCTATGGGCTTCCCTCTTGAGTATGTTACTTGCTTTCTTTTCCTGTTCAATGATGCACTGCACAAGACAAACCCAATAATCCTGGTTCAATCGTGCTAACTATTGCATTTTAGCTTCTACCCTGTCCTCTTCGCTGTTCCTCGATGCGTTGGCTGGCTGGCCCATTGGAGGCAGCAAATGCTCAACCCCTCGGGCGTCAAGATCTGGAGACCCAGACAGTTGTACCTGGGTCACGGACAGAGGAACTACGTTGAGGTTGACGACAGACAAGTCAAGACGGATGGCACCGTATTCGATGGTCCGACCCAAGTCAACCACGGAGGAGACAGCAAGAGGAACCACCTTGCAACTTACAAGGACGAGAGTGGCGTAATCCTGAAGCCCAAGCTTTGAGAGCAATTAAGCTGGAGATTGCATCTGACCGCCTGTTATGTAGTATATATAGATCCCATACCGCCGCGTATTGATAAGCCTGGGGCTGATCTCAGAAGATGTTGTGTATTTTAGTCATACGGTACAGGGACAGTAATATACCACTTCAACTCTGAGTCGATACCCACACAGTATCCCTATCTGATAATATCATTCTTAGTGTAGGATATAAAAAAGGAGAGATCTGCGCATGTGGTTTTGTATCACTGGTTGTTTGCTGCACCACCATGACTCTTACAGTCTCACCACTGATGCTAGTGTGCAGCCTATCTCCGGTTCGGGGGCCTGATTTCTCCGGTCCTGTACACCCCGATGTGTTGCGGGTTTACTCCGCAGATGGGATCTAAGGGCAGTGGGGATTCAATGCTTGGTGGTTCTCCCGAGAATGCACCGTGCTCGAGTCGTAGTGCATTAAGAAGTGTTATGTGCGCGCCTGAGACGCAGGTGGGCCTACACCATGTGGCAACCCCTGCGTCAACTTCGGCACCTCCGTGAAGTCCTCTAACACAGCAACAAGCTCCGAGATCAATTTGCCGTCAATTCGCCGAGGATTGAGCGGTCTGCGGTGTCCAGCCGGCACGGTCTCTCGACGCCCGTCGCTCCGGGAGCTATAGCTCACTTGTATGTAATGAGAATGCTGGAATTGTGGGGGTGGGCCGAGTTGCGGTTCCGGGCTCTCCAGAGATCGGCCGGCGGCCGGCGGCCTGGTAGACGTTGGAGCGCCCGTGGGCCGTGGGGGTTTATTAGTTTGGAAATAGAGCCGATCAGAAACGAGTTCTGGCGAGAGGAAGGGTTGTGCTTGCGGTTTGCTCGGATAATTCGTTGGGGATGGGGTGGGCAAAGAATGAGCGGTGCGGGCGCTGGGATGTAGGCGGCGGGTGCGGTGACATGGGGATGTGTCGGGTGAATGACGGAGCTCCGAGACGGCATGAAATGTACCTCACGGCGGTCTGGTGAGCGGGTGTACAACAGACGAGGAAAACCAGAGCAAAGGTAGTAAAATTAGCAAACCATGACTGATTCTCGACACGGGAGAGCGTCATCGTCGTCGTAGAGTTCGTCTCTGGCTCCCCGTGTTGGCTGCCCCCCGTGACAACCGCCTGGGTGGCCGTCGCACGGTATCTTGGGCAGTCGTGACGGCAGCGATGCAATTACCTAACATTGACCTAACTTATAAACAGCGGACGCTCGCGGGATGGCTAGTCGCGGCTGCGAACGGCCGTCGACGCTGACATCCCACGTCTCGGTGGCCGGCGGGCGAGGGGGGGGCTCTGGCGAAGAGAACAACATCGAGGCAGAACGGGCGACTGGGCGGCCGGGTGAAGCCATCGCGAGGGCAGGAGAGGCAACCGCACACGGCGAAAAAGATAGGCTAGATATCGTCGGGCATGGGGATGTTGGGGAAGATGGAGAAGGGGAAAAGGAAGATCCAGGGCCGCGGGACGGGCTTCTAGAAAGATGCGGCACGAACCAGGCCATGACAGATGACGAACAGGCGCTGGCCAACAAGAGCCCAGAGTGCGCGTCGGGGTGTTGCGGGGCTAGCCGGAAGCGGACTAAGGCTGTCGGATGACCGATGACGGACAGTTAGCGTCAACAAGGGATAGCAAATCCCCGCATGCGCTTCCGTTTCTCTTACCACACCAAAATCCAACCGCCTGGATAGCGGGCGAGCAACGCATTCAGATCATGTACCTGCCTCGCACCACGCTGCGCTTAGAGCGGCCGAAAACGAGACTTTCCTGCCATTAGGTACCTTCCCACGTTGAACAGCCGCCAGCGCCCGCCGCCAGTGGGGATCGCCGCCAGTGTGCCGGGTACCTTACTCAGGCCAGGTCTCCATGATCCATCCCTTTGCCGGCGGCGGCCGATTGCAGCCATCATGTCACGGCAAGATAAAAAGGGAGGTGGAGGAAAGATAAAAGCTTTCTGCTGGGACTTTTCTTCAGTTCACTTTCTCTCTCCTCTTCATCACAGCTTCACTCTCTGCAGATTGCCTGAGATATATCTCACTTATAGCTACGTCATTTTTCCCCCCAACCCACAAACCACCACGCACTCCCACTTTAGCACGTGAAGACCATCACCGCGCCCACGTCCACACCCACAACAACCCACTCCAACAACACATCAAGATGAACACAGGCGTTGTCAACAGCCGCTTTTTGTCCCAGGCCGACGAGCTTGGCGTCGTCGCCGTGGGCTTCTCCGGTGGCCAGGTATGTTTGGCCTCAATGCTCCCCCCACCATTTGATTCCTGTGCCGTTTTGCTGACGTTGCTGTGCCCCACCAGACCAAGGAGGGTGTCGATGATGGCCCAACTGTCCTCATCGAGTCCGGTCTCCTGGAACAAATCAAGAACGAGCTCGGCTACAAGATCTTCGGTGACCAGACCGTCCAGCAATTCAAGGAGCTCATCCCCGCCTCCGACCCCGACTTCCGCGGCATGAAGAAGGCCCGTCATGCCTCGGCCGTCACCCGCTCTATTGCCGAACAGACCTACGAGCAATCCTCCAAAGGCCGAATGGTCCTCACCCTCGGTGGTGACCACAGCATTGCCATTGGCACCATTGCCGGCACTGCCAAGGCTACCCGTGAACGCCTCAACCGTGAGATTGCCGTTATCTGGGTCGATGCTCACACCGACATCAACACCCCCCGAGAGCAGCGATAGCGGTAACATCCACGGCATGCCCGTGGCCTTCCTGACTGGCCTGGCCACGGAGGAGAACGAGGAGTACTTTGGCTGGGTCAAGGAGGACATGCGCATCAGCGTCAAGAAGATTGTCTACATTGGTCTGCGATCCGTCGACCTCCCCGAGCGCCAGATCCTCAGGGAGAACGGCATCAAGGCCTTCAGCATGTTTGACATTGACCGGTAAGTCACACGAAATTCATTGACATTATTTGCACCAGAAACTGACAATGACCTTAGCCACGGTATTGGTCGCGTCATGGAGATGGCCCTCGCCCACATTGGAAGCGACACCCCCATCCACCTGTCCTTCGATGTCGACGCCCTCGACCCCATGTGGGCTCCCAGCACCGGTACTCCCGTCCGCGGCGGCCTGACCCTGCGCGAGGGTGACTACATCTGCGAGAGCGTGCACCAAACCGGCAACCTCGTGGCCATCGACCTCGTCGAGGTGAACCCCAAGCTGGCCAGCGAAGAGGCCGAGCAGACGATCCGCGCGGGCTGCTCGCTGGTGCGGTGCGCCCTCGGCGAGACGCTGCTGTAAGCGCGAAAGTGATTTGGTGACGAGTAAGAGATGGAGATGAGCAAGTGACGGAGTTTATGGATTGGCATGGATGCGGAATTAGTATATACCCTTGAGTTGAAAGAATGATCAACAGGCCGGCGCAATATAGGACTCCCATAGGAGTAACGAGATCACTCTCGAACAAAATAGAACGACGCGTATTCCTCAGGAAAACCAATGTTTTTGTCTGTCTTTGATTGTGAAATGTGAGAGCGGTGTGCAATCCGGAGCCAAGTACTCGGTAATTCACTTGTGATCATAAGGCACACCGCTTCATTGTGTGCCTGTTTCGCCCTGAATATGCATATGACAGCCTCACTTTGTCGTCTCAATCGTGGTGGTGCGGTGGTGCAGTAAGTACAAGGTGCAGCCCAGTACCGACAGACAGCACAGCACTGTTAGTCCAGCACCGAGGGAGGCCAGCTCAGATCGACCCGGGCCATAGCAAATACGCTTTGATTAACCCCCCCTAAGCGAGGCCATCACGAGGCTGGAAACGCCAGGAAGGCCAGGGTAATTATTTTCCACACGTGGATCCAGACAGTCAAAACTTCCAATTAACTTCCACGCATCGTTTGACAGTTGACAGGTCCCCCCCCTAGCCCTCCAAGACACTCCCAGCGGCCCGGCGTCCCCCCTGTGATCATCCCCAGCCATCGCATTTACGGGGCGGGTAGGCCCACTAAACCGGCCCTCGCGCCGCGCCGCCAACCACCCAACCACCCCGAATTTGGCCGAATGGCGCTGGAGCTCCAACGGGATTGCGTCCCTGAGCTCCCTGAGATGCACATTCATATGGACAGGCAAAAGCCACCTTTTTTTTCTGCCAGGATTCTTTTTCTCCGAGTCCGTTCTCGTGTTTTGGTTGAAATCCTCCCTCCCCTTTTTCGCAACGCCATTTTCGGCTTGCCATTGTAACCTTCGCCTTCCGCCCGTAATTCCGCCCGATACACCACTTTCTTATCTTGACATCATCGACATCGACTCCTCCCTCAGCGCGTAACCGATTCTACACCTGCTGCCAAGACCGCCGCCACGACAGCAACCCGCGTTCTCCACCTGCGAACCGACATCCCAAGCGCACCCAAAGCGGCCGCACGAGAGGCATCACCGCCCAGTCTACCAGCCCAAGCCCCAGAGCATTCCGTCCGGGTTGGCTCATCGCGCTGCGAAAAGCGACAGCGAGGCGGTCACGAGCCGTTGCCCTCGCCGTATTTGCACGCCCGCCCATCGCCCCTGATAGACGCCCAGCCGGATCGGCGGGGACGCGGTTTGTTTGGGCTGCGTGGAACGGGGCGCTTGGGCTTGAGCGCCTCTCGACGCAGCAGACGTGGCAGATTCGCGGGATTGGGCATTGAAACGAGGGCATCGTCGCCGGACATTTGCCCCCTTTCTTTCCAGCGGCCTTGGGCTTTTGGGTTGTGGTGCGCGCGAATTTATTAAAGCACCCACTGTATTTGGTGTGGAGAGTTTTGATTCCACGGAGCTCGAGCTGTTCAGCGACGTCATCACCATCCACTGCTTTTCGCTTAACTAGGAGGACAGAACGAGGACCACTCGACGACAGTAACGAAATCCCTTGATCGGGTTCTTTTGGAGTCTCTGGCATTCCCAATATCGACATAACGACGTCGCATCCTCACGTCTTCCGAATCACCTATATCACCACCTCCCACCACCTCCCTCGTCTCCCATCGACTAGTCGACAGGCTCTCGATCCGACGACAACCTCACAATCATCCATATCCACCACCCACATACCTACATAACGCTCCATTCACAATGGTCACCAAATCATCCTTCGCCGGCGGTTCGTCGATGACGTACGACGAGAGCCGAATCACCAGCCATGTGCGGACCTACAACTGGCCGCCTCTGCAGCTCAACTTCTGGATCTTCGTCATGCTCCTCGCCTCGTGCACCGTCATCGGCGTCTTTTCAACCTTTATCCAAACCCAAAACCAACTTCTCCTCCCTGTGCCTTGGTATGTCGATTCACAACCCCCTAGCTCCCGGATCAAATTGCTAACAAGGACCCTGCACAGGTACTTCCCCTACCTCATCACGGTTGCGTCGCTCGGCATCTTCTTCATCGGCATAATATTCTGGTTGATTGCTCAACGACGACTGTTGCCGGCAATTGTCATGATTGGGGCGTTTATGCTCTTTGTCCTGTGGCTCGTCGGTTTGGTCATTGTCGCGATCCAGTTGTTTGGTCCTAGCAACTCCATCGACAGTGTCTGCAGTGTCGAGGTGTTTGGTCGGAACCCCACGGGACAGAACGAGGCGACCATGGCATGGTTACAACAGAAGAACATCTGTACGTGGAGTCCTTATTTCCCTGCGTGATGGGATTGATTGCTAACGAATACACGAAACAGGTCAATCATGGCAATTGGTCTTCGCCATGACTCTAATTGGCGTCATTTTCCAGATCTGGGTCATGGTCATGTCTTACCAGGTGTTTGTCATGTCGTGAGAGCGGACTGGAGATGACCAATACGGCAAGCGACTACTCACGCTACACAAACACAACCAACACACCTTGCTGTCGACTTTTTCTTAGCGACAAATCCGAGGACGGTTGGCGACGAATTATTTTATATATGAGCTTATGATGCATTGTAGCACGGAAACGGAGTCGAATTTGGAATGTATAATGGGAACACTAGAATCAGCATCACACGGAGTTTTTTGCGCCCCGGGGGAAGGGCCTGGCCTACAGAACAAGAGGCAGGATGCATGTTGCGAAGAGTCGAGTAGGAATCTTGTCCAAGAATGGCTGGAACTGAACTACGCGAACTACTGGGCCAGAGTTGGAACCCGGCAATGGAGGTTGATAATAATGTCTAGCATCATCTTCGGATGAGACCAGTCTGTGGGACTAGTCATAAGCTTGTCGTTTACCATGCCCCTCCTGTGACCCCGCCCATTGGCGCTCTTCCATTGTTGGCTCCCTCCCCGAGCTTCCCGTAACGTGACTGCGCGATGGTGGATGTCGGACGGACTGGCGTGTGGTGGTCTCTTGGGCCCAGAATCGCTCAGTTCGGCACTGCGGGTGCGGTGTCTCGGCGGCATTGTGACACCAATTCGCGATAGTCGCACTAGGCGGCCTCTCGCGCCGTCACGGCTACCGTCGAGCTGTCTAACTGCTCTGGTTGCCCACGCTGCCCATGTGCGATCTAGGCAATCTTCCATGCCACGCCGCGTGGTGGGATGGGCGTAGGGTTGTGGTTGTTCCTCTTTTCAGCTCGGTGCTCCCACCATCCCGCGGTCGTTCAGACAAGTCGCACAGCCCCCCTCCCCGCTGTCCCGCTTGCTTGGTGTCAAGGGTCTGGATTCAGCTGGGTAGGGGAGGCGGAATGCAAGTGTGCCTTTAATTGCACTGCACTTTGCCTGTGAGGAGATGACTCGCGGTGTATGAAGGACAGTAAACGACAGTGGACGACAGAGCTGTAACAGGGTGAGCTGTGTAAGATGCCCCTTCTCATCAACCAGGTGGCAGACGAACGCCTCAACTCGAGCTTCACCATCAGCCATCAATTCCCACACACCCCGTAACTTTCCCGCAATGTCCTTGGATCGGTTTCGTCCTAAATAACCTCACCACCCCCGCACGTATCTGCACCCGAAAGCTTGTACCAACCGGTGACTTCTCAGCAGCCTGCTACTGGACCACGATAAGCCCAGCGCCCATGATCGGCGTTTGCCGGACGCGGGTTCAAGGGCCAGACTGCATCCGCGACAGGGTCTAGAATGACGTAGCGGGGCCGGCGGAGGGTCCCTTACCCGCTTGTTGGCTGAAGCTTGTTGGCTGAGCTTGGGAGGGTGGTCACGGTGCGGTGGATGTGAGTTTGGGTCTAACCGTGAGCTTGCAAGCTGGCACAGGTTAAGCTGGACAAGGTGGGAGGGGAGGGGATAGGATGGGAAAGACGACATGCGCGGCGTATCCATCCTGTCCACCACGCCTGCGCCAGACTGGACGGGTGACGGGTATAAGAAGGACCCTGAATTCCACCTGTTTTATTGATACCCCTCCTTTTACTTTCCCCTTGCCAAGCCATCTCTCATCCGTTACTACACCAAAACCAACCAACCAACCAACAAACCAACCCCCACCCACCACAACCATCACAATGGATTTCCTCAAGAAGGCCGCCAGCAGCGTTTCCGGCGAGAAGAAGCAGGAGAAGACCAACGAGCCCCAGCAGGACTACGTTGACAAGGGTGAGTGATCTTCTCCCTTAGCCCGCTTCTGCCCTCTCGCCCGCTATCTGCCATCGCCATGTGGCATGCCTGGAGTTGGACCATCCGCTAACAAACTCTTCCGCAGCCTTCGGCATGGCTGCCAAGAAGTCTGGCCACAACGTCGACGCCAACACGGCCGAGAAGATCACCGACGCCGGCCGAGGCATGTTTGAGAAGCTCACTGGGTAAGCCTCCACCGCGCTCGCGCCGTCGCATAGCAAGAGAGCAGCCTGCTAACCAAGACGGACTTACAGCAAGAAGGTCGACCCTAAGTACTCCAACTAAAGGGTTGCGAATACACTGGGACGGGCCGGGTGTTTTTGGTTGGGTAATTATTTCCCCGGATAGTGATGATCAAGTTATGGATACCAATGATGAACATCTTTCCTTGTTACGCTTGGCGTGCGATGACCATGTGCGTGAGATATGCGTGAGATGTACTTGTGCCTGTGATGTCATCATGCTGTGCATGGGTCTAGCTACTAGCTACCAGGGATCTGTCCATGTCTCAGCCTGAGCCAAGAACACCAAGCAGGAAATAGCCACTGCTGACACTATCGTATGATTGAAATGTCCCTCCCGGTCTGAGGGATTTGAGCGAAGATGTGTTATGAAGTCACACCCAATGCCAGTTTATTGAGTTGTGACCTGATGAAACCGAAATCAAGGCACTCGCAGTACGATAATCTGCAGGGCCGCCCGGGATGATAGCCGGATACCACCCATCTGACTGATAAGTGATAAGATTCAACGTGATAAGATTCAACGTGGAATGGTCCACTGTTTTCCCAACGAAAACAACCAGCACTCGATCAACACTGTTTCCATTCATCATTTGCACAATGCTGTGTCCTTGTTTCGGTGCACACATTGGAGAATATCGAGAGGTCGGATACCTCATCTGTTTCAGAGATGAAGTCTCCACCTCTTTATTGGAAACGCTTCTCTAGCTGCATGAATCGGTCGGCTCTCAAATTAAATCGGAATCCCGCAATTGAGCAACAAGGACCAGCCTGCCGCAAGACTGCGTAGACGATGGCGGCAAGCGAACAACGAATCCTACGTAAAATGGAACTCCTGAGGTCTATGGTGTGTAGTTAAGCAGCAGTGCCGTCCACGTACCATTCAACGGTTACCACGTCTTACGGGTGAAGGGATAATGGCGGTCGGATCTGGGTGTCCACGGCAACGACAATCGGGACCTACTCTAGAACAACAGCCAGAAGAAGCCCCACCGCCGTCTCGGTCCGCTGCTAAGCTACAGGGCTACAGGGGCTGTAGGGCGCCCTCTGCCCCTCTCACGGCGCCATCAGCACCAGCATCAGCACCTGGACTGCCGCCTCGGGGCGCTATCCAGGGGCCCTCCCAGGGACCTTCCCAGGGCCATAGGCGGGGCCAACACCCCGGATCCGTCAGAGGAGCTCTGTTTAGGCTTCCCGCCAGAGCCTCTGAGGCAACGTGCTGTTTTTTCCCTCTCCACCAGACGACACCTCGCAACAATCCGCCAGCAATTCGCGGCTCCTTGCCCCAGGCGCACCCGCATCATGCATCATGGCCGACGGTGATCAAGACCACGGCCACGGCTTCGGCCACAGCGACAGCCTCGGCCACAGCGACAGCCTAGGCCCCGACGCCGGCCTCGAGCCGAGCCCACGCCCGTCCCCGAGCCCCAGCGCCCGGTCGCGTACCCGTACGCCCACACCACGGCGCGTCTCACCGGATGCATTTGGTGCTGAGACATCCTCAACGTCGCCCACCGAGATTCCTCCCCAACAGCGCGACCGCGACCACGACCCCGCGCACACGACGCAGACGGCCACAGACGCCTCGATGGCCACGGACGCTGATGCTCAAGAAAGATATGCCCAAGACACGAGAGACACGAGTGATACCCCTGCGGCGGCGCCTGCACCTGCCCGTTCGCCCGTCCTCCGTTCGCCGGCCCCTGACGCAGCGACAACAAGGACAACTTCAACCACGACCATGTCAATGACGCTCAACCCACCCGAACACCGCCAAAACACCCTCCAACCCGCCCTCCAGAGCAATGCCATGCTGCGCCCTCCCGCCCTTACTGTCGCCGACAGCAGCTACCTCTCGCCCGCCAACCTCGACATAACCCAGTACCCAGACGACTCGCTGACCGACGAAGAAGTCCAGCAACACCTCCGCGATGTCGAGTCCAGCTTCCTTCCCTCCCTCTCGCCCATTCCTACTGGATCTACGAATGGTGACGGCGGGGTCGATGACACGTACCTGTTCGACTCGCCCACTAAGGCAGCCATGCCGGCACCGTTGGGCCGCCATGTTGAGGAAGATACGACGACCAATACTTCTGGTCTCGAGAACCTCGACTCATCGCCCACGGCTGCCGCTGCCGCTCGCACCATCTCTCGCGCTGTGAGCACTGCCAGCCAGCCCGCAGACCTGCGCTCCCATGACTACGACGAAAACGACGACCAAGACGAAGCCCACGATACCTCTCTGCTGTCCACTTCCACAGACCACGACGTTTCCCTGTCGCGATCGCAGTCGTTGTCGGAGCGGATGGACACTGGCAGCACCCCTGGGAACTCTTTGCGCGGAAGGAAGCCCAGATATCTCCGGAGTCGCTTTGGCAGCCAGAGATCTTCCACCTCGTCCTTTGCGACGAACCCCGACGACGGCAGCGACATCACTGTTGGGCTAGGTGCGGACTACGCCCTCCAGTCTGGCGGCGCCGTTCCCGCCATGGGCATGCTGCGAAACACCAGCAACCCGATCCTGAGGTCTGTCAGTATTGGTAGCATGGGCTCCAACTTTGGCACCGACGACTACACCGATGCCTCGCTCCCCCAGCTAGCCCAACTCGAGCCTCTTCCCGAAGTCGAGAGCCCCGAACGGCCCCGGCACTTGGACGTGCTCAGGACTCCCAGGGCTTCTAAAGAGAATTTCAACCCCGCGCCTACGGATACAGTCATTGCTCGCCATGTTAGAAATGTGCAGGTCCCCGAGTCCCTGGCCAAGGAGTACAGGTTCAAGGGTGGCCTCGAAACCCCCCGCAAACCTTCCTCCATTGTCTTGGGCGGCACGACAGGGCGACCAGGCAAGAACCTGACACTCAAGGAACAGAGCAGCACCATCGAGAGGCTTTCCAAGGAAAACTTTGACCTCAAACTCAAAGTCATGTTCCTGAGCGACCGACTTGACAAGCTATCGGAGGAAGGCATCAAAGAGATGATCTCGGAGAATGTTGAACTCAAGACCGGTCTTGCAGTGTTTCAGCGTGACAACAAGATGCTGAGGAGAAGAGTCAAGGAGTTGGAGAAGCAGCTCAAGGATGAAGACGAACGACCCAGCACGGCCCGAAGTGGCACTTCGTCCACCGACCAGACTGCTCGTCTCTACGATGAGGAAGCGCAGGAGCGGGAGGAGGAGCTAATCTACCTGCGCGAGCGAGTTGAGGAGTACGCTACCGAAATCGAGAGACTGCGATCCGACAGCCTAAACAAGGAGTCGGATAGGCGGAAGCTTGCCGACATTGTGAGATCCCTCGGCGAGAGGACGACCGATGGCCTTGGTCGACAGGAAGAGGCCGACGTTTGGAAAGACCTCTTGGAGCAGGAGACTGCCCGCAGAGAACAGTCCGACGACGAGAACAAAAGAATGAGAGACGAGATTTTCCGGCTCAAGCAGGACCTGACCAGCGCTCAGGGCGGCTTACATCACACAACCAACATCTACAACATCACTAAGAAGAACGGACAACGGGATATCAATGCTTCGCCGAGCCGTCCTGTCTCTGGTCTCTCCGGCGACATCGATGGATCCAACACTGCCTTCAGTTCGACTACCGCCACTACCCTCGTCGAGGAGCTGCGTCGGGAGAGTGAACAGCTGCGTCACGAGAATGCGGAGCTTCGGCGCGAAGTCGGTGCGCAGACGTCTATGCTGACCTCGAGGAACCGAGAAAAGGAGCGTCTTTACCAGGAAATTGAGGATCTGAAGATGGCGCAGCGTCGCGGCCGACCTGCTCCGTCCACCATCGACAGCCTTCTCGATCGGTCTGCGTCACAGATTGGCGGCCATGAGCGCTCGCATTCTCGCGGTAGCATCATGACAAGACAGACCCAGGTCGAAGAGGAAGCGGCGGAGCGCGAGGAACTGGAGAACAAACTTGCCGAGCTGCGAGACAAGATTAGCGAAGTCAAACTACAGAACCAGGAACTGCAGCGCGAGTTGGAGACGTGCATGGAAGACTTTGAAACCGCCATTGAAGGCAAACGACAAGCTGAAGAGTCGGGAATGTCTCTGCAAGAGGATCTGGACAACGCCATGAACGACCTCGTTGCCCTGCAATCCGAGCGTGATGAGGCCCTCCGTGACCAGGGTGACATGGAAAATGAGTTTGAGGCTCTACGAAAGGAAGCGCAAGAGGAGATTGATGCCCTGGAGTTGGAGGCCGACCAGCGCAGCGACGAGATACAACGGGTCCAGGCGGATCTTCAGGATCGCTCAGAGAATTTCGACGCCTTGCAGGAAGAGATGCGAAAGATGAGCGAGGCCCTGATCCGACTCGAAGATGATTCAGAGAACCACCTCCGCCGAATCCAGCAGCTGGAGCAAGAGCTTGACTCCTCCAACAAGGAGCTGGAGGAGTTGGAGCAGAAGCTCATGGAGGCCAACGACAAGAACCAGAGGCTGTCTGTTCAGCAAGAGTCTTCGCAAGGAGAGATTGCCTTCCTGCGCGAGGAGCAAGAGGGCGATAAGATTCGCATTGGAGACTTGGAGGCAGCTCTTGCCAACGCCGAGCAGAGCATTCGCGACGAGAAGGAGCGCATCAAGGAGCTGGAGAATCGCCTGCAACAGGAGAGACACCAACGAGAGATTGTGGCGGACAGAGAGAAGGAGGAGGTGCAGCAGTTTGTCAACGAGCTCAACCGGGAGGCCTCGACGGCCAAGGATGAGGCCCGACGTCTGCGTAAGAACCTGACGTCCAGAGAGGTCGAGGCCACGGAATGGAAGGAGAGGTTGATGGAGCTGGAGAACAATTTGAGGGAGGCTTTGGGTGACCTTAACGGCACCCGCTCTTCTCTTCTCAAGGTATGTCATTTTGGGTTTCGTAACTTGACGTTGCTAACTGGTTCTAGTCTATCGCCAAGCTCCAACGCGAGCTGGAGAACACGGTCCGGGACCTCGACACCAGCAAGGCGGCGCTGGTCGAGAAGGATCGCATCATCAAGCAGCGCGACTCCCTGCTCGAGTCCCACGCTCTGGAAAGCCGCAAGCTTGCCGAGCTTCTCGAGAAGGAACGTGTTGGGCACCGCAACACCAAGTCGCAGTATGACTCCTTCCAGAGGACGCATCAGCACCTCACCCGAACGGCGAGCAGCCAGGATGTCCGAATTGCGGAGCTGGAGTCGACGCGGGGCCAGGATCGCAGGAAGATTACGATACTGGAGCAGACGGCCCGCGATCAGCTGCAGGAGCGGAACGAGCTGCTGCTGATGCTCTGGCAGAAGCTCAGCGCTCTTTGCGGCCGCGAGTGGGCGAGCAGCAATACCATCATCGATCGGCAGGTCTTGCCGTCCCTCGAGGTCATTGCCAGCCGACTGCCCGGGTTTTCTAAGAACCTGTTGGCTGCGGTCAAGGCCATAGAGACCATGGTTGCGTCTTTCGAGACTAGGATCAAGGCAGTGTCGCGAGACCTGTCGCGAGAGTACCAGACTCTCGAGAACAATCTGGATGTCCGGACGAAGAAGCTGGACCGCCTTGAGACCATGGTCAGAAACTCGGTCGCCTCGGGATCTTTGGGATCCCACGATGCCCAGATCCGCATGGCCCGCATGGAAGAAGCCTACCGCCAACTCAAGGTCGAGAACGCGACGCTACGCACGGCAAGCGACGTTCGCGCGAGGGCGGCGTATTCAGGCTCGGGTAACCCTGAGGGGCTGGTTCCAGTAGGAGGCGGCGGGGGCTCACCATCACCGTCGATTCCCCGCGGTCCTGGCGATCAGATCAGAGACAGGGGCATCCGCTCAAGCCACAGCAAGACTAGGACTTCTACGATGACGAGGACATCTTCGTCGTCAGGAATACCCGTGCCTTCGCCCAGCAGCGTGGGTCTTAGAGACATGGCGTTGACGGACGAAGGGGGGGTCAACAACGACAACAGGTGGCTATTCAGGTTGCGGGACATGGAATACAAGCTCAAGATGGAACGAGAGGGACGCAATCAGGATAGACATGCAGCAAGGCAGCGGCTCGGCGGCTTGGAGTCAGAGAACCGCGACTTGCGAGAAAAGGTGCGAAGGGCCAGTGATCTTGACTAAATCAGGCGGCCAGCCACGTACCGAGCCGAGACACGCCGGTAGATGGAGTTGAGGATGAGGAGGGCGTACAAACAAGACGGAGCTAGGGTGTTGTTCGTGTTTTCGTATCTTGTATAATATGGGTACCATTGTTAGGTCGGGTTGAGGGCTGCTTTGTCTTTGACTTTGGGGTGTTGATCTGGTCGGCAGACGGACTGCCAGGCTTTTTTTTGGGTAACTTCTTTTCCGATGCCTTGTTAGCCAGAGTCCCTCGCCTTTATCGACGCGATCCATCTGTTAATGAAGCAAAATTATCCGCTAAAAAAAATGTTCGCTGTGCACTGTGCCGTATTTCTCGCCTATCGTCCTCCAACCCCGTGCGCACTTACATGGTGTTGAGGCATCGCCAAGTACAACACATACATGCGCGAAGGATTCAATGACGGCATGACGTCCAGCACACCCACACGGCCTGCTCTGGAGGGTCAGCCTCGCGGATCTCGTCCCCGAATCGCCGAACGTGTGGGAGAGTTGAGACATGCGGACTTCCGTTTTGGGCAGTCCCGCACCCTCCCTCAACAGTATAAAAGGTTGTGGCGGAGATGACCAGCCGTTGAGGTTAATCCCATGAGCTAAGCAGGGCCAATCCATTACTCCCGTCGTCGGATCTTCACTTGGCTATTCATATTCGCATTCGTTTGTTGGAGCGCCGCTGTTGTTGATATCATGTTGCGCTCGTCCCTCGCCAGAGCGCCTCGCGGCCTTCGCCGACCCATGGCCACAGCTGCTGCCGCCGCTCAGACGTCATCTAAGAAGGAGGGAGACATTTCGGATGCCTTCGTTTCTCTATCTGGTGTCGAGAGGCCGCCGCTACCCGACCGGTTCCGGCAACTGAAATGCGACCTTGTAAGAGGGCGAGAGGGCGCCATCAAGCAGAGCTGGGCCAAGCTGCTCCGCCAACTTCGCAAGGAGAACGACATCATCGCTGCCAGGGGGCCTGCCGTCATCCCCCAGGTCGAGTTCAATGACCTTAAGGCTGGTATCGAAGGCTTGAAAGGCGAGATTCAAAAACGAGGTGCCGTCGTGGTCAAGGGTGTTATCCCGGAGGCCGAGGCCAGGGCTTACAAGGAGGAGATTGAGGAGTATGTGAAGAAGAACCCATCCACTAGAGGTCAGTAATACACCATACCTCTATTACTCCTTTGGTCAAAAACATCTCTGACTTAGACAGCGTTCCCGCAACACGACCCTCAAGTCTACGAGATTTACTGGTCCGCACCGCAGCTCAAGGCCCGCTCGCACCCGTCCTTCCTCCACGTCCAACGCCAACTCATGTCCAGCCTTTGGAACAAATCCTCTCCCACCTCCCGCATCTCGCTCGACCACCCGCTTATATACGCCGACCGGCTGCGCATCCGCCAGCCCGGCGACGCATCGTTCGCGCTGGGCCCGCACATGGACGGCGGCAGCGTCGAGCGCTGGGAGGCCGAGGGCTACGGCCGCGGCGCCGTGTACGACGCCGTCTTTGAAGGGAGGTGGGATGAGTACAACCCCTGGGACGCCACCGGCCGCGTCGAGGCCGTCAACAACCTCTACGACGGCTTAGGTTCTTGCACCATGTTCCGCATGTGGCAGGGCTGGCTGAGCATGAGCCGGACGCGCCCGCGCGAGGGCACGCTGCTAGTGAACCCGCTGGTCAAGCTGTCGACGGCGTATCTGCTGCTGCGGCCGTTCTTCGAGGCCGTTGGCGGTGCCCCGGGGACAGCTGGATATCTGGATGAGAAGAACTGGCGGTTCACGGGTGCCGACGAGATGACGAGCGAGCTTCAGGGGGCGACGCCAGGCACGGGACAGGAGTTTACTGACGAGCTGCATCCTCACTTGGAGCTGGAGAAGACCATGGTTCACATGCCCGAGATCAAGCCGGGCGACTACGTTGCATGGCATTGCGACAGTGAGTTTACCTCTTAACGCTTCACTTCATTCACCTTGACCACAAGCTAACGCATCCGTAGCAATCCACTCCGTCGACAAGGTGCACATCGGCACGGGCGACTCGAGCGTGCTGTACATCCCCGTGTGCCCGACGACGGAAACCAACGCGGCGTACGCGGCGCGGCAGCGGGCGGCCTTCCGCGCCGGGACGCCGGGGCCGGACTTCCCCGGCGGCGCGGGCGAGTCGCGGCACGTGGGCCGGCCCACGGAGGCCATGCTGCGGGGCAGGGCCGGCGCCGCCGGGCGGAAGGCCCTGGGCCTGGAGCCGCAGGTCGCCGGCGACGGGTTGACGCCCGGGCAGCGGGAGGCAATTGAGAGGGCGAATGCTGCATTGGGTTTCTAGCTGGGGATTGTTTCCTGGACGAGAGAAATTATTCTTACACGCGAGCTTTATTAGTTTAGCTAGGATTGTGTATATTAAGAACAGTGTATTATCTTAGTCTAACACACAATCTTACTTAAGTATCTTACTTCTAGCACCAGCTATAGTCTTCAATATTAATCTAAGAAACTTCTTGTTTTTTGTTCAACTTTTTATTAACGGTAGCCCGCACTGAAATCTTTTGAAAAGAAAGAAACATATCAATACCGTCAGCTTCCAAAACCCCTCTATGCATAACACATCCTCCTCTGATGCTTCGCGCATGATCTCGTCCTTCCTTTTGGCTGCTGGTCAGTTCCTATTCCCACTTCTGGCTTGCTGTTCCGCCTCGGCAAGCCATTTCCGCCACTGAGGCATCCCTGGCAGAGAACGCGACCGATATGACCCCACCGCGATGGCCCTTGAGCATGCGTTGCAGCGCCTCCGTCGCCGCATCCCAAGGTTCCAGTGCAAACGGGTGAATAGTCTCCATCCTGCCTATCGATATGTCCTGATGCGCGCTGACGTGTCAGCGCATGGACACGTCACACCTGGCCCGCGCATGTAAGTGTGTGCCGCTTGCATTTCGATATCTTACTCCTTGCCGTTGGCAGCATTCCCAGCGCCTCTCCGAGAAAATCTAGGCGTCCATTTTTTCTCATGTCCCGAGTCAAGGCTCTGCCGACCGATATCTTCGCTGAGCTTGGAAGTCAGCATCGCCTCGTCCGATAAATGGCTGGGCTAAGTTCGACCGAGTAGGTGCCCGACAATGACGTCGTGGTCAGGCTTAGTGGTTAATTCCGCTAGGTATCTGGTAAGCTGAATGCACATTTCGCTTGTAATCTGCAGGTCGGCTAGATTTAGAAGCTTCATTGGCTGGCATGAGACATCACGCAGTGTGATGCGATGCGGGGGGGTTGAAAACCAGCATGGGCCAGAAATGCGTTGGAGGTTGATCTTTAGCAAAAACAGGCTATTTGAATGATCAAGGCTGATCTGAGTCTTTTTTCAATATTATGACAATTCAACCACTTGCACTTTCGCTATCCTCGACTGCCGAACTTATGCTAATCTCCGACTTTGTCAACAACTGTCCCTATCCGAGGCAGCCGAAATCGCCATGGCCAGCGGAGAGACCAGTAATGAGTCGCTAGACGGGCTTTTGAAATCCATGAAATATGCCGACATTAAAGTTGCAGTCATGGATATCGGTCTGGACACAATGGAGGGAACACCTTCTGCCAGCCGATGCTACATTAGTAGCCTCAAGGATGTACTTTTCAAACCTGAGATGGAAGCGGACTACGCTTGTAGATGGATGTAGGGTCTCATTAAAGATATACTCACTGCGACTTGTTACATATTACTGATCCGTGTCTCGGACACCAGTCACTTGACCTCCAATTATCTTGAGTTCCAGAAGTTCATGGTAATGGCATCTCTTGTCCTCCCTTTCACTCTTACGTTTTCGTGACAAGGTTCCTGATCATGCTCCAGGAAATTACACATGATCTATTACTACGTTACCCCGAGACCGAGCGTAAAGAGATTTCAGCTGGATTACGCAGATTTCAACGGCGACACGAGATCAAAGGCTTCCATGGGCCGAGTTTTGATCCAAGGTTTGTGTCTCTCCATTCGAGCGACCAACACGAGGCTGGACTCGGCTTTCTAGCTGAGCTCCAAGAGGAGATATCAGCATCCGATCTTCCCGCCTTCGTATCAATGCCCACCGTACACTTTGGGAGGCCAGCTCCCATGTCAAATGTTCCTCAAAATGCCCACCGTCCAAAATCACTTTACAATACCACTACAGGTTCGGTCATGACCAGCTAGGATCTGATCGCCAGGGGTCGTCTGATTTCATGGCTTCTGTCGGTCAGAGTTCCGTCATCATTAGAGAGATGTGGTGCCTAGCCGCGAACAGGAGTATGTGTAACGTATCTTGGCCTAATTTGTTTCGGTTTAAGATACTGCATTGGGCCAGAAGCTAACAGAATTACGTCATAGAGAACCTTCTAACTGTCTCTTTCCTCAAGCCGGGCAACATATGGCCACTTGTAAAAGAAGAACGAGATCAATTCGCCGGCAGTCATTGGCCCCCATCACTGGAATTTGCATTTGCTCACTGCTTCCGGGGCGACGCCAATACCGACATCAATGTTGCTCAGTCGTCCCTATACTCGAAAGTGTCGTGGAGACGTTTAACCTTTGTCTTCTTAGCCATTCTGAGCACTTTGTCAGCAGCATTCATCCCAGCGGGATGGATGTTTTCCAGAGCATTCGGTTATTTTGAGAATAAGGCATTAGGATGTACATCCCTTCAGATGGCCAGGCTTCTCTCGGGCCCAGACCTTTCTCAAGAAGTTACGAAATGTAAGAATCAGCCTCAGTAAAGACATTTCTTGAGAAAGAAGCGACTAACCCAACTATATCCAAAATAGAACCAAAATCAAAGAAGAAAGAATCTGTTTTCGAATTTAGCTATGCTCGGATTTGTGGGATTGTGTTGCCTTGGATCGTGTCGCTTTATTGGCCCCCACGACCTTCAACTTTGCGACCTAGAGGGTCGTATGAAACGCTGGACGGAGATCGAGTCAGAGGCGCGGGCACAGGAGAATCCTCCTGAAGACATCCTCGATTCTTTGAGGGAGCTCTGGGCGATAGTCGTTGTATTTCGGGCGAATATTTTTCAGCTGGGACGTCAGCATTTATGCCAACTGGACCACGAGAGTCTTTGGACAAAGATCTTTATGCTCATCTGGAACCGCGGCATAAAGAAGCAGGAGGCGAACACCGTTAAGCTCCGATACCAGCCTCGGAAATTTACGTCATTAGGGGGAACTCTTGATGCCCTGGAAAAGAGGCTCATCAGGGCTCAGAACGTCCTTGACGAGCAACTACGCTTGGCAGATCAAGGCGACCAAGGACACAGAGAACGCGAAAATAGGGAGTTTTTGCAGAACATCCGTGCCTTCGGGAGCAGCCCGTCTTTGGCTTGTCTACAGAGGATATGCACTATCTCTTCACCAACTCGATTTTCGATAAGTTCGCAGGACATCAGCGAGATGTACGCGAACAAAATCTCTCGGTTGGTAAGTCAATGGCAATTCCTTATACCTGTTCGCTTGGGTGGTCTGGGTCAGTCTAACATTTGCTGCCTAGGAATGGCTTATGCGTGATTCTGCCACGCAGCCTCTTGTCTATCAGATTTCTGCGGTGGCAGATGAGCTGCGAATTCTGAAGGACATACTACGAAGCCAGATAAATGTCGTATCTTCAGTTGCAGAGCGCGTTGTGCAGCAAATAGGAAAGCCGACCTTATTCGAGGGCGATAGAGAACGTGCGGCCGACGCTGTAGATCCCCCATCAACACCGACTACAAGCAGATCGCCAGATGCTACCGACGAGAGGAAAGCCCGGATACTTAAGGCCCTTCAACGTGTTGTCAGACGTCGACATGAACAGCTGACCAACAGCATTGAGAGATTAGAGGAAACTTCAGAGCGTCTCCAGGCCCAGGTATGAGCGTCCTTGCCCTTGACATGAAAGACGCCCGTATATCAAGTGACACTACAGTCATCAAGTTGAAACGTCATTGACTGGAAACAGGCGGCCCTGTTCATCAATATCAGAGCTGAGGATCAAAACGTGGCAATTTTCGTTTTCACCATCGTCACAGTCATCTTCCTCCCTTTATCCTTTGCAACGAGTTACTTGGGAATGAACACGAACGATATCCGCGATATCGACCGCGGGCAGTGGTTTTTCTGGGCTATTGGAGGTCCACTCACCGTCGTAGTGCTCCTGACCGCTTGGTTGATCGCATCTCGGGGGCCTAGGTGGAAGAAGGCACTCCAAGTACAGAGCCTCATGGATATTGAGGATTGGAAGTGGGGGGGCGTTAAGACGGACTAGACAATAGGGGCTTGATAAAGCAACCGATAGGACTCCGAAACCCAACTATTGGAAACGAATGACCAATCTGCGAAACTCACCCATATCCGAGTTATCAAAGAAGCTTTAGCTCTCCTATAGGCGACAGGGCTTAAGCCATTTTTGCAGCGGGCTTGCTGATCACGCTATTACCATTCTGTGAGAAACCACCGACGGTAGCAGCAAATGACTTAGCCGTCTGGGACAGTTACATGGACTGTGACGATGCACCGAATGAGGATAAATCCACCTTCTCTTGTTCGGATTACCACGTCTCCGACAATGCCCAACCCATTTTCTCCCACCAAGTATGTCTTGAATTGCCAAGAAGAACTTTTTCAAGATGTCGTCGGATCAATTGGTAGGTAGTCAGGAAGGTAAACTTGCTGCCTAGTTCCCAGCCGGCAATGTGGGAACTATTTGGGGATATGAGCTTCCGGCACTCACACATATTGACGGAGAAAAGGCGGGGTGAACAAATGACTTATACCTCCGTTTAGTACCCAACGTTCAGGTGAGGCGTTGGTCACCCACCATCTCTACCATCTGCTGGCCCCAATGAGTTCAGGCTTATGGCGCCACGGCGCTTACCGCGTAGTATCTCTCGCCCGGCCCAGGTGCAAACAAGCATAAAATGGAGTCGGCTTGGCAGTGTGGCAGACTGTGGTGGTCAACCGCCGTTTAGTACGTGGGAGCGGAGCCTATATCATAGGGCTGCCCGAATATCCTAGCTCTATGCAAGACATCACACTGGCCTCGGCCATTTTGGACGCGGAGTAAGATTCGAGAGGAAGGCGGGCCTTGACTTTTGGACAAGCACTGGAGTTTGTCGCTGCCCCGGAATGTCAGAACTATCAAGACGGATTCCTCGCCATGGTCGGCTTCCTCAACCTCAGGCCCGCCTCACGAGGCAAGTTTGACCTGCGAGGCGAAGTCGCGGCACGTCGGCCGGCCCACAGAGGCGATGCTGCAGGACTGGGCCTGGAGCCGCAGGTCGCTGGCGATGGGTTGACGCCCGGGCAGCGGGAGGCGATTGAGAGGTTGAACGCTGCGTTGGGGTTTTCGTTGGGTCTTTGATTCCGGGGCCTGTGACTGCCTTCTCTCTTTTTGTGACAGTTTCGTGGCTCGTCTCTTCGTCCGAAGTAGGCTGTGAGGGAATGATTCCTGGATGAGAGGGTCGTTCTCAGATAAGAGATCTGGTCAATTGTATGTTAAGGAAAACGGTGGAAAACGCATTCGGTGTGCCAAGGCTATCACAACCAAGATTGCTCTAGTGTCGCTTAATTACCACAGCCAATTTGACTTGTATGGTCATCAGTTCCCGATTCAGATCTGTGACTTGACGAGTGGGACAAGTCAGCTCCAGCTCAATGCAAAAGTGCACACAAGTGTTCAGGCTACGTCAGCTTTATTAACCAGGTTGGTAATCAACTCCAGCCTCATCCAATGGCCGTGCTCCGAATGTCCATTCCCGGAGCAACATGACTGCGTGGCCTGTTTAACGCCCCCATGTGGTGCAACGGCAACGGCACGGTAGCTTCCAAGATGGCCGTTCGAGTCGGATGAATTGGTCAGCTCTCGGTTGAGGCTGCAGCTGGACCCTGGGGAGTTGGTCGAGGCTGTCTCGGATTGTTGGCTGCGGCACAGAATGGGCGAGGCTTGAGCCCTTTGCGTGGTTCGCTATCACTCCAGAGGCCAAAAAGTGAGGCTGAAGAGGAAACTGCAGCTTCAAGCCAAGCGTTTCCGAGCCCTACGCGAAAACCTACCCGGTCTTTATCGGATCTCCTCGCCTTCTCACCTCCTCTCGGAAGCTTCCCCACGGCTCGGGATCTGGCGACCGACGTTCCGCAGGCTCATCGGCTCCACCTAATGAGGGGGCCCGGCGCAATAAACCACCGCACGGAGTAAGCGACATATGTTTAACAAGCGCTGGCTAGTCCCACATTACTAATGCAGCAAGTGGTCCAGGGAAGCATCTAGTAGCTTGGAGCAAATGCATTAGTAAACAGCCCGTTTGCCGTCAGCGGTGAAGGAGTGGGATGTGCAAAGGGAAAGCGGGGGAGCCAAACACGACGGCCCGAGAGTGGATGCTTGAGGCTGAAGGATCTTGTGTGGATCGCGGGACAGAGAGGGGGATGTCGCAGAGAGAGACGGAGAGGGATATATATATCCAGGGGATTTGCGTCTTCGGAAACCTATACTCGATTCAGACCATCACGCAATCTACAGTCCATCATTGCACCATACCACCCAAATCTTCTATCCCACTATCCCACTATCCCGCATACATCAGTCATCATGAGCTTCACTCTCTACGACGCCTCCATCGCCCAGGCCCAGGATGCCCTCGCGGTCCTGTCCGCCATCCTCACCAAGGCCGAGGCCCACGCCAACAGCGCCAACTTCATCGGCGCTAAGCTGATTGACGACATGCTGCCCTTTAGCTTCCAGGTCTTCTTCGTCACCGACCTCGCCCAGAAGCTGGCTGCCCGCGGCTCCGGCACCGAGCCCCTCACCATGGAGCGCAACCTCGACTCGTTCGCCGCCATGCAGGCCCGCATCACCAAGGTGCTCGAGATCCTCGCCAAGGTCGACAAGGACGCCTTCAACGGCCGCGAGAACACCGAGGTCACCGTCGGTATGGGCCCCGGCAAGGAGGTCAAGATGCAGCTGAAGCAGTACGTCAGCGGCTACGCCATGCCCAACTTGTTCTTCCACACCAACACCGCCTACGGCATCCTGCGCAAGGAGGGAGTCGAGATCGGCAAGATGGACTACCTCACTCCTTTCATCGGCAAGTACATGTCTTAAGTACAATGCCCTGCGAGGAAACACAAGGAGATGGACGTGGCAGATGTCACTGAAGATCCATGGCAGAGGAGGATAAAGAAACAAAAGTTACTAGATGGTAGCGGGACAGTACGAAGTATAGACTTCTAGTCCCCACCAATGCTTAAATAACAAATAAAACATAAAAGATCAAATTGAGTCGCCTGTGAATGCCCAGGAAAAGAATATCTCGACGCTGATGCGGGGCGTAAGTTCTACAGGGTAGGTCGTATCTCGGAAATTGACAGTACAATGCCGTTGCCACCCCGCTAGAATTTCCATCCATGCTTACATACTCTACGAATACCTTCTCTTCCCATTCACTCCCATGGGAAGCTCTCCTCGCCGACATCGCCATCCCAAAAGGAGCTCGCCATGTCGATCTACTGGTGGGCGCTCCGTGTGGTCCAGTCCTTTGAGGTATGTCGTCCACTGCAAATGCTTGTTTGGCCCTGAATTGCTGACAATTCGTAGGACAGGATCGTCGCTTCGGTACGCAATCGCAATCGCATCCATTCTTCCACTGTCGCTGACCACGTCCAGATCCTCCGAATGCCCGGCTTCCATCGCGCCGTCGGGCAGATCCACCGAAGGGTCCACGAGGCCCAGCATGGCCGGAACCCAAACCAGCCGCTGGCTCCCGGCGAGGCGACAGGTTCGTCACCATGGTGCTGCGAGCATGACCAAGAAGCTAACCGTGACCGTTCCAGCCGACCCGGGCGCTATTGATCGCAAGCAACGCTTTGCGAAACACTTCTTTGACGAGTTGAAGAACCAGGTCCGCGGGAAACCGACTGATCTGCCGCATGAGCCGCCCAGGAAGTGACGACAATAACGGCTCCATGATCCACACACTACGCACCACTCAACTCATGACCTTCCGATACGAAACGAGCGAGACACGATACACGGAATGCCTTAAAAGAACCGACGATTGGAACACGAAGTTACACAAGGGGATAGGAATCAAGCCTCGGAAAGGACCGAGCCAGCGACAGACATGTCCATTGGGAGCAGCTGGCATCGTCTCTTGGGTCGCTGCTATGACTCCGAGTCAGGATATCTCGGACGGGAGACTGGAAAATGGGCTCTTTGAATTGGGACGGGGGGCCATGTATTGAGCCTCTAGCGTCTTCGAAACCCTAGGTCCGCGGCAGCATGACTGCGCGTTGTATTTGTACACGCCCAAATGATTTCAACGAGGTTACTTGTTGGACAGAATCGGCAACCATCCGCCCGACTCTGAACTGTCGACTATGTCGCAAAGGATGCAAAATTTCCAATCGCTCCGACCATATTGGTCATGCTCCACGGGTCGTCATCGCCTCTGCCTACTCTCGTCATTGACACTTGACCTTGTGATACGTGCCTGCAATGCCTCTGCTTCGTCCCTCAGCACTTCTGACACAAGTCCTTGTCCCAGCACTTCTTGTAGTGCCACGCCATCTCGCCCTTTTTGATCTCCCGCCAACACCCGTCACACCCGGTCGTCGTCTTCTTCCGTGATGCGACGTGTTGCCCGGCCTTGAACCTGACTGACGTGGCATTGCGGGCGCATCTGCCGGCCTGGAAGCAGTTGTTGTAGTAGCAGCCGACGCCGCCATGGCCAGCGAACAAGCGGTATGCGGAGTTGTCGGGACCGGGGCCGTTTTCACAGTCTCTGCAGACCACTGCGACTAGGATGTCTATCGTTTGGAGTAGAGGGAAACTCAGCGGGGGTTGCTGAAGGGGTTGGGGAGGTTGATGGTACTGAGACTGCTGAGGCCGCTGAGGATATTGAGAAGGCTAATGATGGTGAAGTGCCTGACTTGGATGTGTGGAAACTGCATGGCTGACAGATAACCCAGACTGGTAAGGTGGCGGTGCGTGGTCTTGAGGCGGAGAGTATGTCGAAGGCAGAACAGGCGCAGTTTGATGATGCTGCGTTTGCGAGCCAGTCGACGAAGGAGTCATCGCCGTATAATGCAGCTGAGCGGAAGGTGTCGCATGCGAAGGGTTCGGGGGACTGCCCGACTGTGGCCAAGTTGGTTTCGGCGACAAACCTCCAACTCGTCCCGTATGATTCAATTAACCACATAGCTTGCACGAATTCTTCCTTGCCAAACCGCCCATTCCGGTCCCGATCCGTCTCCTCCCATATCCTCGATAGATCTGACTTGCCTAGCCCGCTCTCAAAGAATACGCCTGCCGCCTCGATACCCGTGAGGTTTGGCTTTCCGCCACACTGGCCATGAAACTGCCTCTCATAGCGAGTCCGTGCTGCGACGGGAATCTCAGGTTGAGGCGTGCTCTGGACCCCAGACGGTATGGATGGAGGGGCGATGGGTTCCCTTGAGGGTTGGAGATGTGTCTGCTGCACGGAGCCCCATATCTCGGAGGGGACAGGCATAATGGCGACGGAACTGGTTGCCCGGTGATGAGATGGGCCAGCCTGTTGATTCGATGTGACGAACGAGACTAGTTTGTTCGGTATCGCTCGAGTCGGGAGTTGATACAGGTGGCTCACTGGCACAACTCTCGATCGAGCTTCCAGGAAATAGAATTCCGGACCCCAAGGACAAGGGCACCGTGTTTCTGCCCAAGATGAATTCCGGAGACTTGAACTCGCCACTTATAAACCGCTGCAAACTCGCCTGGAGCGACTCCGAAAGCATCGCAGACACGAGCCCACGATCCGTCCGAACGATGACCGCCTCCCGCGCGCCGAAGAAGACATCACAAACAGGAGAGTACTGCCTGGCCGTGATCCGCCAGTCGAGATACGGGCTGAGCAGCGTGTGGCACGCCTGCGAGAAGCCGGCAGGGGAGAGATCTGGACCGTGCCGTCGGTGAAGCGGACGAACCAACCCCCCAGCGGCGAAAGAGCGATATGCTCAACTGACGCTGGGTTTGGGGTCGCTGCAAGGAGCTCGGGCAGGTTGGATAGCACTGTGACGTTGGTGAGCTTCGACACAATCCAGTTGGTGGATGGTTATGTCTTGCTCACGCTCGCCGCCCTTGGTCATGACGGCGTATGTCCCATCCGGCGCGGTCGACATCCACGAGATCATGGTGCCAGCTATGCTCGGGCTATGGAAAACCCCTGATAATCTGTCCCATAGCTGCTGCATTGGCGTGGGTAGGTTCTTGCTGAGAGATTAGAGTGTCAGTATCATTGTGATGGGTTGTGGAGGTTAGGTCTGTTTACGCTATGGAGAAGGGGTCGTTGCCAACCGCCCACGAGTCGGCTGTGGCTCCGAAATATATGAACATACCGGCTTCTCTTCAGAGGTGCTGAAAGCCGCTTAGCAATATGCCTGCTCGAGTTTCCATCCGGACGCGATTGGCATCACGAACGGGCACCACAAGTTTTTACACCCAGGCCGATGCGGCGGCAATACATCTGCACAGCAGCCTCACAGCCACAACAGCTCAGCTGGATGCTCTGCCGAGCCTCAAGGAATTCTGACGGATGTCCTTGTCCAGAAATGGCAACACGCGAGAAGCTGAGGCGCCATCGAGGGTGGTGATTTGCTTCTGGGTTGCTGAGCTGGCGCGAGCGGGTTCGTTCTAAGCGTCAGCATCCGTTAAGTTGCACCGACTCTTGAAAGTTGACTCGATGACCAATTAACGTGCAGTCCTTGAAACAAAGGCAATTCCCCGGGAGGCTTTCTTTCAACCTCACCTCTTTGACGAGTGGTCATTAGAGCATTTGCGTTGCCGTCATGCCGTCATGCCGTGGGGGTGTAAGCGGGATTGCGGGAGCGTCATGGTCGCACTTCAGACAAGGTCTGTAGAACGTACAAATGGTATCAGCTTCAGCGCCTTTAGCACTCACAACCTAGCTCATTGAGCACTTCGATACATAATGCTTTTGTGACTTTGCCATGAAGTTCTGATGGCAGGGGATGCCCACATATACGATCTTGACAGCTCTCACATCTACTAGTCTCATCTCCGCTGTACACCTATGGCAGGAAGAAGAGAAAACAACAGGACCAAGAGAAGATTGTATGTAAGACGGAATTGGTACCGAGTCCTACGCTCTGAAGGTTTATAGGCATGGCTTGTTATTAGATTATCGTATTTTTACTTATGCGCTGGCGGAGTTGAAGCATGGATTTGGTCCTGCCAAGGATCAGTTAGCTATCTCAGCTCCTCTCTCTGCGCCCCTTGTATATATTTTATGTGAAGTAACGACGCCTGAGGACGGTGGGTTTCTGAGCTTTAATGCCTGACCTGCTCATGTGCATCTCGCCCAAACAGACATATACTAGGTGGCGATGGAGCAAGTACCGAGTTCTATGGCGTGGCTTGGTCGGTATGCGGTTGCATCCCGTCTCGTTAACAGGAATAGGCTGCCGTTTGCAGTGTTAATTTGCAGCCGACTGAACACGTATGGCATGACCCTTGGTTTACATACCGCGATTGAACCTTTCGCAATGTGTTCATTGCATCCTTGTGACATGCGCGGTGACAGAACATGACGCTGTAGCACGCATGTCCATCCTCGCCTGTTAGGCAACTCGTTCAGGCGATGAAACTTGATCAAAGGTGGCAACAGCGTCCAGTAACTCGGCTCGAATTGTTTGCCAGGCCACATCAACGTGGGCATGGACGTTACGATCAGCAAACTTTGGCGATCGGTGGCCGCCTCAGGTCGTGAACTGACCCCAATCACCCCAGTTGATTGGAAGTCCAATGTCGAGATTTGCTTCTAGGGCATCCTCCACGGCGTTCAAGTTGAAGCTTGGATCAATGTGACCAAAGACATCTTGCCCAGAAATGGCATCGAGGAGGGAGAAATCGACGGGGTTCTCGGTGCCTTGCGCTGAGTTCAATGCCGTGGGATCTGCCACAGGGAGCTCACTTGACCGGGAAACTGTCGTATGGGACGATGGATCAGAACCAGGCGTTTCCGGGGGAGGCGGCGTGATATCCTTCGTGAGCGTTGTTGCAGCTCTCTCCATTTCTTTCAGTACTCGCTCACCCAACCCGGCCACCACACTTGCGCTCCAGAAGTAGTCGCCGAAATCCCTCAACATCTCGCAATTCCGTCTGAAAGCATGCATGGCTCTTGCGCGGAACATCGGAAGGCGACTGTGCCGCATCTTGCGATATTCGACACTTAGAGCGAGGGATACGGCATAAGGAATGAATGGGACTGGGCTGAGATTGTCCCGTTGAACTGCACATGCAATCCGTTCGGCTGCTAGCGACCGCCGCGCGTTAGCTGATGGAGGAGGAAGGGTTGAAGCTGCAGTGCGGGTTCCAGGCCGAGGAAGCCGGCATGATAAGATTATGACAGCATGGTAGAATGTTTCAATGGTTGCTGTATGCACCGTTAGCAGGGTCATGAATATTCGAGATGTGACTGACCGATGAGTGAAGTGGGGACCTTCAAGGCATCAGCGTTGACGATCATGGCTTCAAGCACAGGAAGGTCGATATAGGCAATCTTTTCGAGACCAGATGCCTCAGCGCTTGCCCCTGGACGATAAAGCTCAATGACTTGGTCAAGCCACTGGCAAACAGAGAGAAGGAGTCGAAAGCAGGGAGGCCGCCTCTTGATGCACCTGTCTAGGTTGGCGCCAATATCTCGCTCATGCATTATGCAGGGTCTTCCGTAAGACGCGGCATTGATCCTGTCCAGAGCCCAGACTGCGCAGAACAGCGTTTCGAAATCCTCTCCATTGTCCGACTCATAACGTAGAAGATGTAGGCCGAGAGTTTGAATGTGATGGATGGCCCGGCCGCCAAGCTGAGCGGGGAGATCGGCTTCTTCAGTACTACTAGGTTGAGTGTAGAGCGACAACATGACGAGGGCCCTAACGTGAAGGACTCTGTCAGGGATAATGCTCGTCTCGAGGATAGCCCGGACTGCTGAGGAGAGGGATTGCATGAAATCCTGACAGGATATCGCATTGGACCCACGGTTCTGGAGACGAAGATGCTGGGCCATGGTGGGATCAGGGGCTGCTGCCAGACAAACCAATTGCCGCAGGACAATGTCACTTGGGCTCTCTGAAGAACCTGCCAAGGCGGTTTCTGGGATGACGGGGAAAATGGGATGAATCTTTTGCAAGAAAACATGCTTCAGCTTCCGATAGTCCTTCTCTGGGGGAAGACATGACAAGCAATGCTCCTTGACAAAGGGAAGTAAGAACTGGTCCATGATGGGCGGTGGTCGTGATGTGATGAACTGGGACCCTTGGCCAGCGGCCCCTTCTGCGGAGGAGAGCCAGATCCCGACGTCACCTTTCTGGGATGTTTCGTGAATTGAGGCGGATCCTGTTGCCTCTACAAACATGCCTTCCGGGTTCAAGTCGCCCACAAAGCGTGAAGACTGCGCATTTGGCGTGGTGATGCTGGGTGGCCTTGCAGCAACGGCTACAGGCGCAGCTTTTGGTGCCAACTCAAGAGGAAAGCCGGGTGGGGTGGTTGCGCTTGGTTCCTGGGCGTCGACCGGACGCGTCTGATCCAGCCCTACAGACGTGGGACTATCATGAAAGTAAGCAAGGCGCAGATGGCAATGGTGGGATGCAACTCACGACTGCTTAACAGGAGATTCCTGGCCGGCTGGCTCATCTGTAACTGAAGCGGGAGCATTACCGGTGATTGGCGGCTCATCAGCGGCATCTTCAGCGTGGAGGCATCGTCTCTAAGACTTGAATTAACCAATGGTTCTCGTCCAGACTTGTCTCAATCTCGTCCAGACTTGTCTCAATCTCGTCTACACTCGTCTCAATCTCATTCACACCCCTCTCAATCTCACACATACCTTCTTTCGGCGGCACGCAGCGCAGGCGTGCTGGACCTGCTTGCGCTTCACGGGCAGGCCGCCGCGATTGGGATCCGAGGCCACAAATTTGACCTGCTTCCCGTTTGTCCCATTTGGGAGCTGTTTCTCAGGCGCGGGCATGGTGGATCCTCCATGCAATGTGGAGCGGAGCACAGCGCGGGGAGCCGATCTCTCCTTGCAGGAGTTCCGTCCAAGGCGTGCGATTGTTCGTTGTCCGTCGGGTGACTGCGTGTGTTTATTGTGTTATCGTGAGATGGCCATGACTCCCAGGGACTCAAGGAAGTCAGCCATGGGTGTGGGCGCAGAGTTTCGCGGGTATTAGTCATCCATCCTTGCTGGTGTGTATTTTCGTGGTTACGTGGTTACGCAAAGCTTGCGTGTCAACTTGGTGCAATTTGAGAGTGCGACTCTTGCAATCGTGCAAAAACACCGCATACAGGCTGCTGCTGGCCAACAAAGAGCAAAAGAGGATTTGGATGAATTGGCACAATTGGGGAATTGGAGAATTGGAGACGGCGGCCCACACGCTTGGACCTAGACTGCGGCGCTGTGCATAAGGTTTGTTGGGTGTGCTCAAGGACTTATCCCACGCAGCTGGGTCTAGGATATTTGCTGCATCTCTTGTTGCATACTATGTACGTAGCCTCAGGCCGTTTCCTTAATGACCGATGATTAAGGGAGCCAGATGCAACAGAGGTGGAGCAAGACGGGACGCAAACCTTTGGGCTGACGGGGGAGACCCCAGCTGCACACCATCAACGGCTGCGGCGCGGCGGCCATGATGCCCATGTGGGGTTTGCATTAGGGAGTAAATGATGAATTCAAATTAAGAGAACACGAGAGACAAGCAGCTTTGGTTCAGTGTGACATGGTTCTGTTCTGATCGAGTAGATGGACCGTCGCCCAGGGAATGGCGGAATGGTTGTAAACAAATACAGAGCACCGCATCATGGCCGGATCATAAATCATCATGGATACAACCTACCAGCTCATGCCCGCCAACCATGGCTCCTCCAATGATCAACCGGTCGCACATAGAACTCCCCAAAGCCTAGAACTCGGCACTGGCCGCGCACTCGTTCCTACATTCCCTCGCTTCCGTTGTTTATTTCCACGCTAGGGTTGCGGTGGAGATGGGACTGGCAGAACGCGAGCGCTGTCCACGGCGTGAATCAGGCCATCCGCCTTCAGTGCACCTCCCACCACAAACACCACCTAGAATTCACGGCCTTGACCTCGCCGTAAATCATCCACTGCCGCCCCACACGAGATTCCCGAGCGTGACCGTGGCGCGACCAGACCGTCGTTTGGTGAGACCCTTGTTTTGCCCAAATCCGTTGGCTGCCGTCGATCGCGGGGTGGCGGCGCCGGCAGCCCGCCCCGCGGCCGCTAACCGTGATAGGCAATATGTAAACAATGCGTCAGGGCTGGCCTGCGTCGAGAGTCGCGACCACGTCTCCTTGGATCCATGTTTACCTGCGGAACGACTTGATAAATACATCTTCTCGCAAGACCTGCTTTCGCCAGCACCTCAGGTCTTCCTGCGGCCCAGTCATTGTCTTTGTCCAACCACAAAAAGCCTCTTTTGTGACCGCGTTGGCCACTGCTTTCTATACTCTGTCTTGGTATATCCCCCATCATCATCTGCCATTATCCACCATCATGGATGACCTCGACCTCCCCATCGCCCTCCGGCGAACGCGTCGCAGTCTCCCCGCGCCCGAATCCTTCTCAGATGCTGCAAGACCTCAGCCGGTCGCCGCAAAAACTCCACGAAAGGGGGCCAAACGTCGTGTCCGCTTCTCAGACCCAGGCATCAACTCCGGCAGCTGCGCCGCATCCAGCGGCTTGACCCCTATGATCCGCCGTGTCTCCGTCGCTACCCCAAAGCGCCGCCACTCTTCTGCTCCAGTTGGTAGTACGGGGAAGCCCATTGTCTCCGCAAGCTCAAGCCTGCCTCACAGCGGCGAAGTCAACTTTCTTCCTCTGCGTCAGGTGCTCGACGGTCGCGTCCAGCGTCGCATCCGCCGGAATGGACTCAGCGAAGAGATGAACACAATTCAGCAGGAAAAACGACGGCGGGCCCAGCAGACCAAGGCAGAGATCGACCGTCTCAAGACTGAACTCAAGGCCCGAGACCGGGAAATCTACGAACTGCAAAACGCCACCATCATCATGGACACGGATCGCATGTGGGACCTGGAGAAGCAGGTTGAGGACCTCAAAGACGAACTGTCTAAGAGATCTGGCGCCGAGTCCGAACAAGGTCGCGGGTACAACTGGACGCTCGCCGCGAGAGATCCGTTTGAAGACGACTTCATGGATATGAGCGAGGACGAGGATCAGTTTGGTGACGAAACCGTGGCCCAGCTCGCCTGCAGCACGCCTTCAAGAGCTAGATCCTCATTCCCAACTCCCCCAGCAACCAGCCCAGCAATCCCCGGAACGCCGTGTTTCCGCAAGGCCACTCCCAGATCCACGCCCATGCCTACTCCCATGTCTCATGTTGGAGTTCAGGCTTTTTTCTCAGACCCCAAGCAGCAACAGTTGGAAGAGGAGGTTGCTTCTCTTCAACTCGAGATGCACAAGCTGACGGATACACTCAACTCCTACAAAGCCCTCAGTGGCCGTCTCGGCGACAAGCTCTCTCAGTTTTCGCCCAACTCGAATGGCGACTCGCCCACATCGCCACCCGATGATCTCGAGGTTCGGATCGAGGCCCTGCTACAAACCATGTCCGACCGCACTTGCGCCCTGACTCAACTAAAAACTGCAATCGGAGACTTGGGCTTCTCGGGAGGGGATGCGAGTGAAATGATCATCGCCCTTGCGTCCGGCTTCCGCGCCGCTCGCCTGGAGCTGGAATATCTCACGCCCGGAGAGATCACGCTGCCTCTGACGTCGCGTGGTGCCGAGGTGCTGGACCTGATGCTCACCCGTCTCCGCGTCATGGCCAAGAAGGCAAAGGAGGACGAAGATGCCATCGACGAGTACCACCAAATCGAACTGTCGTTGAGGCAGCAGCTCGACGCGCGAGTCACTGTCATGGACGGTCTCAAGGGGGAGATGTCCAAAGCCGAGAAGCTCATGGGCGACAAGATTGCAAGGATACGAGAGCTGGAAGTCGCCAACGAGAGACTCAAGGGTGCAGTGGATGGCTACATCCGGGATCTTTCGGAGCTGGAGGGTCTCGTACAACAGATGGAGCGTGACAGCCGCGATTCAGAAGCAACCCACCATGCTCAACTCGAGTCGAACCGTCGGGTGCTCTGCAGCAAGGAAGACGTCATTGCCGAGCTGGAGACCAAGTTGACCGACACGCTGCAGCGATCCGCCGATCTTCAGAAGCAAATGGTCGAGCTCCAGGACGCCAAGTCGAAGGAGATGACTTCTCTGAATCAAAAGCACGGCGCCTCCCTGGCAATCCGAGACTCCAGGGTCGTGGAACTCCGCGGCGAGATCGACCGCGTCAACGAATCGCTCCGAGTCGCGCACGAGACGGTGCTGGGGCTCCGCGTGCAAAACGGCGGGCTCCGGACCAAGATGGACGAGGAGCGGACAAAGGCCAAGGCCGTCATCGACTCGATGAAGGGCGAGCTGCAGCGCGTTCTGCAAATGAGCCAGGACTTTCTCAACACCCCCAAGAAGTCCGACTCAGCTCCCGGCCCGCGATCACCCCCGGCGACGGTGGTACGGCGGAGCGGTCCTGGCGGGTTCCTGGCCGCTGGGCTGGCAAAACGACGGAGCCAGAAGCGCCATGATAGCGGAATGGGCTTGTTGGACGAGGACGAGGTTGAGATGTTCTAAAAGCTTTGTTACGATACAGGCAGGCTGGCGGGAATCGGGCGGCGTTTGTTGTATACCTTCGTTATGATACATTTCCTTTGTTGTGTACGATACTTAATACATCCTGCGGGATCTTGAATGAATGGTTCTTCTAGTTTACCTGACTGCAATGCAATATGAATAGACCAAGACGGAACATGATTGCAACCGTTTCATCAAAAGTATTCATGGCAACCCGAGGCATGACAAAGAGAGACCGACTCGGGAGAACTGATGTTTTTGCACGTCTAGTAGAATCTCCACTTGGCCTTGTAGTCAGGACTTAGTTCCAGACCAAGTAGCAGTGCCCGCAGCAGCTCAATGGGCATGGTATTCGCCTTCAGAACCTGGTCGTGAAACTCCTTCTCCTTGAACCGTCCCTGTTCCAAAACTTCGTTCCGCAGCTCAAAGATCTGCAAAGCGCCAAGCATGTAACCGACCTGGTACAGGGGAGAGTAATCGCCAGTAAAGGATCGCCTGACCTCGGCTTCGGCGTTTGATCGCTCGTGTCCCACCCAATTCACCAGCAGGTCTACGCACTCCTGGGGCGTCATGTCGCCGAGGTGGAACTTGAGGGAAAAGATGATGCGCGCGCAGCGGTGCATCCGCCAGAATAGCGTCCCGATGCGGTCCTCTGGCGACACGAAAAAGTTGCCCATCTCCCAGAACACGAGCTCCCAGTACATGGCCCAGCCCTCGACGAAGAAGGGGGTCTCGAACATGGTTCTATGGCTGTGGTGGCGCTTGCCCATGTACAGCTGCAGCCTGTGTCCGGGAATGAGTTCGTGGAAAGCCGTCGCGCGAGAGAAGTGCGTGTTGTTCCCTCTCATGACCATCTTCTTCAGCTCATGAGACATTTCAGCTGTTGGCGAGGACACGATAATCGACGGGCCGCCCAGGAAGAACGGATTCTCCTTTTGGCGCTCCGCGGACATGGTGAACATGCGATATGTCTCGTCGGCAATTTTGGGGACCGAGACAAGGTCGTGCTTTTGAACAAACTCCGTACCCTCGCGAGCGAGCTGCATGACGAGTTGTGTTTGCTGGCCGGGAGGAACGGACCGTGTTTTTACGTATTCCAGAGCTTTCTTCCAGTCTTCTCCATATCCCAGCTCATCCGAGGCGGCTATCATCTGTGCTTGGCACCATTTGTACTTTTCTTCCGCGAGTTTGATCAACTCCTCTGGCGTATAAGGGATCATTTCGGCTTCGAGTTCGACGAGTAGTCCGGCTCTTCCAATAGGTTCCCCGATGATTTCATCCTCAGCACCAGGTCGCATTCCCGCGAGTTTAGTTTGGATGACAGCAAGGTACTGCGATATGGCCGCGTTTGCTTCCTGCCAGGGTTTCGTTGCCCACCAGTCGAAAATTGGGTCGTACGAGGAATAGAAGCGTAAAAGTTCCTGGAGATGGCCACGGAGTTCAATAAGGATTTGCGTGGCTTTGTACGCAGTGGTTTTGCTGGTGTGTAATTTGCCCGCTTCCACTTCATCTTGGGTCTGGCAGATGCCGCGCTTAATTGCATCGAGTGCCCCGGCCGCCTTGTCTCCTTGCATCTCATCGACATCTTGCCGGGACTCGCAGAGGGCGACTATGAGCGGAGCAAAGGGCAAAAGGAAGCCAGCTGCTTTTTGCGCCTTTTGGTCTAAATGCAGCTGCCGTTGCTCTCGCCTGAGGAAATTTCGCAGAAGGATAAAGTCGACCCTGTGTTGCTGTGAGAGGTCCTCGAAACGAACCTGAAACAACGATCCAAGCTCGTCTGAGTAGAATTGCGCCAATCTGTGATGTCGCCGCGGAGATATGGTGATGCTGTAGAACTTGAGAAGCTCCTTGAGGTCGAATCGTACCCTTTGGACACGGTCTGGCATGGATTCGTTTTCATCATTGATGGAATTGTTGGCATCTGGGAGATTAACCCAAAGCGCCGTCCATTTCCGATGAAAGCTCGACGGATTGATACTGAGACATGGCGAAATGGGATGATTACTGAAATCACCACGTTTTGTCCTGAGCGCAAGGAACTAAGAAAAGAGAACAATACAAGTGAGGGGAAGTGCTGGACATTGGTCTTTTAAGTCTTAGTGTTCTCCAACAATGCTGTACCTTGCAGGGAGTGGCTGAGACATGTAGCTTCCTTATTGAGCCAGGAACAAGGAACACCAAATTCCGGGCGAATAAAGACGGTCGTTTGGATGCAATCACGCGGTTCTCCAGAAGGAATACGGTATTGATATGCGGATGCACTGATAAGACGTGCATACCCTGCCTGGGTCTAGAGAGTAGCTGGCTAGCCCCCATGTCATTTTCTCAACTTTCCGCAGATAGCACGTCGTCTATCCTGGCTGTCTTACAAAGGTTCCATCCAGTATGTGGAGACTGCAAATAATTGAAGGTCGGTCTGTGTCGAGGTTACGGCGGCTAATGGAACATGTTTTCGAACGATTCGGCGGGCATTTAAGTCTACGCTTTAGAAGTCGATAATTATAAGGTACAGAGCTGGCTCTGTGGCGCCCCCCACTTTCCGGTGAGAGACATGAGGTGCGTTGGAGAATATTGGGTGCTATGCAATGTTGACAGGCATCAAGAAAATACCATGTCAAGGAGATGGGCATGTATATTGTACATAATTAGGGTTCAGTTGAGAAGACCGGGACTCCAAATATCTGAAAAGATGTTCAAGCCTCTCGTTACCTGAGACTTTGGCTGTGCATCCATGATGACTTACGAGGCAGAGCATGTGATCTCCCCGGGAACCGGACCATCAACATCCGGCTTCGGATACTACGTCATCTACAGCGCGTCGATGTGCTGAGGCCTTTTGATGTTGTCCTGTTGGGTGAATTGATCTAAGACACATGTCTTGGTTATGGATAGTGGCAGCTTGCATGTTCTGGCTAAGGGTCCTACACAAACGGCCTAGATTGGGCTCGGGGTGACCTGCCTGGAGTAGTCGGCTCTGAATTGCTTAATCTAATCTAATCGTCGGTTGACTTCTCCGACATCTTGGCACCGTGGTTACGTAGTCTTGGAGGTTAGCCGGCCGAAACTGGATCCATCTCATCTCCACCTTTCCCCTGCCGCAGCCAATCTGGTGGCAACTTTGCGTGCTAGGTTTCGAAATTCTGGAGACACTAACGCCGTCAACGCCGAGGCCCATATCGGATTATCCGATCGAGCCCGAACTCGGGGCCGCCATCCAGCGCCGTAGTAGCTGGGCGCGATAGTATCCTCCCTTGGCCACTATGACTTGGGTTCTACAACCAACCCGGCCGTTGATGTGACCCACGATGGCCACGATGCTGCTCCGTGCCTCGCTCCGGAGGAACGGCCTCGGCCTCGGCCAGCGCCCGCCGGTCTTCCAGGTCCAGCGCCGACTGCAGAGCTCGCCTTCGAAAGCCGCGGGTATCAGCCGCGATGGCGCCAAGGCCGTTGAGTCAGTGTCTGTATCTACAACTACCAGCGCTGCCGTTGCGCCGCTGCCGCTTTGGCAACGGCTCGGTCCCTTGACCACAGCCGCGCAGGCGTACGGACGATCGCAAAGGGCCAGGCCGTACACGACGCAGTTCTGGAGCGCCGTCATCATCTACCTGTTAGCCGACCTGAGCGCCCAGTCTATTGGAGGGGAAGAGTACGATCCTGTGAGAACAGCCCGAAGCATGGCTATCGGTGGCATGGTCGCGATTCCCAATTACAAATGGTATGAGTCAATTTTATGCGCGCCATCCTCGGGCGGCGCTGACTGTTTCCAGGTTCATTTTTCTCTCAAATCACTTTAATTACGCAAGCCGGTGGCGAACACTTTCAACGAAAATTGTCGTCAGCCAAATTGTATTCACCCCAACCTTCAACTCTTTCTTCTTCGGCGCCCAGGCCGTCCTCTCCGGCGACGGCATCAGCGGAGCCGTCGAGCGCATCAAGAACTGCGTTCCTGCGTCCATTGTCAACTCGGCCAAATTCTGGCCGCCATTCACTGCCTTCTGCTTCACTTATGTACCCATGGAATACCGCAGCATTTTTCACAGGCTGTATTGCTGTAGGATGGCAGACTTACCTGAGCTACATTAACAAGCAAGCCGAGCTGCTAGAGGCTCAAAAGACTGGGCTGGAGCAGGGTAAGCTTGCCGTCGTGAAGGTGGAGGAGGTCAAGGTGACGGGTGTTAAATTGGAGGACGTCAAGTTGGTTGCCGTCGAAGCGCAAGCTGCATAAACATCGTATTTTCTATTATTCCCTTTGTTTGATCAGGATAGACAAAATAAGATAGACTTTCATACTTTTTATACAGCGATGTGAATTGGAGTTTTGGTCAATAAGGGTAAACTGCATCATCATTACAACCGCGTGAGAACTGCTCCATTCTCCCAGCACGTCGCCCATGGAAGGTCACGAGGATTTTGCCTATTGGTCGAAGCTCAAATTTTCCCCCATGTTGCTTTGAACAAGTTTACATGTTCCCGCTTTTGTCTCCGATCTGGGACACTTTGCGGCTCTTTTGACAGAGTGAACTGGGCGACGTTCAAAGAACATAGATTGCACAAATAAAAACACTGAGCTGGCGGACACTACCTCCTCATTCCTCGTGTAAGCAATCGAGATCAAACGATGTGGAGACATGTTCGCGATGATATGACGATGACGAGTCTTGACCACAATATCATGGATGGATATTCCCAGAATAGGTTCGGAAGACCGCGAACTATCTTGACTGTTCGGAAACGATTGACACAGAGGCTCAATCTTCCAGGGTATAAATCCATCATGGCAGCCCGAGAAGTTCTTGACTTGGAATCACCAAAGACTTGGTTTTACAACAACTTCTTACCATAAAGCTAGGCACAATGACGACTCCCAGATCCGGACCTCCCTACGACCTGTCTTCCCCGGAAGGGAATGATGACAAGAGCGGTACATCCACTTCTATGGAACACACGGATTTGGAGTCTAATGAATCGCCTTCTGCTGGGGAGCTTTCTATCTCGCCTGAAGCAGCCAACGAAACCACAGATGCAGGTTCGGACCAAGCGCAGTCGCCTGAGGAACTTTCCTTCTGGCCGCCAGTTCGTTGCCACATCATGGGGCTCGAGCCAGCTGAACGCCCTATCAAGGTCACTTGTGGTATGTGTCGCAACGAGGTGAGCATCGCAGGCCTTCCAGCGCCAGTGATGAACAACGATGAGGTGCGCAAAGGTTGTGTATACCCCTGTGGTCACATTATCTGCAAGGACTGCGATGATAGTATGGTGCAGTACGAGTATGAGAAATGTCCAGTTTGTCGACTGCAACTGCATTGTGAGGGCTGTGGTTTGCGGCCAGATTCTCGAACAGCGCCTACTGCAGGAGAGAGCACGGAAAAGGTAAACGGCATCCCGAGACAATCCCCGAAGGAGGGTTCTTCGAGCCAAGATGCATGATATGCTTTTTCGCCCATCCGGACAGTAGGAGGAACCTGTGGATGCGAGGTATAGAGCTAACGAACCAGTCGGAGAGGGAGCAGGAGCAGTGGGACGGGGAGGTAGAGCTGGTTTTCCCCCAGCTTGACTTTCTAGCTCAAGCTTCAGATGAGCCCGTTGGTGGTTGTATTTGTGAGCTTTGCACTTCTTCTGCCTCCCAAGTTTGAGGTTTTGTTGGAGACGGGGTAGCTGATAATTCAGAAAGAATGAGATAGATATGCTCACAATGGAAAACTTTTGTAGACCCTTGTATAAGTACATGCCGCTTTTGCTAATTTGTTGGACTCTCAAGTTATCTTGAGGATACCCCCCACTAATAATGGTCTCGCTTACATTAACGGCTCGTGCGAAGGCATCACTTAATACTCCAGAGGCCACATCCTACTAATAAGCTGAATATATTTATTCAACTTACCTGTGTAAAGTATTTATATCTCCAGTGATATAGTCGATCATATTTCTTCCCCCAGCGATTGCCCGAGTCTCGTTTCCCTCGATGTGAAGAAATGCAGATGTGGCGTAAGCTCCCAGCACCAGCCACAGAAAGCCACCTCTGAGGTCAGTGGCTTTGAAAATGTTCCGACTGGCTTCGCTTGTGCCGAGCATTGCCGCTCCTGAATGTTGAACATTTGGACATGATGATATAAATATGAGCTTTGGGATAGTTAAGCAAAGGCAAAATCCCGATATTAGGCTGTGCAGGGAGCTGATGGGTGTTTGTCACGATGTGACCTGTTTGGTAAGGTATTCTCTTGGGCCTTGGTAACCTGGAAGCGATTTATTCAAGGCTCGGAAGTGATATCCGAGTTCGGCAATAGAGACGGCATCAACGGCATCCAAAGAGTCGCGAGTCGGCATTCACTGTGTCAATTCCGACGCCTTTCGTCGAGGATTAAGCGGCAAACCGAAGTGGCTGTTCTTTAATTCGGAGATTTCCTATAATGACCATAGCCCTGGAATTGCTCTTGATTTGCTAGGTGTTGTCTCAGCCAAGGGGCAAGTTGGCGCTACCCAATCAAGCTTCCACATTTTCGAGCCTTCAACACCTGCCCGTGCGATGCCTTCACCACAAACCTGGCCCGCTTAAACCTGCCTCTCTCTTCTCCCCTTTCCCTTACCTCTCCCACCCTTCCTCCCACCTCTGCCAGTAGCCAAGATGGCGTCCGCTGTGCGAATGAAGGCCGCGACCGGCCTGTTGAGCCTGTCGCGTGCCGCCCCCAAGATGCTGCCGGCGCAGCGTGTGGCCGCCCTCACCCACAGCGCCGGCCTGTGCCAGCGCGCGGCGCAATTGACACGCAGCGCCGCCTCTTTAGCAGCTCGGCTGCCCGCTATGCCGACATCATCGTCAAGGTGCCCCAGATGGCCGAGTCCATTAGCGAGGGAACCCTGGCCTCGTTGCCCAAGAAGGTCGGCGAGCAGATCGAGGCCGACGAGGAGATCGCCAGCATCGAGACGGACAAGATCGACGTCGCTGTCAACGCCCCCGAGACTGCCGTCATTGCGGAATACTTCGTCGCCGAGGGTGATACCGTTGTCGTTGGTCAGGACCTCGCCCGAATTGTGACTGGCGGCGACGCTGGTGCTGTCAAGAAGCCCGAGGGAGAAGCTCCTCCTCCTCAGCAGGAGACCAAGGCCGCCGAACCCGCCCAGCCCAAGGTTGAGGACAAGACTCCTGCTCCTGAGGTTCCCAAGCCTGCTACTCCCGCTCCCGCGGCCAAGCCCGCTGCTCAGCCGGCGCAATCCCAGCCCGTTGCCTCGACATCCGCAGGCCCTTCCCGAGGAGAGCGAGTTGTAAGTCAAACAAGCAGTGGCCTCTCTATGCCGCCAGAGCTAACGATGCGCCATCAAACAGGAGAAGATGACCCGTATGCGAAAGACGATTGCGAGCCGCCTCAAGCAGTCGCAGAACACCTGCGCCTCGCTCACCACCATGCAGGAAGTCGACATGACCAACCTGATGGCCTGGCGCGCCAAGTACCGCGACGAGGTTGCCGAGGAGCATGGCGTTCGCCTAGGATACATGGGAGCTTTCACCAAGGCCACCACCCTCGCCGCCCAGCAAGTGCCCCAGATCAACGCCGCCATCGACACCGAGAAGGAGATCATCACCTACCGCGACTACGTCGACATCAGCATTGCCGTTTCCGCCCCCAAGGGTCTCGTCACCCCTGTGTTGCGAAACACAAACGCCCTGAGCATCGTCGAGCTGGAGCGGGACGTCGCTACCATGGCCAAGAAGGTAAGCAAGCAGAGGGGGGATATTTGAGATTGACAATAGCTAATGCGTGTCCGCACTAGGCTCGCGATGGCAAGCTGACCCTGGACGACCTCGAGGGAGGCAACTTCTCCATCAGCAACCCTGGTATCTTTGGTTCCATGTTTGGAACTCCCCTCATCAACTACCCCCAAGCCGCCGTCTTCAACATGAACGGAATCCAACAGCGCGTCATGGCCATCAACGGCCAGGCCGAAATCCGACCGGTATGTCCAACTTGAAATACCCTTGAATATCAGTCACTAACCAAACTCCTTGTCCAGATGATGTACATCAGCTTGACCTACGACCACCGTCTGATCGATGGTCGGGAAGCCGTCACCTACTTGAACCTTGTCAAGAAGTACATCGAGGACCCCTCTCGAATGCTTCTTGTTTAAGCAACACCTGCACACTTTCCGAGATGGGAAAAACAACCTTGTATTCTAGCATTTGCGCGTGAAAGGGACGGCTTGGGTGGCTTCATAAACTAGATAGAAAACAGTGTATCGTTTTGGGGGTTGCATGGACCGGCGCTTTTCGTACAAATGGTAGATAATGCAATCGAAGATGATAGTGTTTTTGCTTCCCGTTTTAATGTTAGCCCTCTGAATTTTGATTTGTCTCTGCAGTGTCCATCATGTCAAACGACCCAGTCGGCTTGATACCCTTGTTAATTGCGTAGGATGCAACTCATACTCTTTACGGCTACCCTGGTGCAATCTCAATTGCCTGACAATTACTCTTCGCTGAAGTCGGCTACTTGAACAATCAAGATACCGGCTGAGCTCTACTCCTGGGTGGAGCCGCTTGGCGCTATTCGACCCTCGGTGTCGCAGCCGAAATGTCCTCCTGATTCGCTGATATTAGGCCTTCTAGCTGAGCTTGGCCTCTATCCGAGCCTCCATCCCGTCACTTACACGTTTGGCCGAGTTCCCAGGTTCCGGGTTGCCATCAGAACGGCAGGGCTCCATATCTGGAAGCCGATTTCACGTCGGTGCCATGGCATTGCCGTGGATCTCCAGCCCATTGCCGCGGAACGGCATGGTATCCCGATCCCGCTAGATCATCTTCCCCGAACGAACTCATGCCTCGTGGCTTATTGTTGTTATCCACTCGTTCTCATCATCGTGTCTTCATGGCTCCTTATGGATGAACCACTCTGTTAATTGAACCTGTACTTCTAAAATCCTCGTCGTCGTCGCCATGTTGCGAACTACACGTCCTATTACTGCGGCCAGCAGAAGTTTTGCACGCGCGGCGCTCCATAGAGCAAAACCGCTGCGATGCGTTTCTACCACCTCTAATTCAAGCAGGTTTTCTCGGGATTCACCCAGTGTCGCTGGGAACAGAAGCTATGCGACGGCGGAAGCTGAGGCACAGGCACCAGCTGTTTCGGCGCCAGTAAGTTTAATTGATTCCATGAGAATATCACTTAAGTCATGGGCGGTAGCTGACTGAGTAATCCAAAGTCGGTAGATGAGTCGTTCCTTGAGGGTTCTGCTGCCTCGTACATTGATGCGATGTATGAATCGTGGAGACTCGCCCCAGATTCTGTCCACATCTCCTGGCGCACCTACTTCCGAAACATGGAAGACAAGTCCAAGTCTCCAGATCAGGCGGTCCAACTACCCCCTGGCTTCCTCTCATCCCGGGATCCAGCCTTGAAATCCGGATTTGGTCTCAACCAAGGAACCCAGGCTAGCCAAGTCAAGGTCTATCTCAAGGTCGTCCAACTTATTTCTGCATATCAGTCCCAGGGCCATCACATCGCCAACATTGATCCCTTGGGTCTCCGCAAAAATGGCCAAGGCGTTCACGCTGGGCATCCTAGCGAACTTGACCCTGCCTACCATGGCTTCACAACTACCGACCTAGATCGACAATTCGCCCTGGGCCCGGATATTTTACCCCAATTCGCAGCTGAGGGGCGTGAATCCATGACTCTGCGCGAGATCGTGGCCGCTTGTGAGTCTGTCTACTGTGGAAACTTTGGCATCGAGTACCAGCATATTCCCGAGGCCAAGAAGCGTGAGTGGCTTCGCAAACGAGTCGAGGTGCCAACTCCATTCCGGTTCTCGCAGGAAGAGAAGCGACGGATCCTTGATAGTTTGATCTGGAGCACCAGCTTTGAGCGCTTCATTGCGACCAAGTTCCCTACTGAGAAGCGTTTCGGTCTTGATGGTGCTGAGGGACTGGCGCCGGGTATCACGTCCATCATTGACCGAAGTGCCGATGTCCATGGCATCGAAGACATCATCATCGGCAGCTGTCACCGAGGGAGATTGACCATGATGGGAACGGTCTATGGCAAGCCCCGGGAGGCGATCCTTGCTGAGTTTGCCGGTCGTGTAAAGACCGATCTCCCTGGAATGGCTGGCGACGCCAAGTACCACCTTGGGCACGACGGCCATCGTATTACGCCCGACGGTCGTCGCGTCGGCCTCTCTCTCCTTGCCAACCCTTCACATCTCGAGGCTGTCGATCCTGTGGCAACCGGCTCTGCATACGCCACGCAAGAACTCCAAGGCGACAAGGAGCGGAAGCGCACCATGTGCCTTGCGTTGCATGGCGATGCCGCCTTTTCAGGCCAGGGAGTTGTGTACGAGACACTGGGGTTGTCAAGGCTTGACGATTACAATGTCGGTGGTACCATCAGAGTCATCGTCAACAACCAGATTGGCTTCACCACCGACGTGGAGTGTTCACGGTCGACTCCATATGCCTCTGATCTGGCCAAGTACATCAACGCACCCATCATCCATGTCAATTCCGACGATGTGGAGGCTGTCACCTTTGTGTGCCAGCTTGCTGCCGACTGGAGGGCAGAGTTCCAAGAAGACATTGTCATCGACCTCGTCTGTTACCGCAAGTTCGGCCACAACGAATTCGACCAGCCTACCTTCACCCAGCCCATGATGTACAAGAACGTTTCTAGCCAAACCCCTACCATGGAGACGTACGTCAACAAGCTTGTGAATGAAGGCACATTCACTGCCACCGAGATTGAGGATCAGAAGAAGTGGGTCTGGGATCGTCTAAACGAGAACTTTGAGACCAGCAAGACATACATCTCAGAGAGAAAAGAGTTCCCCCCTGCTTGGGAATCCCTTCCTTCGCCGACTACTCTGGCGTCTGAACAGTTTCCCATTACCCCCACTGCAGTTGAGCACTCCATCTTAGAGCCCATCGCCAACAAAGTCAGCAGCGTGCCAGAGGGATTTGGGCTTCACCCTAACCTCAAACGCATTCTCGCCGGCAGACTTACTGGTTTCGAAGAAGGCTCTGTCGATTGGTCTACGGCTGAGGCTCTGGCCTTTGGAACACTCTGCCTTGACGGCCATTCCGTGCGCCTCACCGGACAGGACGTTCAGCGGGGAACTTTCTCCCAGAGACACTCGGTGCTGCACAACCAGACCACTGGCGAAACATGGACACCCCTCAGCAACATTTCTCCCGACCAAGCACGGTTCCAGGCTACCAACTCGCCTCTCAGTGAGTCTGGCGCGCTCGGCTTCGAGTATGGAGTAACGCTCGCAGACCCGAACCCCCTGGTTATGTGGGAAGCCCAATTCGGCGACTTTGCCAACAACACACAGGTCATTCTTGACAACTTCATCGTTGCGGGCGAGTCAAAATGGCTTGATCGGTCTGGTCTTGTCTTGTCTCTGCCTCACGGCTTTGATGGGCAGGGTGCTGAGCACTCCTCTGCTCGACTGGAACGTTTCTTGCTTATGTGCAATGAGGAGGGACGGTCGTGGCCGGCCGATGAGAGCAAAATTGACCGAGCGCATCAGGATTGTAATGTTGAGATTGTTTATATGACATCTCCTGCCAACTACTTCCATGTGCTTCGCCGCCAGCTCAAGCGGGAGTTCCGAAAACGTAAGTGGACAGCCGCACAACTACATCTCGGAAATGTATTGCTAACGAATTCAAACAGCCTTGGTCATCTTCTTTTCCAAATCCCTTCTTCGCCATCCCATTTGCAAATCTGATATCTCGGAGTTCACCGACCCCTCTGCTACCTTCCAGCCTGTCCTCGTCGATCCCGCGCATGAGGCTGGTGAAATCGAGAGCACAGAGAACATCTCCCGCGTCATCTTCTGCTCAGGTCAGATTTATGCCTCCTTGGTAAAACAGCGGGCAACTCTCGGCCTCCGTGACACCGCTATCACGCGAATTGAAGAGTTGCACCCCTTCCCTTGGCGCGAAGTCAAGGCGAACTTGGACAAGTACCCCAGCGCTCAGAGCGTGGTCTGGGCTCAGGAGGAGCACTATAACGGCGGAGCGTGGCATTATATCCGCGACCGCCTGGATGCCGTGCTGCGGAAGTCTGACTACCTTGCGGGTAGAAAAATGTTGTACGCTGGGCGGGCGCCGAGTGCGAGTCCCGCGGCTGGTTGGAAGAAGGTACATGAGGCGGAGGAGGAGAAGAGACTGCTGGAAGATGCATTTTCTGTACAAGAATGACTGATCCCATTGCGCTGGCTTGTAATTTTCTTTTTGTGTACATTGTCGCAATTCTAGATAGCGAATCAATCACCATAACCTTGCTCATGATACCCGAAGTTCCGTGTCTTCTCGTGGCACCAGAACATGGTCTACCGGTCTCCGTATCTCGCCGTTATACTTTAGATTTATTATCTTCCTAAACGAAATTATATAATGGACCCTCTTTTTCCCACGATGTCCAGTGTTTGAGGCCGTTGTTGGGAACAGCCAGTCGCATATAGCCGACTTGGCCTACCGCGTCTTAGGTCTTAACCGAACAAGCCATATATCACCAGGAGGTTCTTGTAATCAGTGAAAGAATTTTGATCAAAAATACTCATTTATCTATTTCATAAAAATCTTGATAATGGCGACCGTTCCATCTCTCCTTCGCCGGGCGCTTCTCTACGGTAATTGGAAAATGCATCCCCACTTGCCCAGTTACTAACGGCCTAATCAGTCCCGGGAGCGTCCCAGAAGATGCTCGCAAAGACGCAAGCTCTCAAAATTGACTCCGTGATATACGATCTTGAAGACTCCGTCGCCCCCGATGCCAAGGCTGCGGCACGAGGGCTCGTTGCGCGACATCTTGCGGATACTTCGATGAGCAGCACTTCCAGGTCTCCAAGGGAGGTTGCTGTGAGAATCAACGCCGTTGATACAGGACTGGCTCTTGAGGACCTCACAGAGATCTTGAAATCGGGAGATAACCTTGACACGATCGTTATTCCTAAAGTCCAGGGTCCTGAAGATCTTCACTTTGTCGCCGACATTGTGCGCCATGTAGCTCCTCACCGATCAGTGAAAGTCAATGGTTCTGAACCCCCAGCTTCTGAGAAGACCACCTCTCGCCCTCTCAACATTCTCGCCCTCATCGAATCCGCCCGAGGTCTCTCCGACATCAACTCCATCTGCCGAGAGGCGCCGACTACGGGCTTGTCGGGCCTTGCATTCGCTGCCGAAGACTTTGCAACCGAGCTTGGGTTGTTACGACTTCCAGATCGACGGGAGCTGCTTTTTGCACGCAGCTCTATCGTCACTGCAGCATTAGCGCACAATTTGCCCTCCGTTATTGATCTGGTATCTACAGGCGTCCCGTCAGACGAGGAGTCAAGGGCTGCTCTCGAACATGATAGCCTAGAGGGTCGTGCTCTTGGGTTTACAGGAAAGCAGTGCATCCATCCTCTACAGGTTGAGATTGTCCAGAAGGCATTTGGCCCATCGGAGGAAAGGCTACGGTGGGCAGTGAGGGTTCAGCAGGGCGATGCGGCTGCTAGGGCAGAGGGAAAGGGGGCATGGAACTTGGATGGGAAGATGATTGATGCACCGATTGTGAAACGAGCATTGGCCCTGCTTGAGCGGGCACGGCTGTGTGGTATTGATATCACGGAGTTTGAGGATTAAATCAAGGAATACGATCCTGGGTAATCTATGTCAGGTTGACCCTTCTTCATTTAACATCATCAATGCTATTGCGGATTGTACATTAATTTTGACTCGAGATCTCGCTCTTCATGCAAACAACCCCATCCTTCTCAACAACAACATCCCACACTTTGCCATTGTCAGTATCTCTGACATCCGCCGTTTTGATGTGATACGTCTGGCCGGCATACAGTGGTGCCATTGCCCTGTATGAAATGCTACCTGGGCCTTCGCCATTACCATGAACATCCTTCCAGTAGTTCAGGAGGTTGATGAGGTTTAACGGGCCATGGACTACCAAGCCAGCATGGCTCTCGACATTTCGGGTCCAGTCTTCGTTGTAGTGAATCATATGGCCATTGAAAGTGAGGGCCGAGAATCTGAAGAGGCCGGCAGGAGACCATCGGAGCTCTCGAGTTAGGAAGTCTAGGTGTATTAGCATACCATACAATAGTATAGGAATCCCTTGAAATCTCACCATCGCCATTGCTGGTGAAGTCTATCACTGAAGAAGGCCCGCGAGTAACATCCGCAAGAGGCTTCGGAGCCGGGGGCGCAGTCTCAGGGTCAATTTCAGGTCGAAAGACCCAGGACCGCCGATCAACAAGGGCAAGCCCGTTGGGGCCCAAGAACTCTTTTTCCACCTCGACTAGGACCATCTCTCCTGCAGAGCGGCTCTTCTTAGCTATGGCACTGACAAGACGCGTTCGCTCTTCGACTTCGTCTCCAACGCGAAGCAAGGCGCCGCTGGACGGAGCTGGCCACTTCATCTTTCCACCAGCCCACATTCGCCGCGTGAATGGAGCCGATGCATTGAATGTCCGATCAGTGCCATCTGCTCCAAGCTCCTTTTCCGTGCCATTCGGAGTAAAGTACGCAAGGTGATAGCCTTGCGGCACTGGCGTTCCGGCAACTGGCGCGGCTTCAGAGACGTCTGCGCCTTCAATAGATGTTTGACCAAGCGTAAGCAGCAGCTTCTGGAGCTGGTTTCCGTCGATAAACTGTCGACGAACAACAGACTTTTCGGTGAAGTTCTCAAGAAGATAAGAGGCGGCCTCGGCGGCGGTGGTTTTGTAACATCGAGATGAGGCCACAAAGCCGCGGCGCTGCACTTGTGCCAATTGATGAGCGAGCCGGCGACGGGCTTGGCAAAGGATCGTGGATTGCGCCATGTCGTGCTCGATCAACTATGTTTATCCCTAGGGCTTGAGGATGTTTGATCAATTTCCAACGATCTAGTTGACTCTGGAACTTATTGGAAATGCAAGTAAAGGTCACCTTGCAGGATTAATAGATCCAGATTGCTCCAGGTAGCCGAATGATCAATTACCATGTGAATGTGAGCTTCTGACGCCACCGGAATGGCCCAGTGGAGATCCGGAGGTGTGGAGCTCAGCTTGTCGCGCTCTCGGCTATTTAACGATTCAAGTAACCGCGGAAGGCCACAACAAGATGTGTATAAAACCCTGTTGGAGGATGACCCTGTATGACGAAACCTCTGATAGATTGATATCCTGCCCTTGGTCAGAAGGGGGGTCTGATAACCCCTCATCCGGCCGGTCCGGATGACCGGGACAAGCAATCATCAACATCATTATCACTGCTTTGAACACTATCCATTTGATCAAATTGACCGTAACGGATCCAACAAACCCCAAATCCCGTGTAAAGACTCTTAGAGTCACTCTGTGGTGTAATACCTACTGCAGCCTCTCCATAAGTATTAAATCTATTAATATTAATTAATTAGTAGCATATAGCATTATATAAATTTAATTAATTAATTAAATTTTATACTATTCTACTTAAAGTTAAATCTATAGTATAACTGCAGACAGCAAGGTTATTAACTGCAGATAGCAGAGCTAAAGTCATGAGCAAGTTAGGAGCCGTTTAGGGTACTTGTTGCCGAAGAGATATCCTATAACCGCCAGGCATGCAAGGAAGCAGCTGGTCACATTTGAGGGTTGGGACCCCAGTCCTTAAGCGATGACGCTGCCTTCTTGAAGTCTACTGTGCCTCCTGACTCGGTCATCTTGAAGACCCTGCCCTCCTGATCTAGATCGCTGACCCTCAGTAAGCCCTCCGAGGCGGGGAAACCTATTCTGCATTGTTGTCGAACTCGCGGGCGGATTAATAACGGCCCGAGTTAGTGGGTTCAAATAACAACGAATTCCTGTGAATTCGTATGTGTAAGATATGCCCTATTGAGGCTATTCAATTGATCAAATGCTTGATGACTGTGTTGTTCTTCTTCGGCTGTCACAGCTGCGGCTTTTTTGCTCCCTTTGACCCCTCAATTCCTTAGTCATCCTGGCTGGGCCTTCCTCCTGAGGCTGACAAGTGTGGCCGTCACGTCAGGTATTAACCCCAATAAACTACCCCCGGCGTGAATTGTAACTAGGGCGATGGGTATCACCGCAACCAGCTGACGACAAAGCCGACTGTTGACTTCGAGTTACGTGCAGTTCAAACCCTAACCCCCTCCCCCAAAAGCCACCCATCGTATCCCTTCGCTGATGTCTGCTCAGCCTCGCAACCATAAAAACAACTATACCGTGGGATGGGTCTGCGCCCTACCGAAAGAGCAGACCGCGGCGATGGCCATGCTGGATCAGCCTCATCCTGATCTCCAAAAGCCGCCAAATGACCCCAATACGTACACTCTCGGATCCATTGGCAAGCACAACGTGGTTATAGCCTGTCTACCCAAGGGCAAAATCGGCACCAACCCAGCAGCGACCGCGGTGGCCTGGCTGGCCTCTACATTTCCGTCCGTTAAACTCGCCCTGATGGTGGGCATTGGAGGCGGTGTTCCACCCAAGGTTCGACTCGGCGATGTCGTGGTCAGCGCTCCCGTGGACCGATATTCTGGCGTGGTCCAGTGGGACTTTGGCAAGTCAAAGCAAGGTGAAGATTTCCAATTGACCGGGTTCCTTTCCGGTCCTCCCAACTCACTTTTGACGGCTTTGGCAAGGTTGGAGACGGAACGCGAGATGAATTCATCTATGATACCCAATTATCTCGAGGAACTGAAACAGAAATGGCCAAAGCTAGCACCCAAGTACCTAAAGTCCGATTCACTCAAAGACGTGTTATTTAGGGCAGATTATAAGCACGTATCGAAGAGGTCTATAGATGGCGCCACTGCCCTAACTAATGACAACGAAGACGAGGAAGAGAGCTGCCGATTTTGCGACAGGGACCAAACCCTACCGAGGAAGCCAAGAGACATGCGCGTGCACTATGGTCTAATTGCATCGGGAAACCAAGTGGTCAAGGACGCCGCAGTCCGTGACAGTCTCAACAGGAGGTTTGATGGCCACGTCCTTTGCATCGAGATGGAGGCAGCCGGTGTCATGACAAACTTCCCTTGCATCGTCATCCGAGGAATTTGTGACTACGCCGACTCTCACAAAAATAAGGAATGGCAGGAACATGCTGCCGCTGTGGCGGCCGCTCTTGCAAAAGAGCTTCTGAAATATGTACAACCAAGTGATGTTGACGAAGAGCCCACGGCAAATGAGACAATCCAGAGGGGTAAGTCATTCTTGAAGCCCCAAGAAAAGTTGGCTCTCATCAAAGGGTTGCGAATAACAGCAAATACAGCACATTTAGTCCCCGATTTTTCGGCGTTGCAACACGCGCTAAATAAGATAGAAGTTCTCTCTGCTCGACTCAACGACCGGCTCAGCGAGAAAAAAGAAATAATTTTAAATCTGAGAGTCGAGCTTAAAAGGGCCAAAAAACGGAGACTTAAGGCTCCCAGCTACGCCGCCGTAGTAAAATGGAAAGAAAAACGCAGCCGGCTGACGAGAGAACTTCGCACGGCAGAGGACAAGGAAGATAAGCTATGGCGTCGACTCGACAAGGCTGAAGCCGCCAGACAGAAGTTACGCCGGCGGTTAACGAGGGCCATTCAAGGGGCCAGCTATACGGACAGAGGACTAGCTGCGAGTCTCCAGAGTACTGTACCATCGCGGGACGGAGGCGACCGTCGTACCAAATCGAAACGCGTGAGCCCCAAGGAGCCCCGGATTTATGTTGTTCGCCCTAGGAAAACCACCTGGTTCGCACGTGCCATTGGAATGCACAGCCTTTGGAAGCTATAATGAGTGGGATGGTATCGAAATTTGATAAAGAGCTACGTGATTCCATAGATTTCGCCCTGATCTGTGATGGATATCGCATCTTTCTGACAGCATTATATTCTTGGTGAAAGGCCTCGCATATTGGTCTTGGCTTACCCAGACAAGTTCTGGAAGAGTGATAAGAATGAAACAAGCCTCCTGAATCGAGATGCCGGTAATCTCCGTCGAGATGTCCACCTCTAGTTTAATCGTTATTACGTAGCTGATGACCTTTGAATAGATCTATCGCGAATGGCCATCGGCTATCAAACTACTCTCCTTCATGAGCTGCTTCAATCTACAAGGACCCCCAGTCCGTGCTTTAAGCCTTACATACAGCCTTGGGGAAGACGGTAAGGATAATGTTAACGAGGACCTTGAGGCCTCCGCGCCTACTTACTGGCAGTAGCAATAGCTAAGAGCGGCATATTCGAGCTGTATGCGTTAGTGCAATTCTACGCGCGGGTGTAATCATCGTCATTTGGCGATATGCGCCGGTAGAAGCATAAGTTTCTCAAGGTAATGTTAGACGGGCATCCCTCGGGGAGGTATAACAACCAGGTATAATACCAGAGAATGAATTCTTATTTCGGGGTTGACTCTAGAGAGATCGGCCCAAAAAGTTGAGGCAATCCATTTGCAGAGGGTCGTTGGCTTGGAGAACCAGTCCCAGATCAGCTACACCATCATCGCCTTCCCAAGGCCCATAAAGCATATTGAAGTATTGGTCTTCAAAGTTCTTAGTCTGGGCCTGGGTCTGCGGTGTCGGGAAGTCATACCGTTCCCCACCTTCTGGCGCAGGAGTGGTCTGGCGGCCATCTTCCTGGCTTTCCCCAATCAACTGCGGCTCCAGAATGGGCATGGTGTGCATCACTCCTTCGACTTGGCCTGTGCCGTGGATTCGCTTGGCAATCGAGACGTCGAGATATTGGAGGAACAAGTCAAGCAAGTTGTTGTTGATCCTCCAGTATTTCTGGATCTCCTGGAGGGCCAGTAAACACATTTGTGCTCTGTGCTCTGCGATCCGTCGGGTGACATCAACGCCTCTTTTTATGCTGATGGCATGAATGCAAAGTGCTGCGAACAGACTTGTAATCCTAATAATTCGGTCAGAATATCCGGTCTCGCGGTCATTGTTTGCATGAGATAGCAACTCACAAATGCATCTGTCCGTAGCGTAGCGTCCCCTGTGCCAACATGTCCTCCGCGATTCGGCTAATTCGCGAAGCAGCGGCCACAGCAATCTGGCCATTGTCATCTTCCTTCTTTTGTTTCAGAAAGCTATGACGATGGATGAGAATTCGGATATGACTGTGAAACTATTAGCCTGTATTTCTTTGCTGCTTAATAGGCGGGTACGTACTTGTAGGCCAGGTGTAGGAGGTGTGACCACACCGAGGCATTCCCATCATCTACGCCACGGCCCAACTCATCTGGGAGACTCTGTTTCCAGGTCTCAAGAGTCTGATCAAGATTCCGAACTTGTTCTAGGGTTGACGGTGGCCTTCCAGGGGAGAAGTGAACATCGATGACTTGGCCGACTGTTCACTAGTCAGGTTTGTATAATGGATGGCATCAACATAACCACTTACGTATTCTGGCAATTTCCACCATTTTGATTACATACTGTATATGCTCTGGCTTGCAAGATCCAAAGTGAGAGGTCTCGTGGTTAGCTACTTCGGACTCGAGATCCGAGGGACTGAGCGGCTCAATGTCACAGTCATCATCTCGGATCCTGCTAGGCAAACCGAGTGAAGCAGCAGCCTGGCGCTCACGAACCTTTTTATTATGATTAGCAAGTGCACAGTAGCAAAGAGAATTCATTCTCACATAAATCGACCACCATATCCTTCTTCTTATTCTGGCTCGATGGGTATCCCTAGTTGTAAACTTGGCGCTTTTGTTGGGATATTAATTAGCCAGTGATTTTGGGTGTTGTTGAAGCGATAGCAACTTACGATCTATGGAGTCCATACGACTCGGCCACCCCAATGACCACGCCCAACCAATACCGGACATCTCTGACATCCGATGGACCGCCCCGCCAAAAACTCATCAGGAAGAGGGATTGAATCAAGGTGATTTCATCCTTTTCCCAATCCGCATGGAACAAAAGTCTAGCTCGCGTATATAACAGTGACTTGGCCTCAGAGCGGTCCTGGAACCCCATTGAAACAATGGTATCATGGTCGCAATAAGTCGCACCGATGAAGAGCATGGACTGGAGGAGAAGATAGGAAACATCAAAGCTTGCCAGTCGACGCGTGAACTCCGCGCGATCCAGAATAGGAAAGCAAGGATGAAACCAGGTAAAGTAGGCCTGTAGTGCTGGCACACAGGTGTGCAGATCGGGTAGTGTCAACGCGCCTTCGTCGCGGAGATATCGCGCTGTTCCGGAGCTGACACGATCACAACTAGCAGGAGATTCGCCTTCGGGAATTGACTGGGGCGTGCTAGTGATGGGAAACAGAAGGCGAGCTTTTTGCTTGCTCCCGTTTGCATCTTCATTCTGGTTGAGTTCATCGCCCTGGCGAGGACGACCAGGCACTAGAGTCAGAAAATTGGATTCGCCAAAGAACAGAGACCCGGGCGCCGCCGAGTCGGTTGGTGGCGATGGTGTCCTAGCAGGAAGTCTAGCATCGAAGACATTCCTATTTAGCAGTGGGTTGGTGATCGAGTCGCCTCCCAGAGTTGGAGCAGGTCGGATTGAATCGATGGAGGACAACGTGATCCCATCATCAACAGGTGTGGTGGAAGGCAAGCCGGGACCTTTCGCCTGAGCTGATTGATTCTGGCGACGTGATCTCCGGGGATACCTAAAACTGATTATCAATTTTTGTTCTGGGCTATGAGTACTCCCCGAATCTCAAAGGATACTAACCTCCCCCTCCGAGACGGCAGCACTTCGCATTTGGCCCCTGAAGTCTGGCAGTTTGAACAAGGGTGGGACTCGGTGACGTTGCACCTCACCCTTCGAGAATTGCACTCCCTACATGCATGCTTCGCCCGAGCCCGTTTAGCAGGGATGCCGTCAGTGGGAGGACTCTGCGAAGGCTCTTGGCCCTCTGCATCTGGGGGCACTTCCGCGGGGGACATGGCGGGTCGGCGTCGGCGCGAATCAGCGCTGTGGTGTGTAAGTCTGGTGTGTAAGTGACCGGGCACTTGACGCTCAGCAATTTCAGAAACGGGTCGAGAGTGTTCAGCGTCTACGTCCACGCCCCGCTTATATGCGTTGAGTAGCCGGCCATGCGGTCGGGGAGACCTTCGGGGCGGGGCATCTTCTTTCGGCTGGTCCACTTTTCTTCGGGAGAAGTAACCGAGACTAAGACGCGCAGTTCAGCTGCGCTTAACTCGAAGCAGTTCACGATGAACAAGGCGTTCTCGATTACCGACAATCTTTGTGTTCTTAGTGGCGAGTGACCTGTGGTAATTTTCACTAATTGTCATGGGTTTTCTATATTGGACACCAGGGTTTGTGAGTGCGAAATCCCACAGTGGTGTAGTCATCAGCACGGATTGCAAGTGGTCGAGAGACTTCAGTAAGCAAATCAATGAGTTATTAGTCAAGCTGAAATACTTATTCTATTTTTTGGTATATTAAACAAGTGTTCTATGTTTTCCCCAACTCCTTGGCATCATCATCTTAGTAGTTTCTCGGGAGCTTGAGCACCCTCTCGCCCACAAAGTTCAGAATCATCTCCCTGCTGACAGGCGCAATTCGAGGCACCAAGCACTCTCGGAACCATCTCTCGACGTCGTACTCTACGGCGTAGCCCATTCCTCCGTGCGTGAGAACAGCACGCTCACAAGCAGTAAAGGCAGCCTCGGCGGCCATATACTTGGCGCTGTTTGCGGCGACGCCAATGTCATCCTGGCGAATCGACGGGTCCGTTTTGCTCTGGTCATAAAGTCGGGCCGCGTGGTACGTCGCCAGCTTAGCGCCTTCCAGCTTCATGTAAGCATCGGCCAAGGGATGCGCGATACCCTGGTTCATTCCGATCGGGCGTTGAAACACAACTCGCTCACGGGCGTAGTCGCTGGCCTTCTTCAACGCAGCGTATCCAAGTCCCAGGGCCTCGCCAGCGAGCAGACATCGCTCGGCGTTCATGCCGTGGAGGATCATCTTGAAACCCTTACCCTCTTCGCCAATCAATGAGTCGGCAGGGATCTGGTAGTTGTCGAAAAACACTTCGTTGGCGTCGACAGCACGGCCACCCATCTTCTTAATCTTCCTCAGGTCGAGACCGGGCTGGTCTCGGTTCAAGTCGATAGAGAAGAGAGAGAGACCCTCACTAGGTTTCTTGACCTCATCCAAGGGGGTAGTTCGTGCCAGTAGAATCATCTTGGAGGCGACCTGAGCGCAAGTAATCCAGATCTTCTGGCCGGTGACACTGTAGGATCCGTCCGAGTTCTTCTTGGCCGTGGTGGCTAGGCGAAGGGTATCAAGACCAGCGTTAGGCTCGGTCACACCAAAGCACACACGCCACTTTCCAGAGACAATGTTAGGAATAGTGGTCTCCAGCTGCTCCTTGGAACCAAATCTTGCGAGTGGTTGAGTCGCATACACGTTGGCGTGGATTGATTGTGCTCCAGCCATGCCAGCTCCGGACTCGGTGATGGTCTGCATCATCATCGTAGCCTCCGAGATACCCAGGCCCGATCCTCCAAGGGACTCTGGGAGAGCAATTCCCAACCATCCGTCCTTGGCGAGGGCGGCATGGAACTCTTTCGGGTCCTTCTCCTCCTGGTCGTGTTCTTGCCAGTAGGTGTTGGGGAATTCCTGGCACACCTGGCTCACAGCGTCTCTAACAGTGAGTTGGTTCTCGGTGAAGCCAGCCAGCCCCATGAGTTGCCTTGAGCTGGTTGTTGAGAAGGCATTCTTTCGCGCACTCTGCACACAGGATGATCTGGCAGAGGCAAGAGCCGGGCGGCTCAATCGCAGGAACTTGTTTGCTGGTCCAGACATGATTGGAGGGATTTGATGAATAGAGATGTTTCAAATTCAGCAAAGAATAGAACCTCAAGCTTCATTTATTAATCGGAGAGACTCCCCGATGGGACTTACGGGACTCTGGAAGTCGGCGGTGCATCGCCGTTCTCAGGGCGTGTGGTTGTGGAGGTTGTGGGCAAGAAGCCGACTTGGCGTTTTCCAATAGCCGAGCGGTTTATTTACCGACACACCACCGGGATCCAGTGCCGACAGTACCGATGTTCTCAGGGCACCACCACGAATAGGAAGGATCATTTCGGAGCCGCCTATTACAATCTTTAAATAATTCGACTCTATCACATACTGTGACGTCCTCTTGTAGGTCATTACAAAAGGCTCACACTGAGCAAGAGGATGATTCAATCTCGGGAGCGTACGAATGGGGCACACGCAATTAGTCTTAGCTAGGCGACCATTCCAAATGACGCGAGAGATTATAATTATTATCATTAGCAAAATGATCATAGGCATCAACCTCCCAAGCTCACAAGGGATCGTTCTGCTCAAGGGCCTGGGCCTGGGCCTGACACCCTTACTGGGAGGCTTGTACGCTGTGTCTACATATCAGGAAAAGCCCAGTGCGAGGTAAGACGTAATTATGGTCTACGGAGTAACCAGGAACTAACCAGTTGGTTACTTCACGTTTCTCACACCCTCCCTCTTGCCTATAATCTTCTTCAGAGCGCAGTCATCAAACGAGCATGGAGACTCTCCCACGTGAGATCCTCTCATCTATTAGTACACTGGAGGCTGAAAACGGCAGTGAGCAGCGTCTATATCACTTCGAAAGGGTTGGCGGTTTCACGACACAGATACAGCAGTGGGAGCGATGAAAGTTAGGAAAATTGAGTGATCCAGTGGGTCTACTTATGCTTGATGTGATTTTCTCGGGAATCTCGTGGACTCGGTGTGCCGCCTCCACTCAATTGATTCGATTAATGCAGTCAACTTTAACTTGTTTATATCACACTTAATGAGCGAGATCGTCAACTTAGTCTTGATTTCAACAGCGTTGAAGTGAAATATAGGACTGCATCCGATATGGCATCTTCGGTGGTTGGACTTTCCTGGAACTTCCCAGCACATGGCCTTCTCCGATTGCTATCCGAGAGCATAATAACATAGATGTCGCTAATGGCCTGTATTCCTTCTTGAGAAAGAGAACCAGCACCTAATAGCCGACTTGGGAGCTTCCTTGGGGATAGCCAAAAGCCGAGCAGGTTCTTTGCCGACACCTCAATCCATCGCCTGTACCGATAACAAACAAATGTCAGCAAACAGCCATAGAATGCCCTTTGTGAGCCTTACAGAATTTCCCCATGGCCCTTGCGAATATGAAATGCCCAGTAGAAGTGAAGCACATATTGCCGACTCCAGCAGTTGTCCACCCGGTGCAGTCCCATGATGAAATGTCAATTACGGCTATCAAATCACTTCTATACATCCAAACGCAACAAGTACATTTTTAGAATTGCCGTTAGCTCGTATATACCTCCTATACAACACAAATATCTGCATCTACTTCTTTTAGACGACCTCAAGCCAACCTCGTAATGTCAGAACTCAGTCAGGTTCCAACGGGCGCACTTCTTTCCATTCCCAAAGATTCCATTGCTCCAGCTCCAAAGTTGACGCAATATCCTAAATGGTTCGGCGGTTCAGCATCTTGTCTTGCAGTAGTCTGCTCACACCCACTTTGATCTCGGTACTCTCTCCTCATTCGGTCGAGTGATGTTTAGGCTAATGAATGTCTGTCTTTAGTCAAGGTTCGCCTTCAAGCTACACCACCATCAGAACGCAAAAACGTCTTTGAAACGGTGCTTCAGATCTTACGCAAAGAGGGAGCATCGGGGCTATATCGAGGAGTAAGTAATCTGGGAACGCTGTCCACTCTTGGTGTCAGATTCTAACTCGGAACAAAGCTATCTGCAGGTTTGCTCAGGCAATGTATATTCTTTCCCAGCTTTCCGGGGTTCTCGCTCAAACTAGATGGCTAAAGTGATACGAAAACAGTAACATACGGTTCGACGAGATTCGCAATCTACGAATCCATCAAGGAGCGAGCGGCGCGACCCAACAATGAGCCGACCTCAATGAGCATTCTTCTGACTGCTTCTGTCTTCTCTGGGGCATCCGGTGCTTTGGTCGGCAACCCAGCGGACATTGCAAACGTCCGCATGCAAAACGACAGATCACTTCCTCCTCACCAACGGCAAAACTATCGCGCACGTGGTTGATGTACTCGTACGCATTGCCAGGCAAGATGGAATACGAGGGTACTTCCGCGGTGTCTTGCCAAATTCTATCCGTGCCGGTGCCATGACTGGCTGTCAACTCGGATCTTACGACGGGATCAAGCAAGCCTTGATAACCAATGCCGGGTTGAAAGACAGCGTGCCCACGCAGCTCCTAGCATCTCTTCTTGCGGGCTTGATCGCCACCACCATCTGCAGCCCGATTGACGTGATCAAAACGAGAACGATGAGCCAGGGAGGTAAAACTTCGATATTGGGGATGGCAAAGCAGTTGACGCGCTCGGAGGACATGCGCTGGGTATTCAGAGGGTGGGTTCCCAGTTTCGCACGACTTGGACCACACACTGCGGCGACTCTTCTGCTCTTGGAACAACACAGGTCGCTATACAAAAGGTACATGGGTGTACAGGATTAGACCCAGGGGAATTAGAATCATAGGTGCAAGGGCTGTGTAAATTTGTTCATAATTCATACCGTGTGCGATGTCTGACTTAAATAGACAATGGATATCAGATCTAGATACTATAGTTTCCAAGACAAAAGATCACCCAGCATGTCGAAGGCTTGTTGCATTCAGCGACGGAAGTGAGGATCCGAGTCACGGGAAACCTCTTAATTTCTTCCTATCTGATGATGCTCTTGGGGTCAATCTCTTGGTGAAGACGATGACGGTAATGAAGGCTCACAGGTCCTCCGGAACCCTCCGTCGGCAACCTCCGGATAGCTCCATTAGTCGACGGAGCTGACTGATCTGATGTTGCTAGCATAGTAGTTGGGTTGACAAAGCTGAAAAGGCTGAAAGAACTAATAGAGCCTAAAATCTAGCCCTAGGTCTAGGCTCTAGCCTGCCGCCTCCTACGCCTCTGCGATGCTGCCAAAATATGGCCCAAAGTGTGAGAAGGCTACTGAACAGTTTCTTTAAACCTTGGTGAGCTTCACGTAGCAGTCCTTTGGGAGGTTGACCAGGTTTTCCACGATCCCGTCACTGTTAAGCTGCTCATCCAGCTCTCCAAACTTGAAGTTCCAAATGAGAAGCGTCATCAACACCCTCATTTCCAGGTACGCCAACCTCTTTCCAAAGCATTGACGCGGCCCCGTAGAAAATGCCAGGTTTGGGCCAGCATTTGGGCAGAATACCTGTGTTGAAATGCCCTCGGCACCACACTCCCATTTCAGCCAGCGCTCCGGGACGAACTCTCCAACATTGTCACCCCAGGGCGGCACACGATCTTTGTCATTTTGGGATGCATTTGATCTGAGGTACTCGGGGATTTCCATGGCTGGTTCGGTCATCGATGGACCTGTCAGGGGCAAAATGACGTTGACCCCTTTCGGGATGGGATAGCCCAGGATCTCGGTGTCGCAAGTGGCAGTCCGGATAATGAGTGTTGCAATGGCAGCATATCTCACAGTTTCCTCCATGACAGCATCCAAGTATGGAATTGAAGTCGAGGTAATCTCTCTTATGCTCGGCCAGCGGGCTTCTTCGACCGCGTAGGAATGCGCTTGGCGAATCTCGAATCGTAAGCGGTCTTGAACTCGCTGGTGGCGGGCCATGTACTTCACCCACCATGCAATAGCAGTGGCAGTAGTATCGTGGCCAGCGAGAAGATAGCCGATGAGCTAGGGAATGTCAGAGATTGAGGAAAGTTTCGCATCGTTCAGTCGTACCTCGTCTCGAATAATTGGGGAGTAAAAGTCCGGCTTGCGATCAGCCTTCTTTGCCGCGTTCATCTCTCGCCACAGGAGCTGGTCAAGAGCGCATTCACGCATGAATTCCCCCCTTCCTTCCTTAAGCTTCTTCACGCTCCTAGTAGTCTGGCGATGGATCAGACGCCGGCGGTACCACCACGCCTTGGCGTGCTTGGGCTTTAGCATCGCTAAGTGCTGACTCAATGTAGGAAACGGACTGCCCTGGGCAATTGCTATCATATCTGCGAGATCGAACAAGGACTCGGTCTCGGGATCGGTCGGCGCCCGGGGGAAACGCAAAGGGCCGCTGAAGCCCCGGAACTCGTTAGGGTTGAATGATTGGGTGTGGGAGATCTCCCTCTCCAATGTTCCATTGCCGTCGTCAAGACCAAAGGCGACGCTGGAAATAATGTCCAGTGCAGCCAGGTATAAATCGTCCCTGGCATTGAATGGTCGTCCTCGTCCCTTGTCGGCTTTCAGTGTCCAGAGTTTAATCAAGACCCCTGTCCTTTCATACAATCGAGGGGCAGATATCTGTCGTGTCAGTGAGTTAACCCGGCCATCTCGTGTGAGGGTGTGCAGCAACTCAAGTTACCTCGTTCAGAAAAGCGGGCGTCATCAGATCTCTCAGCAGTTCTTTGTGTAACCTAAACCTAGGGTCTCTCGATTCCATCGTCATGTGGAAATTGGGTGCAGTTAAGCCCACACATTCTTTATTCCGGGTCCCTCGATCAAACTCCTTCAGTCGGCGGGAGCATATGTCGACGACTTCGCGATAGTCGGACACGACAACAGCGGGTTTCTCGAACGGGTGAATGAAGAGCTGGACTAGCGGAGAGCCGTGTATCTTGGGCCGGCTCCATATCCATGATCGTCTGTACTTGGCGCTCTTGACATCAGGGATGTCTCCGAGGAATCGGGATGCTGCCTTGGCGTTGTAGGGGATCTTCGGTAAAGGACCCGATCGAACCTGGATCAGAAAACGGTAAAGAGAAATGATGATGCTGATCACTGTGCCGCAAATGAGAACCACAATAAGCCCTCCTGAACCCAGGAAAGCCATGGTGAATACTTCAGGTCTCGAGACGATCATGTACGAAATTTGAGAATTTTTCAAGAGAAACAAAACATCGGGGGGTGGCATTGCTATATACCCTCTTCAAGGATTTTCAGCTACCAACGCCTATTGCCACCCGGATCCCGTCCGCAGATGCAGTCGCAAGGCTAGTTATTTGACTAGGGCATACTGCTGCTGTTGGTTGTAAGCGCTGCCACCTGTTATGTTTGAGGGATGTAAGACAAGTGGGAACTCCACGTGTCACTCGACAATGGACATACGTCGTGAGTCAAACCGAGCCGCACTCGCAGCATATTAAAGAGACTCCCTTGCATTCTAAGGACGGTCGAAAGGGCGGATGGGTCGGCGGCCTGGAAGGGGTCACGGGACGCAGGGTGCCATCTGCTACCAACACGACCTGGTGGTGGATATATAATTCCCTGTCCAGTGTGATATCTGCGATTCGTTGGTTTCCCCGTATTGACCGCTTGACGGATGAGGCTGTGAGTTGGTTGGAAGGTGGCTGCATATAACCCACACAGACTAGACTAGATGTTAGCCGAGCGGTGCGCTGGCTATCTGTGATGTGAAGCCGTTTGTTCGTTTGATAACGAGAAAGTGTCCGGTAAAATCTAAACATTCAGAAATCAACTCGCCTCAGTCTCTGAAATTGCCGGCAACGAACGGTCAGTCCAAATTGCACTCTTAGCTGAGCGTCTGCATGCGTATCGAGGCAATTTACCGCCAACCTGCTATCCCGCGCATGATGCCGCTAAACGACGATCGTGGGGCGGCGGCAAAGCACATGCATGATGTTGGAGCAAACATCTGTGGCTGTGGCAGAGATGCATCTAACAAAACCAACATCCAATAATGATAGCGAGCCAAGATATATATTTGGGGTTTTTCGCGGCGGTTGCCTATCTGGTGAGCTTCACATACATGACCAGGACCAACGGCTTACACGAAGGACCAGATGACGTGAGCAACAAGGCCACTCAAGCAAGCGAGCCTGAACCTTCGGCCCACACCAAAGATCGGATTCCTCAACACGAGGGGTTTTCCTTTCATTGACGGAGTACACGATACGTTGTAGGAACGCAGTATAAACGCATCGGAGGAAAAATTGCCACGGATGCAATGCTGTGCGTAGCACAGCCAGTCAAAGGGCCGAATGGCCTGCGTCCGCCAGCAACAAGGGAGTGATCCTATACGCAAGCTTCTAAACTGCCCTTCTGCATTTTCTCTGTTCGTAGGTGTATTTGAGATTGACGGGTTTCAGAAATGAACTTTTTCGATGCAAGAGGAATTGATTGGGAGGCCCTGCGAAACTTGGGAGCACAAACGATGGTAGGGCTTAGTTATCAGGGTCTCAAATTTCAATATCTCAACGCCTCCACTGTCTTAACTGGAACTGGGATTTTCAGTGGACTTGCCGGAGGTCTTAGGCGCTATCCAGGGGGTCGATCCAGCCCGGACTACCGCCAGGACCTGTTAGGGGAGCTCGTTAGGCTTCCCGCCAGTAAGCAGCCACGAGCAGAGCCTCCCGAGTTATCATATTTCCTCATTTCCTCCCTCCACTAGACGGATGATACTATGTAAATAATTCGCTAACCATTCGCTAGCAAGTCGTGACTCTCCGTCCCAGGCGCACTCGCAACATGCACCACGGCCATCGGTGAGCAAGACCACGTCTACGGCGACACGGCGTAGGCCCTAACGCCGGCCTGAAGCCGAGCCTATGCCCGACCTGCGCTGGGCCGCTCCCTTCACTAAGGTTCACTAAAGTTTACTGAGGTCCACTGAGGCTCTCTGCCGCTCAGACCCCTGGAACCCCGCTGAAACTGCCCAAGTCCCCACTGCGTTCAGCCTGACGGCTCCCTGCCGAGAAGTTCGCCGGGCGCTCACATGCACCCCAGCAGATATTGGACGTGCGCCGACGTCATTGCCCATGGATGATAAGCAAGCCGTCCCATTCGTCCACCTGACACCTCCCATCCATCAGCATCAACAAAGCCATAATACACTCTACGAAACACCGGATCCTCGCAAACTCTCGCCCATCGGGGTTTGGAGAACTGTCCTGCGAGGGCGCCTGCAGGCGACAATGTTTCGAAACATCTTCGGCTCGCCCTCGACGGCATCGACCGCCCACCCACCCCGCGTTTTGGCATCCGAATATCAACCAGTCCCTCATGACGATAGCGGTGAAGACCACCACGACGACGTGGACAGCGAAATGGGAATACCTTCACATGGAAAGGGCGGCGAGCCCGCATCCTACCGCGATGCTGCAGCCATGCTGCTTATCAAGCTTGGTCGCAACCCTGACGAGCACATCTCTGTGTCCCCCGCAGACGATGCTCGAATCCTCCGTCGAATCGATCTAGCATTGCTTCCGCTCATGCTCGCCGTCTACTTCCTCCAGGCCCTCGACAAAGCCACCCTCTCCTACGCATCGATTTTCGGGCTCATCGACGACACCAACCTGGAGGGCGCGCAGTACTCGTGGCTAGGTAGCATTGTGTTCCTGGCGCAGTTGGTGATGCAACCCCCGCTCGCCCTCGCCCTCGTCAAGCTTCCCATTGGCAAGCTAACGAGCGCCATGGTCTTGGGTTGGGGCATGACTCTGGTTGGTATGACTTGGGCGCATAATTTCTCGCAGTTAATGGTTGCCCGGTTCTTTCTTGGCGCCTTTGAGGCGAGTGTCGGCCCAAGTTTCATTGCCATCACTCAGATGTGGTGGAGGAGAAGGTGTGTGAATATGTTCACCTTGCTGTTCGCGGACGCTAACTCGGAGATAGAGAGCAGACAATGAGGATTGGATCGTGGTACTGCATGAATGGTTTAACCTGGGTGGTGCGCACATGCCTCTCTGCCGTCAGTGGAAGACTCAGCTAACCGAATGCTATGATCGCAGCTCGGGAGTCTCATCACTTATGGACTAGCCAGTATTGATTCCCACATGAAGCCGTATCAGGTACGAACAAGAGTCTCATTGCAGGTATATTCCTAACTGTTGGTCAGGTCATCTTCCTCTTCTTCGGTGCCATCACGGTAGGAGTCTCCGTCATCATGTTCTTCTGGATGCCCGACTCCCCCACGGAAGCCAAATTTCTTAGCGATGATGACAAAGTCGTCGCAATCGAGCGACTGCGAAACAACCACATGGGTGTCATGTCACGCGAGTGGAGATCTTCCCATGTCTGGGAGACGCTGCGGGATCTCAAAACCTGGTTCTGGGTTTCCATGATATTCTGCATCTCGGTGCCATCCAACGGCATCTCCACGTTTGGTCCACTCATCATTCAGTCATTCGTATCCGACCCGTTCCAGACCATGCTGTTCAATGTCCCCATCGGCTTCTCGCACATAATCGCCGTTGCGGGGAGCGCCTACTTGTCGATGCGTTGGAAACTCAAGGGTCCAGTCATTGCACTTTTGTGCATCCCCCCAATTGTTGGGTGCAGCATTTTGTTGTATTTTACCCACGAGGCAGAGAACAAGGCCGTGCTATTGGCTGGGTATTTCTGCCTGTCCACTTACACGGGAATCAGTGAGTGTACACCCTGTCCATCATGTCAACGTTTCATCCTAATGAAATCGCTACAGCACCTCTTATCTACTCCTGGTCTGCTCAAAATACTGCTGGTGACACAAAGCGCAAATCGACGTCTGCTCTCGTCTTTATCGGCGCCTCAGCCGGGAACATTGTTGGACCCCTTCTCTATTCTCCAGAGGATGCCCCTGGATACTCGCCTGGTCTTCGCGCAAATCTAGGACTCTATGTCATGGTCATGTGCCTTGTGGTTGGAGCTTCACTACACATCAGACGGCTCAATCTACAGCATGGCCGGCGCAGAGTCGCCCTAGGGAAGAGCGCAGTTGTAGTCGATATGAGTCTTGAGAGCGCGGAAGAGGTGGAACGAATGGAGACCATGGAGAATTCACAGCACCAAGGAAGAGCCAGGGAGATAGCCGACAATGAAGCCGGCAACCCATCTGGAGGGGATGCGCTAGAGGAGGATGGACACGGAAACCAGCAGTGCGACAAGGCGTTCGGGGACGTTACAGACCTGGAGAATGAGGACTTTTTGTTTGTGTTTTGAGATTTAGGAACTCGGGTGCGGAGATCGGCGTTATGATACCCTATTCAACAGTTCTTAGCATCATTTTAAAGGTCACACCGGGGTGAATGGTGACATGCAGACAGCGCCTTCAAGACTTCAAGACTGTAACATACCATCACCACGGGGTGCACGACATCCTGATCCAATCTTAACATTTCAGCTACACGCTGTCACCAGTGTCATTGGACCTCAGTCTGAGGTATCCAATGGATGATGGGCAGCTTAAGGCGTGCCATTGGTCTAGGGTAAGCAAGAGGGCCCCAACGCAAATGTGGTGTGCAGTAACCCGCCGGTAAATTGGGCGAGTTCCACCAAATGAAGACCCTCTTTGTGGAGTTTCCTACATTATTGTGATTGGGGATAAAGAGAACTTGGCGTCATTCCGGGTTATCCGTAACTTATGTCAGAAACGAGCGTTGGTTCCACTGCAGATGTAGGAACCCTTGGATCGCTGAAGAATTACGTACCTAGGTAGCTGAGTGTGGCTGCTCCGACAGAACAGAGCTCCAGAACATGTTGTAGTACGTACTTGCGTTACTCTTCGGGAACATGACCAAAAACAGGATTTCTCCTCAGCCTTGCGCTACTACGTAGCACGACAGCTCAATGCCCCTCTTACCGCCACTCTTCCAGCTGAGAAATGTGGCTTTCAGGCCGCAGCATTGCCACTTGCTCGGGGGTGCTTGTGCTTGTCTGCTTGGCTGCTTCTGGGGCTTGGCCTCGGCCTTGGTAAAGAGCACCGCCACGTCTGGGCTGGGGCATCCATCCCGCATCTACGCCAATCAGTCAGATCCATGACGACGCCTTCCACCCATGAGACGAGACAAACCTCCCAGGAGCTGGACTGCATCAATGAGGCCGCCTAGTCTCATAAGCGGTGTCTAGGCGAGAGCTGAGTAAGGCCGGTGGTGGTCTAACATTTATACTCGCCTATTGTTCTCTGTCTTGTCTTTATTCTCCTCCGAACAAGAAGCTCCCATCTCGTCCCCACCTTTCGGCCCCTCTTCTCAGCATTAGCTACCTGCTACCCCCTCTACACAGTACGGATACGGCGATAAATAGCTGCCCATCACGGATCCTCGACAGCAGCGACCTGGTTCACGGATTGGAAGTGTCCCGCAGCTTGGATCTCTCCTCATCGGCGCCCTTGTTGCCCTATTCTTAGCCCTCTACTTCCGCAGCTCTCCTTCCTACCATCACCTTCCAACCGCTACCATGGGTGGAGGATATGAAGGCTTCCGCACCGTTGCCTACTACGTCAACTGGTACATCTTCCGACCCAGCTGGAGCTCCTCATGCGGATAGCTCCTTTCACTAGGCACCTCCATTGCTAACTTTGCCCGTGTTATCAGGGCCATCTACGCTCGCAAGCATCGTCCCCAAGACCTGCCCGCTGAGAAGCTCACCCATGTTCTCTATTCATTTGCCAATGTCCGCAGTGACACCGGTGAGGTGTAAGTATCCTTTTCCAGGGTATCCGAAGCTTCGCTCACCTTTCCCCACAGCCACCTGACCGACTCCTGGGCCGACACCGACATCCACTGGGAGGGAGACTCCTGGAACGACTCCGGCACTAATCTCTACGGCTGCCTCAAGCAGCTCAATCTCCTCAAAAGGCGCAACCGCAACCTCAAGGTTCTATTGTCCATCGGAGGGTGGACATATAGTTCCAATTTCAAGGGTCCCGCCAGCACACCGCAGGGCCGGCAGACATTTGCCAAGTCCAGCGTTGAGCTGCTGAAGACGCTCGGCTTCGACGGCATCGACATTGACTGGGAGTACCCCCAGAATGCCGACGAGGCCCGGAACTTTGTCGAGCTGCTAGCTGCTGTCCGCGAGGAGCTGGATCTCTATGCCCCGAACCCTCAGCAACCCCAACCACCACTTCGAGATCACTGTAGCGTGCCCTGCCGGTGCCCAGAACTATGAGAAGATGGACATCCGCGGAATGGACCGGTACTTGGACTTCTGGAACCTGATGGCCTACGACTACGCTGGCTCGTGGGACCAGGTCAGCGGCCACCAGGCCAACCTGTATCCTTCTCGAGAGAACCCGGCGTCCACGCCCTTCTCAACCTCCGCCGCCCTCGAATTCTACACCAGGAGCGGTGTCCACCCGTCCAAAATCGTCGTCGGCATGCCCCTCTACGGCCGTGCCTTTGAGAACACCGACGGGCCTGGTCGTCCCTTCCAGGGTATCGGAGAGGGCAGCTGGGAGCAGGGCGTGCACGACTACAAGCGCCTGCCACTGGAGGGTTTCCAAGAGCACTCGGACGGTCATTGTAGTGCGACCTACTGCTACAACCCACAGCAGCGAAAGCTGGTCTCGTACGACACGCCCGAGATGGCGCGGACCAAGGCCGAGTACGTCAAGCAGCACCGCCTGGGCGGCGCCATGTGGTGGGAGAGCAGCGCCGACAAAGAGGGGGATTCCAGCTTGATCGGAACTGTGGTAAACACGCTGGGAGGACCGCAAGCTCTGATGAGGCAGGATAACTGCCTTGAGTACCCAGCGACCAAGTATGATAACCTCCGAAATGGGTTCCCTCAGAACTAGTTAAGTGGAGCCATGGCGGGACAAGGTGGATGAAGAAATGATTGCATGAGCGTATGAGTGGATTGGCATTCACCAAGGACAGACTCCAGAATCCTAAAAAAGAGAATGAAATGAGCCCGATGGGCTTGGAATAGCAATTGATTACATGATTCAATGAATTTTTCTATGAAATCAATTATAAAGAGCATTGCTATTCACATCACACTCGTTTGTTCACATTCGTTTGTTCACACTCAGAAAGTCATGCACCACGATGGACGAACTGTTGACCGTGGCTGACGGGGACTCACGTGACCCCATAACCAGCCACAAGCGGCTGGTAGCGGCCCGTGCGCCAGCTTTCGAGCTGCCAGAAATTTTCCAGTTGGAAAAAAGTGCGAAAATCTCAGTCTCGAGACATCACCACTCGCAAACCGAACCCCCCCTCCCCTCCAATTGCGGCACCAGGCTGGGACGAAACAACATGTCGCATATCGATTACGCTCTGTACGAGTCGCCCGTGGGCTATGCCCTCTTCAAGGTGATCCATCAGCAGGATGCTGTGGGCCTGAAGTTGAAGGAGACTCAGGCCGCTGGCAACGATCTCGCCAAGTTTGGCAAGATGGTCCAGCTCGCCAATTTCACTCCCTTCAGGTATGATTCCTTCCCGGTATGGCCTGGATGTTATAGAGACGCTGACTGGTTCGCGCAGGGGTCACGTTGAGGCTCTGGAGAACATCAACCTCGTCTCCGAGGGTATCGTCTCCGACTACCTCAAGAACGTCCTCGAACTCAACCTCCCCAAGACCAGCGGCAAGAAGTCCAAGGTCGTGTTGGGTGTCTCCGAGAAGAACCTTGCTGGCGCGATCAAGGCCGAGTTCCCCGGTCTCGAGTGCGAGACTGCCGACACCAACGAGATTGTCGCGGACGTCATCCGCGGCATTCGCCTGCACGCCGACAAGCTGCTCTCCAACCTCAAGTCCGGCGATGTCGAGAAGGCCGGTCTGGGTATGGGCCACGCCTACTCCCGCGCCAAGGTCAAGTTCAGCGTCACCCGCAACGACAACCACATCATCCAGGCCAGCGCCACCATCGACTTCCAGGACAAGGGCGTGAACCAGTTCTTCATGCGCGTTCGCGAGTGGTACGGCTGGCACTTCCCCGAGCTGGTCAAGATTGTCCCCGACAACCTGACCTACGCCAAGCTCGTCCTTGCCATTGGCGACAAGAAGAGCCTCAACGATGACAAGCTGCACGACATTGCCGCCGTCATCGGCGAGGACGGTGACAAGGCCCAGGCCATCATCGACGCTGCCAAGGTCTCCATGGGTCTTGACATCTCTGCCGCCGACCTCGAGATTATCCACGGCTTCGCCGAGGCCGTCGTCAAGCAGGCCGAGAACCGCAAGTCGACTTCCCTCTACCTCGAGAAGAAGATGCACCACGTTGCTCCCAACCTGCAGGTCCTCATCGGCACCCCCGTTGCCGCTCGCCTCATCTCCCACGCCGGTTCCCTGACCAACCTTTCCAAGTACCCTGCCTCCACCCTGCAGATCTTGGGTGCCGAGAAGGCTCTGTTCCGTGCTCTCAAGACCAAGAGCAACACCCCCAAGTACGGTCTCATCTACCACAGCAGCTTCATCGGCAAGGCCGGTGTCCGCAACAAGGGCCGTATCTCCCGATACCTCGCCAACAAGTGCAGTATGGCCAGCCGTATCGACAACTTCTCTGAGGAGCCCTCCACCAAGTTCGGTGAGGCCCTGAAGCAGCAGGTCGAGGACCGCTTGGAGTTCTACGCCACCGGCAAGAAGCCCGCCAAGAACGCCGATGTCATGGTACGTTTATTGGTTTCACTGATCCGTAGAATTGATGCTAATGCCTTTACAGAAGGGTGTCATGGACATCATGGACGATGGTGGTGATCAAGACGAGGAGATGGCCGATGCCCCCGAGCCCGAGTCTGCCAAGAAGTCCAAGAAGGAGAAGAAGGACAAGAAGGAAAAGAAAGAGAAGAAGGAGAAGAAGCGCAAGGTCGAGGAGGAGGAGGAGGAGGCCCCCAAGGCTGACGACGGCGAGAAGAAGAAGAAGAAGAAGAGAAAGTCCAAGGCCGCGGATGACGAGTAGAGCTCCTCCGGTTGCTTGGCAGCTTCCGAGCCTGCACCTCTCCTAGCCGGAGAGGGAAAGGCTGTATGGGAGCAGCCCGATGCTACAGGGACGGGGATGAACGGGGAATGGCTTGATGGCGAAACTTCATTTACGACAGACATTGCGCGAGGGGGCATGCCCTTTGAGGAATCAGGGCCAAGGAAACCGGCTATGACAGCGTCTCTGCTGGCAGCTCATGACGAGAGCACCGGTGCGGAGTGGGGACATGGGGACTCTTTTTCTTCAGTCTCACACGCGCAGGAGTCCGACGCGACGAGTGCCACAGCTGGGCGGCAAGGCTCAGCCAAGGCAAAGAAGCGGAGGATACGGGATAACCTGGCTTCCCAAGGACCTTGCGCAATTGCTTGAGGAGTTTGTAGGATTTTGGCTTGGGCGTTTGAGGGCATTTTGCTTGTGTACCTGTTTACATACTGGGGATCATACCCGTTTAAACACTGACATGTCGGTCAATCGATTGCTCTGGTAAAAACGTTACAATATGCACATTTGTGATGATAAACGACAGCCCAAGTAGACCAATGAGTGAAGCTTGCGATGAAGGCCTCATTTTCACATGTGCGACTGCCGGTATTCTCGGTTTCGGTCGTCCACTTCCCGTGAGGCCCGCCTTTTCATACAGCCCCGCCGGTGAGGGCAAGGCTTTGGCGGTTAGAAAATTTTCGGCCACAATGAAAGATTTCACGCAAGGCTGGGAAAATAACGCCCAGCAATTCGACAGAGGGCCTGGTTCTGTGGGGAAAATCCAATTGCGCCGTCGCATCGGTTGGGTGGCGGCTGAAGTGAATTATTTTCGAAAGCAAAAGAATTGGCGTGCTTCTAGTCGGGCTCCGTTAGCTGTCATGGGCACAATCATGGGCAAATTGTCTTGGAGAGCATTACGGTTGGGTTCAATCGGGTCAAGGGTCACGATCACAGAGGCAAATGAACAGTTGTTTGTCCTTCTCAATCAAGCATGCATTATCAGAAGCCGGATGTGCTCTATGCTACACCAACGCCTTTTTTTCGGCAGTCCATGGTTCCCAACTCCGCCAGCCATCCCATGCGCATTCAGATCCCCTGGTCATGCATTTATTGCTTGTCGAAAACGTAGGTGAGGTGGCATCGGCCACAGTACTGGCGGTCCTGCATGGCAGCCATGAACACACCGGCGCCGCACTGAGTTGGTTGTTAGCATCTGCTCATCATTGACCAAAAGGACGGAGAAACTCACGGTGTCGCTGGGGCACTCGCGGCGAAGTCGCTCGATCTTGCCGTCGGAGTCGACCTTGTAGTACTTGAGGACGGCCAACTTGGTCTTCTTGCGCTTGTGCTTGATCTTCTTGGGGGTGGTGTAGACCTTCTTCTTGCGCTTCTTGGCACCACCACGGAGGCGGAGCACCAAGTGGAGAGTGCTCTCCTTCTGGATGTTGTAGTCGCTCAGAGTGCGGCCATCCTCGAGCTGCTTACCAGCAAAGATAAGTCGCTGCTGGTCCGGGGGAATGCCCTCCTTGTCTTGGATCTTGGACTTGACGTTGTCGATGGTGTCGGAAGACTCCACCTCAAGGGTGATCGTCTTCCCCGTGAGGGTCTTGACGAAGATCTGCATCTTGCCTAGCTGGGGACGTTAGATTTCTGGTCGAAGACGGATTTCGATGCGCTCGCGCAGCGAAGCGTTCGCGACATCGGGAAAGCGAGAGCGATGGGGGGAGGATGATTGTGACAATGGCGATGGCGTTGCAAAGACTCTCATGTGAGAGGCAATGAAGCCCTCGCCATGGTGAAGGGGATTTGCAGCATCTTTAGACGTACCTCGACAATAAAATTACTGCCTTCCTAAGCAATCTTCAGATGGTGCGTGGATGAAGAGAATCGGCTTTTGGTGGAGTGGCGCGGCTTAGAAAATCGCCGCGGGCTGAGGGTGGGGTCACCTGACCTAGGGTTTTCGCTCCGTGTGCCCTGCCCCTCGCCAAAATTCCAGGGCTGTGGGGCGGCTGCTGCAATCACTTGCCCTACGAGTCTCCAAGTGGATTTGCAACTTGCAACGCATTTGACAACGCACATTTCAGTAAGTCTTCGAGCCTTTTCCCTTTCCCTCCTTCTTTCTTTCTTCCTTGCGTGGACCTGAAGTATTAACCAACAGCAGAATCCGTCAAAATGGTCAAGAAGAGAAAGAACAAGTACGATTCCTCCTCCCCCGCTGCCGATTGCCCTCCGCCGACGATGCCTCGCACAACGAGAGATCTCGAGCGCCTTCGCAACGACGGCTTCCAACTGCTTCATTCCGTTCCATTCTAACATTCTATTAGCGGCCGCAACAAGAAGGGTCGCGGCCACGTCAAGCCCATCCGATGCAGCAACTGCTCGCGATGCACCCCCAAGGATAAGGCCATCAAGCGCTTCACCATCCGCAACATGGTCGAGTCTGCTGCCATTCGTACGTCAAACCGCATTTCCCGTGGCCTCCTGAACCAAGTCTAACTCGCTCGTAGGTGACATCTCCGATGCCTCCGTCTTCGCGGAGTACACCGTACCCAAGATGTACCTGAAGCTGCAGTACTGCGTCTCTTGCGCCATTCACGGCAAGATTGTCCGGTACGTTGTCCTCCTTGGGAGTGTGACGACTGCGCCTTGGTTGCGTATGTGCTCAGAAGAACCTTGGTCGTACTTGCGAAAACACTCCCGGCCTCTCAAAAACGAGAGGGCCCCTTGGTACGTTTCGACAGAAGTGCTGACCAAATTTACAGTGTCCGATCCGTTGTCGGCCGCCGCAACCGTGCCCCTCCCCCTCGCGTCCGCTACAACAAGGACGGCAAGAAGATCATTCCCAACACCCCTAAGGTTTAGATGTGGAGATGATTGGGATGGAGTCTGGTTATGTGATGTTAACGTCTGCATTCAAAAAACGGATGGGATGAGCACTTGGGATTATGAATCTAGGAGATTCCAAAATTACAATCGGACTACATTGGCTGTTCACATTTGTCTCGTTTCTTGTTGATTCCTCGCGTACTTGGTGACTTGTCACTCTCACTGAGATAGGTTCGACTCGGCGTGATATGTTCCTCTTTCCTAGCGATGTCGATCATAACCTTCCGACATTGCTTCGAATCGACACGCGTCGTCTCCAATATTAGGTCCTCCTTCCAGGCCTGTTGCCAGTAGCAAGCCACTTGTTCACTTCTGAACGGAGTTGACCTGATCGGAAGCCAAATTCGTCCTTCGGTCGCCATGGTCCCGTCCGTCAAGATGACGTTACTTGGCAAGACCTCTGTGTGCCCAGGGGATTACACCAGCTCCACGGACAAGCAAATTCGCTAGTACGATGCCGGCGCACAGATCCAGCCTAAAGCCCAGGAGCTGCTGGAGAAGTACCTACGAATCCTCTCGAACTCCGGCGGGCAGGGTCAACACGTACGTATCTTACTTTTTGTCGGCCAGGACCTTCATAAACTGGTATTGATAGAGTTCCCATCCACCAACTGGTCGGGCCGGGCTTGAGCAAGGCTGTACCGGGGTCTACTACGAACTGTTCAACGATTGGGGCACTCTTCGGGCGCGTTTTGTCAACGCATGCTCCATGTGAACAACGCTAAGCTCAATGGGCTGGACGACACTATCGACACCATTTACATTAGTGTCGTTTTCCGCCCTTTCGAGCGAGATGATCAGTTCAAGTTCCTCTACCCAGTTGACAAGCTGGAACGCATAGGTGAGTTGATTGTCGGACACAAGGTAGGACACCAACCGAGGAGAATGTTCCTACGCAGGTTAACCAGCCCAAGATGTGGCACAATGGGGAATCGTGGATTGCCATTTGGGCAGAGAGCAGACAGTAAACTGATGACAGAATAATGTGACGGGGCATTTTCAGGCATCTTTTAGTCTGAGTCGCCGAGTGGAGAGGTGAGATTAGTCAGTAAACAGTAGACAAATTGTCTTTAAAAAGTGAGGGTGAAGTGGTGCTGAGAATGACTTGAGGGCTTCAGCAAAATCCTGAATGTTGTCGGATGGCTTGCACATTACAGGTTGCACCCATGTCCAATCCTGTATGAGTAGGGTTTTCTCTCTTGATCCTCAGTCTTATCTGTTCCATTCCTTGCTAATCTCAGAAATTGAGCAGCTGAATTTGGTAATGTCTTACTTCTCATGAAGAATGGTCGGCTTTCGCCAGATTCAACTTGCACGACCACCATCAATCATTCAAACTCATCATTGTCAATTGACAGAGATTCATCACCACCACAGACTTCACCGACTTTTTAAAAGAAGGATAAATTGCATCCTACATAAAAATGCCATCTTAAGAATGCATAATTCACTTTAAACCATAAAAGAACGCTACCTTCCAGCTTGAGTTGCGAGTCCTCTCGGCTACCCTACACTAACTGCCAAGCTTGACCAGCTCCGTCCCATTCTGCGAGCAGGCATATGGATCCACACACACTCCACCATCACAACAACTCCCAGTTAAACACACAAACCCGGCGTGTCCAGCATCCACGCAGTCGCTATCACTGTCGCACTCACTCACGTAGTTTTCGCATTCTGTGTACTCAAACGCCACCGATTCTCCTCCGACCATCGTGCCACAGATGCAGCTTGTATCGAGGATGATGGCCTCGACTGGGTAGGCGCAGGTATCACCGTTGTCTTCTGCCACGGCGCCGCTGGGACAACAAGCAATCTCGGAGGGGTTTTGAATGGTTATGTTGTAGGATCGCGGCGACTCGGGCGCCCAGTTGAGTGTTGTGATGGCGTCGATCCTTGACACCCCGGCAATGAGGCTGAGGCTCAGCGGGATTTCCCCAGCGTGCAGGTCCTCGCAGATGTCATTCTCGAGGTTCCTGTAGGTGTTGTAAAGCTCAATGTACTCTGCTAGAGCGCTCGAGTCTCCTGGCGGCTCCGTCTTGCTCTTGGAAAGCATTTGCTTGAGCACCTCCCAGAGTTGCTCAAAGGCGACTGCAGCTGTCTCTGCCTCCTCTCTTTGCGTTTCATTGAGTCTCTGGCTGTACAGAGTCTCTCGAAACGATTCGACATTCAGAAAATCTTGCCCAGTCACCTCAAGAGTGGTGATGACAGTGGCCAGGTCGGGACAAGAGCCTCCAAATGGGTCGGTGAGAAGAAAGTCCACCACATCGTTCTTGATCGCCCACTGGCACCTCGTCGAGCCCGAGAGCGACCCAGGAAACGTGCAGTCAAACTCCCATTGGCCCGTAGTCTCGTCGACGTTGGTATCTGTACATGAAGAGTCACCAACGCGGAGTTGAGGATACTGTCTCAGGGTTCTGACAATCGGATTGCCGCATTGATCATGGAGGTTAAGGACTTGTCTGAACTTTAGGTCCTCTGACCGTTTTTCTTGCTCAGAGGCAGCGCATTGCACTCCAGCGAGCGTGGCCAATTGCTGGAGCATGTTGTTGATTCGAATAGAGACACCGTAAGTGCAATTCTTCGTCGAGAAATGAATGCCATTTGCATCTAGTAGCATCGAGTTATCCTCAGGATCGACAACAGAGATGTGGTTCTTGTTAGAGATATCAATGAAGTATGTTCCTTCAGCGACATCTCTCACAGTTAGGTACAACGGGTCTAGCCCGCCACTGTCGAACTGCACCGACTGAATGTACGGGATTGGAATCGTTGCATTTTCCTCACGCAACTGGGCGTTGCGTAGCAGAGCGCGACGAGTCGGGTCCCCTTCGGAATCCCGTGCAAGACTGTAGCACGTTTCTTGGGAGATGGCACCCGTCCGAGTCACTTGGGTGAAGTTGGCAGCAGGAAACTCGGGCCCTCTGGTGGATGTTGCGCTGCTAACTTGAGAGCTGGTACTGTTGAAGAACACTGTGCCATTTGGAGAAGTCGGTTCTGTCGGGGCTGTAGTGGAGATAGAGTTCCCTGATGTTGAGGAGACGTTATTTGAAGCTAAAATGGTCGAATCTGCTAAGGGTGCTGTGGAGGTGAAGCCCTCTAACGTTGAAAGTGGGAGGGTAGTTGGGACAGGAATGCTTGTAATCCCTGAGACAGATCCATTCTCTGACGCCCTTCCAGTTGTAGTCCCAGAGCCAGATGCAGTCTGAAGTCCAGATCCAGAAATGGACCCAATTGATGAAGTAAACGAGGAGTTCCAGCCTGAAAATGTGGAAGTGAGTCCGTCTGGTGGAATTCGTCCAGGTGCGGTAACCCTCCCGGAGGGTGCTGAGGTTGCGTTTCGTATGCCTGTGCTAGGCTGTAGTGTTCCAGAGATGTTTAAAGAAGGACTCGTCGTGACCGAAAGAATTAAACTTGAGCTCTGGGACCCTGGTGAAGTATTCGTTGACAGGTTGCCAGTCGAGTAGCTTGATTGATCACTTTGGTACGTGGACGATCCCGTGGAGGTCCGGTTGGTTGTGGTGTCAACTGTATGGCTCGTCAAAGTTCCAGAGCCGGCTGTCTTTGTACCCTGACCAGAACTCGAAGAACTAAGAACGGTCTCATTGCCTGCAGTAGCAGTGTTCGACCCTAATTGTGTAGTCGCTGAGCGAGAGCGGCTAAAAGAAGAGTCGGGAGGCCGTCCAGGACCTGGCCTTCCAGCCGGCGGTCTTGATGTCGAGGCAGATCTCTGGTCTGAGGTTGAAGAAGCATTATCTGTCGGAGTAGGTGTAGGATTACCAATGGTAATCCCAATTGAGCTAGATGTTGCAGTCGAGATACTGGAGTTGGTCAGAATGCATCGACACTGTATCCATTAGTCTCTAGCTCTGACCATGTTTTTTCATCTGCCAAGCAACTTACATAGGAAGATATTTGAGTTTGGTTGTAAGTCAAATACGCCGAAGGAGTGTTGTATCCCCCACCAGCACAATGCCCGTTCCCGATTACACTAGAGCAAAACGAGATTCCGCTGCTAACGAGGGATGTGTAAAGAGCGTCGTGGGGACAAGTGCTCGTCGCATCGCGAGCTGCAGGGAGGGCATCGATATTCTGAAGAAGCAGGGGAATCAGAAACCTCCACATCCTGTTGAAGTGAGAGGCGAACGAGAGTGGGCGATAGTAAGCTTAGAGAACCAGCCTAGAAATGAGCCTGGGTGAGTTTCATAGACCACTATATCGGCATTACTTATAGGACGAAGCACATGCATGCGTGGCTGTATTTGCCGAATCTGCCCGAATGGTCGTAACCACCTACAACACAGAAGCAACGGGACTGCACAGAGAGACACCAAAAGGCGGAGTGATTCCTCATGGTAGTGTGAGCCGAGAGATGTGCCGCCGAACGTAAGTCAGAACCCATTGAGGGAACTCGCCGCGAAAGTCGGACATCGGCACTTCTGGCTGCCTCCCTGTTCGTGAAAAGGGGCTCGCTTTGGATGGCAACATCTCAATTGAGCCCGGTTCCACGATTGACTCGTCGCAGGTGTGGCTCTCATATTGCCGACTGGCCTCCCCTCGTTGACCCCTGGGCAACAACCGGGATATTAAGGACCTAAGTTCCCGCCTCCAGGAGAGAATGCGAGATCTATGCGTCACGCGAGATCTGTACACCACGGCCCGGCCGTGTTAGGGCCTCATGTCGATGGAGTTGATACTGCTGCTGTTTCTGCCGTCCGCCATTGATCTAGATGTCATCGCACCGTGGCACTGTAGTATGAACAAGCCATTGACCAATTCAAGACCAAAAAAAGAAGAGAACCGTGGGTAACAACGCACAGGCTGAATCAGGACAGCCAACTCCCCCTGCCTCTTAGACGAGAGCTTTACTGGCAACAGTACGTGTGCATCATCGCGACAGTCAATCATCCCTTGCGCCGTCATAAGTCGCCATGAGATAATCAAGTAGTTTAAAGGCAAAAACGAATCATCAAGATAATCATTATCGAAGCCACCCGCCCGTCCTGGTAGTCATTACCCATCAAGCCCAGCACCAAGTCCATATACGTCGTCATATACACAATTAGATGTCCTGTTCATCATATACCCGTACCATCTATCGAAGCGCCAACGTTGTCGTAGTTTGACTGTTTTGCGCCTTGTGCTGACTCTGTGGTCTCACAATGTAGTCCTTGTTCTCAATCGTTACGCTCTTGGTCATATGGTTGACCTTGTACACTCCCACAAGTCGCGCCGCGAGCTCAAACATGTTGTTTCGGAGCGAGATGACAACGAACTGGGCGTTCTTGGTGCGCTCCTTGATGTAGTTGGCAACAATCGACACCTGCATCTTGCGTTAGTGACTTGCATATCGAGGACAATAGAAGCGAAGTGTCATGGTGACTCAAAGGAATGCCACTGGACTGGTTGCAGCCGAGTGTCTCGGGCAAAGACTGCAAGGGGAAGGGAATACTCACGTTTCTGAAATCCAACGCAGCGTCAATCTCGTCCATGACGTACAAGGGAGTCGGCTTATAGTGATGCAAAGCAAATACTAGAGCCAAACTACTCAACGTCTTCTCTCGCCACCAGAAAGGTTGCTGATGTTCTTCCAGCTCTTCTTCGGTGGCATCACACTGAACAAAATGCCCTCGCTAAACGGATCCAAGCTGTCCACAAGCTCCAGCTCGGCGTTACCACCCATGGTGATCATTTGGTACATCTCCTTCAGGCGGAGAGAGATGGCGCTGAATCCTTCCATGAAGCCTTCCAGTCGGAGGCGGCGCAGGTCGTCGCACCGCTTCTTGGCCGAGTCTCGTTGCGCAATCGCCGACTGGAGATCCGAGGACCGAGCAGCATGCTCTTCCACTCGTCGGCGGTACTCTGAAAGTACGCCGAGGTCGACATTGACGTTTTGGGTCTTCTCCTCGAGAGCAGCGATTTCACCCTTGAGGGTTTCCTTGCTCATGTCGGCGAGCTCGTCAGGAGTGTACCTGGGCAATTCATTGGGCTGGCCATTAGAATGCTCTTCTTCCTCAGAATCCTCCTCTTCGGCAGGGGCGTCAGTCATATCAACGTCTTCAGCTGGAGCATCACCCATCTCGACGTCTTCTTCATCACCTGCCGTGTTCTCTCTGGACTCCCGTTTCACTTGGCTGGGCGTAGAGTTGCCGGTGAGATCATCCAAGTCCTGGAGGACCAACTTGGAGTGCTTGTCCTCCCAATAGCGAAGACGCTTCTGGTTCTCACCCAGAGCCTTCTGATTCTCTTCCAGCTTGTTTCGCATCTCAATTTCCACAGCCCTGGTTTCGTTCAACTCGGTCATCTTCTCGTCTAACTCAGCCTTCAAGGACTTCAGCTCCTTCTTCTTGGAGCCCAGACCCTCTTCGGCTTCCTCGACTTGACTCTGGAGTTCCTCGGCCCTTTCGCCTTGGTGGTTGATGTCATCATCTAGTTTTTGAAGATCCCTGGCAGCTGCATCGAGATCCTTTGTCGCCTTTGCATGATCCTTCTCGAGCTTCGTCTTCTGCTTCTCGGCCTTTGCCTTGCCGACCTCGGCGGTGGAGATCTCTTCATTGTACGAAGTAATCTCCTCCTTGATGGAGTCGACCTTGGCACGTTGGGCGCGAAGCTTCTCGCCACCAACTTCCATGATCTTGTCCTGCAGCGCCTTGATCTCCTCCTCCACGCTGGATGTCTCGCCATGGAGCTTCTCCACCTCCTTGTTGAGCTTGGCAATGTCCTTCTGCAAGGCAACGATGCGGCTGTTGTCTGAAGCTGAGGGCTGATGCTCCTTGCTCAATTCCTTGATTCGTCGCTGAAGATCGGTGACATTTCGTGTCGCGCTGTCGATCTCTAGGCCGATCTTCTGCATCTTGGTATCGAGCTCAGGGATTTCCACGTTTAGTTTCTTGAGGCGCGTCTCGCACTCTCGCTGATACTCCTGGAACTCTTGGAACTTGGATTCCCATCCATCACGGTCGCCCTCAAGCTTGGCAACCTGCTCCTTGGTGATATCTGCAACAAGCTTGGAGGACATCAGACCTCTCTTGACAGTAGTTCCACCACCGGACATCGTACCAGACTTGTCGATGAGCTCGCCATCAAGGGTCACAACTCGCCATCGCTTCGCACCATACGCAATCCTGTTGGCTTGCGCAAGGTCAGTTGCGACCAGAGTATCTTGCATGGCGTGGTAAAAGGCAGGTCGGAACTTGTCTTCCTTGGCCTTGACCAGGTCGAACAGTCGAGGAGCATTCTCAGGGGTTTGAATAGGCGACATGTCTCGCACCCTTAGCTTGTCCAGACAGATGAAGTTGCCTCGTCCCAGGTTGTTCTTTCGTAGGTATTCGATGCACTGTTGACCAGCATCGACCGTCTCGGTGACGAAGTTGTCGAGAGCACCGCAAGCTGTGGAGATGGCGACATCGAACTTTTGATCGATGGTACCGAGGTTTCCGAGTCGTCCGTCGAAACCGTCAATGCGACCCGACTCCTTCATGCGCATGAGCGCTGCAAGGACGTTGCCTCGGGTCTGGGTATTAGACAGACTCGAGCGAGCCTCGTCGGCCTTTTGTCGTGCGTTGGAGATCTTGGATCGAATCTTGGGCTCCTGCCCAGAAAGAACTTCAAGTTCAGACTTCATCTTCTCGGCCTCCTCAAGTAGCTCAGCCTTCTCCGCTTCGCAGGATTTAAGTTCCTTCAGTTTCGCCACCTTGCCCTGCTCAGTCGAGGTGATTTTTGTCTCGAGGTCTTCCAGAGCGACAGCGCCAGCATTTGCCTTCTCCTGAAGAATGTTCAGCTCGCTCTCTGCGACAGCGATTGCTGACTGTTTCTGGTTAATCCTCTCCATCCATGGCTCCAGGGCCTTTTGCTTGGCGGCGATCTGGTCAGAGAAGGCTTGGGTCTTGCCCTTCAAACTTTCACGGATCTTGGTAAGCTCTGCTTCCTCCTCCTCTACTTGTGCCTCCAGTTCGGCGATGTCTGAGGTCCGCCTCTCAATATCCTCGCCGCATTGCTGGATAGTCTCATCGGCTTCGGCAGAGGATGATTCGGCGTTCTTGATGGTCTTCTCGAGCTTCTTCTTCTTGTCCTCGAGGAACTTCCGCTTCTCATCGAACTTGACGCGCTCCTGCTCAAACTTGGCCATCTCCTTGACTAAGGCTTGCGTTTCCTTCTCTTGCGATTCAAACTGCTTGGCCCCCTTGGCGTGAGCCTTTTCGAGGTCCTTGATGACCTGCTGGCCACCGTGATGTTTCTCGAGCTCAACATCCAGCTGGGCCTGCATCTGGTTGATTGCTTCCTCGGTGACGGTGAGATTGTCATTGCATTCATGAATGAAAAGCTGGTAGAGGGCAGACTGTTTCATCGCCAGTTCGTTCTCATCCCGAACGAATGCGAGTGCCTTGTCCTTCTTATCCTCTAGGCTGTTCTTTTCTTTCTCGACATGCTGTACTCGACCGCTCTTCTCCATACAGATCTCGTTGAGAGTCTCGACTTCGGTGGCAGATTCCTCAATAGGAGTCTTGTACTTGGAGGTTCCAATGATATCCTCGAGGTACTCGAGCAGACCATCCTCGTGTTCGTTGCCAGCCTTTGGCTTCATCTGAGCAATCGACTCAACTTCACCCTGGAGAATGAGGAAGCGCTTGTGGTCAAGGTCGACGCCTCGGTCACGAAGCAAGGTTGTGACAGTTGTGAAGTTGGATTCTTTGCCGTTGATGTAGTATTTGCTCGAGTTATTCTTAAAAGCCTTTCGGGAGATGATGAGTTCGGAGTCAGGGATAACCTCGTGGCCACCACCAGGCTACACTTGTCAGTTTAAAGTTCTGCGTTTAGCTGAAGAGGGCACGTACCTGATCCATTACTTCCCGGAAGTGGACCGCGACCTCACAGTGATCAAGGTTCGGGTGTTGGGCAGAGTTGTGAATGAGGGCGGAGATTTTCCCTTGTCGCATCTTGCTGGCGCGGAAACCGAAGACGAAGAGCAACGAGTCAATGACGTTGGACTTGCCAGAACCGTTGGGCCCGACCACTGACGAGAAGGATGCGTGGAAGGGGCCGACTTCCTGTCTACCGGCATAACTCTTGAAGTTGTTGAGAATCAAGTATGTGAGAACAATTCGAGGCTTGGGAGTCGTGTCCTCGACAACGGGGACAGGCATCGTCCGGGCCTTGAGCATAATGTCCATGGGCTTCTCCATGATGGTGTCCATGGGCTTAATCGGCTTGATAGTCGCCTGGGTGTCGTCGGGATTTTGCGTATTCACACTGGAAGTGGTGATGTCGGCCAAAGCCGAGGCCTGGATCTGAGAGGACTCTGGCGAAGCAGTTGGCTGGGGTGTTGGCGGGGCAAGGTCGGGGATTGAAGCCATCGAGCTTCGAGGGGCAGCGCTCTTGCGCTTCCGAGGCGATGCCTTCTTCGGGGGAGAGTCTGGGTCGGGCTTGATCGTGGTGTCAGCATCGAACACCTCGCTGGGCTCAATCGTCGCGGCCGGAGCTGGAGTCTTCCGCGTACGGCCTCGTCGGGTAGCTGGCGCGGGAGCTGAAGCTGGAGCGGGGGCAGATGACTTGCGCCCGCTGCGGGTCTGTCGCTTGGGGGGGCTCTTGGGTGCCTCCGGCTCGAAGTCGTCCTCCTCATCGTCGTGGGCCTTGGTGCGGTTGGAGATTTCCTCCTCGTCGTCTGAGTCGATCACGGCAGTGCGCCTGGTTGCGGCGCGTCGAGACGGCCTCGTGGGTGAAGCCTCTGACATTGTAGCGGGCGGCTCTAGCAGGTGCTAGACACGCAAAGAAAGAAAACGAATGGTAAAAGAGAAGCTGACGGCTGCTGATCGCAAGTGACAATGCCGCCTGAAGTGAAAGCCGGTGCCTTACCGGGATGTCTGCTTGAGAATGTGTCGTGTTGGAGTTTGGGCGGTCACAAAGTGGTTGCGCCCCGCGTTTGTTTGGAAATGTCCCGATCGGTCGCTAGGTTTGTAAACAATACGTACCTTCCACGCCAGGGGAGCCTGGGGGGAAGCCCCACGCCTTCACGTGACCGCGCGAAGTCCAGGCGCCAAAGCTGTTGGTCGCGATAGCTTCCAAGATTTGGTAGGCCATTGCTTTCAATTACCATCCCGGCATTTTTGCGATCCTTTTGCAGATTGAGGTGCTTCTCTGTCACCATGTTCAACTACGCCAACCTCCATGATGTATTCCCCGCGGGTCTACCGAACCCCTACGACCGCAAGCTGCAGCACGAGATTGAGAGCTCCCGCAAGAGCTTCGATGGGATTCTCTTCATCGACCGTGTGTTGAGAGCCGTGGGCATTACCAAAGGTGCGTCTAACTCGCGGGAGGAAATTGGGACAGGTCGCTGACGGTGCTCTTCTCCAGCCAAGGTCTACCCTCCTAAAACCGACAATGCTATCAAGCAATTGCACCAGCAAATCTGCGACGCCAACATGTCGATGCACTACAAATTCTCCCTGTTCTACTATGTCCTCCTCGACTTTGATGAGGCATCTGACCGCCAGAATGTGTCAGAGGCCTTTGTTGAAGCTTCTGGGATGCCCAAAAAGTACCAGATCTTTATGAAGGGCTTGTGGTACATGGACAAGCAAGACTTTGCGGTAAGGCGAGTCCTCGACTTTAGTGACTGCGGCAGCTGACGATGGTATCCTTTCAGCGAGCGCTCGAGTACATCGCACACCCTTCTCTCATCCCGGACTTCGCCGACGACATTATCACCGTCCTCGTTCGCCGCGCCCAAGGCAACGACTATACCCTGGCTTTGTCCTACTTCCAGACCGTCCAACCGATCCTCAAGACGTCGGCTGCCCTCGAGCTGCTCTTCAATGCGATGGCCCGGACAAGTGTTTCAGAAGCCTTGTTCTACTCTCGTACACACCCCACCCACACTCGCCAGTTGCTCTTCCGACGGCTGGTTGCATCTGTTCTGGAGGGTCGAGCCGGTGAGGAGTTCTCAAACCGAGCTTCGGAGCTCGCATTCTTGCCTCTTGATTCTGCCGAAGAGGAGTGGTTCGAAGAGTACTTGACTACCGGCAATGGAAAGAGCCATAAGAAGGCCAAGGACACGCTGTTGATCCGAAAGATTGCCTGCGATCGTTTCTCCGAGGTGTCCAACCAACGACACGGCGGTCAGTGGGCTGGAGTCCTGGAGGGAATCAAGGGCGGCATTGGCGGACAGACCGAATGATTGGTCCTGTGTGGTTGGTTTTCCATTTGAATACCAAATAGCAATGTGAGCATAGCGACGGCGTTAGGTCTGATTCATCAATCCGCTTGGTTTCCGGATACCTATACTAGGGAATACAGTGGACATTAAAACACACGAGGACTTGAGTGTTCCTATTCCGTAGCTTCGACAGACCTGTAACATATTTGCGACAACCACATCTCTGGCTCTCCGATCTCGGGCCTTGAATTGCAGAAGGAGACTGCGAGCTTGCTTGTGTGGGGCGATCGGTTCAAGAAGTAAGCTCCGAGTCTCTGCGTGCGGGCTTGAGAAATCGGCAAAGAGGGCTATCACAGCGCAGGGTCTTGGGCTTGATAAGCAGGACACTTGATTGGCAATTTAAACCGATTCTATGCGCCAAATACTGCGCCCATCTTCCGAGGCTGCTGATGAATAATAGAGCTAGCAGTAGATCGGAGTGCCTGCACCAGTCACAACATCCCTGCACTCCGTCGGCGTATATTAGTATCACCGTCAACTCAATCCAGCTTCATTGTTCCTCAAACAAAAATCGAAGAATACTCATATCAACGAAATCAGTACAACATGTCTCGCATCGCAACCTTCACGGACAAGGCGCCGGCCCCGCTTCCCGTCTTCAACCAGGCCATTGTTGCCAACGGCTTCGTCTATACCTCCGGCTCAATTGCCCAGGACCCCGCCACCGGCAAGCTCATCGACGGAGACATCCAGGCTCACACAGTAAGGCTGAGTCCGGCTACGAGGTCTTGGCAGAGCTACAATGCTAATGAATCCTGTCACGCAGCACCGAGTCATCCAGAACCTCTCCGCCGTTCTTGATGCGTCTGGTTCCAGCATCAACGATGTCGTCGAGGTCAACATTTACCTCGCCGACATGGGAGACTTTGCCAAGATGAACGAGGTGTACGAGACCTACTGGGGCGATGTCAAGCCTGCACGAACGTAAGTTGTGACACCGCTCAGCGCATGTCTTTCGATGGGCTAATTAAACTCTTGCTTTCAGCTGCGTTGCCGTCAAGACCCTGCCGGCGAACACGGACATTGAGATTAAGTGCATGGGCGTGGTTTCCAAGCCCTGGAATATCCAAGCAAAGATCTAATTGAGCAACTGAAGAGGCGCTCGGGCGGGAACCACCGTGTGGGCATCTGAACAACCAACGCCCGTAAATCTTTCGTCCAACTTCTACTGAGGCTGAGCGCTTTCTTGGGCATGCCTGTTGAGAGAAGAGGTGACGGCAGTTTCACGGTAGCGCTGAATGACAGCAGTATGTTGTTTGGTGAGTTGGTTCGGGCAGTGACATATTGGTAGACCGCAAAAAAATTACAAAAAGACACGAATTTATGAATCAACAGACAGCTCTCACCCGTAAATTTTTATTTTGTATATAAGCGGAGTATTAGGTGGTCGTCCAGACCTGAGGTGGAAGACGAGCACTACATGAACCAGTGACTTCCTTGTCACTTATATATAACGGAAGGAGCGCTTCGTAGCGGCGATACTAACGAGAAGTACTCGATTTTATGTTGGCCATGGCCTGGGCGCCTCAATGCCAAATAATACAGTTGTGCGGGAGAGGAAGTATCCTGTGATGGTTTCGAGGCTCAGTTATCCTACAGTTCGCTATCAAAAGAATCCCAGGTCTTGATGTTTACGATATTGGACATGTCATTATCGCTGTGTCTGAAGATAACATAATATTAGGAAAGCTACCATTTCAGTGGCAGGACCTTGGAACGGTTCAAGCTAAGGCTGGTGAGATAGAGACGGGCGGTACGCAATGGTATTGCATGATGAATTAGAGAAGGAGTCCGTGGAATGAACTACGAGAGTGTAAGGTGTGCCCCGACTTGGCCCTGGGATAGTTTATAGTATATATTCTCAAATGAGAAAATAGCTATGTTTTCGACGTGGTCGAGGAAGAATAATTTAATATGGCGCTGTCAGTACGCGGACCAATCATCGACACACGTGCGCGCCTCTCCCACACTTGTCTCACCACTTTTTGCAACAGCACCTCCATAGCTGTAACAACAATATTGAAAAGAACCACTGCCACACTTCAAAGGGGACTTTTGCCATTTGCACCTCCAAGCTGCCTCCTTACTGACGGTGCAACCATGAACCGAGAAATCGTGCGGCTGGGTCTCAGACACGTCAGATCCACGCTGTCAGCGGCTGGGGCCGGCGCCATAGATGCGAAGCCATCCCACTTCCGGCAGCCCTCATCACTCCGTGGGGCCAGAACTCGTAATTTCCCTTCCGCGATACGAGATGTCCCATCGACGCAGGAACCGATAGCTCATCGCAACTTGGCCAATGAACGGGCGACAACCTACCGATGATTTTCCCTTGAACGAGCCAAGCCAAGCCGCATTGGAGCTTCAGCCCGCTGAATTGGTATGTAATACGGAGTATTAAGCCGAGCAGATCCTCCAGACCCTCCATTCCAGTGAACCTCGCCCTCAATGTATCGGTCTTTTCTCTCCCACCGCCTTTCCTGAACCTGGATCGGTGGGCTTTGACACGCCGTCCATCGACTGTCGCGTAGGTCTGAGAACCGCCCACGATGGTGTCGAGCCGGCTTCGGCTGATCGCTGTGGCGGCGATACTCTCCATATTCCTTTTCTACAATTTCAGCAACAGGTACGACTACAGCTACCCGGAGACGCGGCCATGGAACGGTCAATCCCAGGCTGTGACTGCTGGCAAGGCGAAAGCCAGCATCGACTACAACGACAGTGAAGTTGCGATTCCCACCCCCACTGGAGCTGGTCGAGGGGCAATCCGGACACAGGCGGCCACCCTCGACAGTGAGCAGGAGGATCTCGCTTCGTCGGCAGAGCTTGAGGCGCAAAAGCTATCCGCCTCCGCCTCATCCTATTCCAATGACCATGCCGACGACAAGACAGGCAGTACTAATGGCAGCGGATCCAAACCGACGAGTCACCAGTCTCTGAACCCCTTGGAACAGGATGTAGACTGGTCCCGTTTTGCTTACACGCAATATGTCACTGATAGTGACTATCTGTGCAATTCTGTCATGATATTCGAGACGCTGTATCGCCTCGGGAGCAAGGCCGACCGCGTGATGATGTACCCGTACTATATGCTCGACCCGGAGGCGACCGAGTCTGATTCTCACGCCGGAAGACTCTTGATCAAGTCTCGCGACGAATATCAGGTCAAATTAATGCCAATTGAGATCCAGTTCCGCGAAGGTGCCGATCGTGAGTTTGCTTGCCATTTTCCCACCCTTATTTACCCTGTTAACATGGACATGCAGCTACATGGGCCGACTCCTTCACCAAGCTCCTTGCCTTCAACCAAACCCAATATGATCGCGTCCTCTCACTCGACTCGGATGGAACAATTCTCCAACCTATGGACGAGCTCTTTTTGCTGCCGCCGTGCCCTGTTGCGATGCCTCGAGCCTACTGGTTGCTGAACAATGACCCCGTGGAAAGGGTTCTTTCGTCGCAGCTTATGCTCATCCAGCCCGATACTGTCGAGTTCGACCGCATCGTAAAAAAGATGGATACTGTCACCGACAATGACTACGATATGGAGATTGTCAACCAACTCTACTACGACAGCGCTCTCATCCTCCCGCACAGGCCGTACGATATGCTGACGGCTGAGTATCGGCGAACCTCACACGCCGACTATCTTGGTTCAGAACAAGAAAAATGGGACCCTGTCGCCATCCTGAACGAGGCCAAGTTCGTGCACTTCTCCGACTGGCCTATCCCAAAGCCATGGATCCCCATGCCTGAGGTGCTGAGGGAGGAGAGCCAGCCCAACTGTAAGGCAATTAATGGCAAGGATGATTGCATCGAGAGGGAGATCTGGAATAAATTCTATGCCGACTTTTTTGAAAACCGTCAGGTAAGAACGCTTGATTCCGCCTCCTAGGCCTTGCTGACAAAAAGGAACTTTAGCGAGTCTGCCACTCTGCTGCCAAGCCTATGCACTCAAAGCGACGACATTGGCTGCGAATGGAGGGAACTCATCGCAACGAATAATATTTGCCATTTCTTTTAGACGATACTCATAGAGCTTCGACTGGGATGACTTTGACCCTAATGATTTAGAATTGGTGCAGAGGTATACGCGACGATGCAGATTTCCGGTAGAGACTAATGATAGATATCAAAGCAAAGCCTAGTAGACGAATACACGAGCGGGATTGAAAGTCACCCAATTACATAGATATTATTAGGATATAGGCGTTTGGCAATGTAAAAATAGATCTACCTTGATTAACCCATTTACTCCTCTAACTCCTCCTGTATTCTGCGTTCCTGCGGTACTGGTAGCATTCTGCTACGATACCACCGCACAGCATAGCAAATCTATTTCAGGCCCCCAAAACTCCTCACAGATGCTTCTTGGACGCCTCCATGGCCTGGACCTTGGCAATAGCCTGCGAGCACGTCATGACGCTCTGCACCAGCAACACGCCTGGGATGACAATCCAGAAGGCATTGCAGAGCACATAGTACGCCCAGAAGTAGAAGCTCTCAGGGCGGCAGTAGGCAATCTTGTAGACGATGCTGTTGAAAGAGCACGTCGCGTAGTATAGGATATCGCCATAGATCTGGCCGAGGCTGATGATCATCTGCAGCGGGTGGCGGAGAGGGTGGTTCTTGACGATGCAGTAGGCGCAGTAGAAGGAGAGCGGGCCCCAGAAGAAGGCGGTGATGGCCTCCATGCAGACGACGAAGGAGTCCTGGGTCAGGTATCGGGAGTCGGACAGGGAGTACTCCTTCCACAGCTGGCCGAACAGGTCCATCTGGCCGGCCATGTCGAGGTGGTTGACGGCGAAGTAACCTGGCATCAACTAGTCAGCAACGGCCAAATGCGTTCACAGAGATGGACATACCCTCAAAGAACAAATGGATGCACCCGCAAAGGGCAAACCACATGGTGGCCAACTTGGCTCCTCCCGATATGGTCGCCTGAGCCTGCTGGATCAAGAGGTGTGTCACGGCGAAGACACCACAGCAACACAGCGAAAAGATTCCCACCAGGGTGGCTGCACCCATAGAGTTGGCGGCATAGGTCTCGAGGGTGACATCCAACGGGAAGTATGGGTGCAGCGGGAGGCTCCCTGTTGCGTTGCTGGGAACAGCGTCCATTGTGACGGTTGCGGGGGGGCTGGCGAATCAGGAAACTGGCAATTGAATCCGCAGGGGGCCTGAGCTGTCGAGGCGAGGTAAATTGTCAGGGATGGGTGTTGCGGAGGGCAGATCTGGGGCCTTTGTAGCAGAGAGATGGTTGACAATTGAAGCTCCAAAACTCCAGATCCGCATCTCCTTATCTATTCTTCCCCGCAAAAAAAGCAAATGAGCGGTGGGCACGTAGGGCGGCCAAAGGACGCGCAGTGAGTGGAAAGCGCAACGCGGCACAGGGGAATTGGTGGCGCAGGGACCCTGTGCTAAATTCCAATGGGGGAAAGCCGGCTAGGGAGGGACTGTCACACTTGGCGGATCGTGCCGTCGGGAGTTCAGTGGCCTATTAGTGGCTCACAGTACGGCGCCGCCCTGCAAGGCGTCGTAGGCGTCGTATTCGTTTGGCAGCGACTGGAGAAGCCAAGAAGATATCGTTTCTTCACAGGCGACATGTACGCGAAGTACGAAGTAGGTGCCAGGATTATTAAGATCAATTAAATTACACCAACCCGTCGTACAGTCGGAGTTGGTAATATGAGGCAGGTATTAAATGCTCTCTCTCCCTCAGCATCCCTTGCTCTTCGCAATCAAAACATCAGGGTCCTCTCGCTCCAGGTATCCGGCAGCAATCAAAGCCATGATGTTTCCAGTGCCACCAGTGAAAAACTGTGCGCCAAGTCCAGGCTGTCCGAACCAAGGCGCGATGGGTCCTCCCACAACCGTGAGCGGCTTGAGGACCTCGTAAATGTGGTAGTTGTAGGGGTACTCTGGCGCATCTTGGTTGGTGTCGAGGTTGGAAGGGGGGAGAGCCCTCTGAGAGTAAGGAGCGGCAGCAGCTGAGATATACGACCCTGCAACACCAGTCAGAAATTGATACTCAACTATACGACACTAGGTATGACTTACCATACTCGCTTCCGAAGCGATCCACAAGCGTTCCCGGCTCCAGGACCATGGTGCCGTTGATGGCATTGCCATTCGCATCCAGTTGGAATCCGTTCTGCGGCGGGTAGACATAGTTGCCACTTGCATCAGTCCATTGTGCGAGAAACTCTCCCGGCTTCAACCCGCCGAAGCGGTCGTAGCTCGACACCAATGTTCCCAGAGGCAGCTTCCTGGGGAGCTTGGCGGGTCCGAGGCGCGAGTCGCGGCAAATGTACGACTTCGACTCCTTGCCGCCGTTTTTTCGTGCCGGTGCAGTCGCAAGAGGGTCCCTGAACGGGGGAGGGGAGAGCTGAAGCAGTGGAAGCCCAGCAAAGGGACCAGAAGAGGAGTGATTTGACCTGCATTTTGAAGGATTATCGTGAGCACAGAGAAGTAGTACTGGGAAGCTTGTCGGTAATGAGTGATGTTTGTAAATAAAACCCCAGGTTTCGTGGCTCTTATAGAACTTTTTCGGTTCAGCAACGCCGAAGATCTCAATTCTACTACTCATCTGCATGTCTCATGAGCTGGCACTCGGTTAACTAACGTGCAGCCAGCCGGCGAGCCGTGTCTTACGCTCCCTCAACATAATCGCCGAACGGGAACCAAGCGGACATCGCCGTTGGTTCAAGCGGATAATCGCCGTGCGGGACCATGCGGGCCAACTGCAGGGGACCAGCGAATGAAGCGCCGTATGCGAGGACCCCGGAAGTACTCTAATTTACTGGTGTCACAACTTTCTTCGTATTGCCCGAGAGGGACCAAACGGGTGCCTGCATGTCTGGCAGGCAAAGGAGGCTTATTTAGATCCCTTGCCCCTAGGGTTGCATTGTAGTTATTTAGGTATGCTTCGGGGAATAGAAATCGTAGTAGGATGCCGACTATTCCATCTTTGGATGAGGCTGTGATCAGCCGTTCTGCCATCGAACTTGGTCGTGATCAGTTGCATGTGGATGTTCTTTGCGCCCGATTAATCCCTTTATATTCAATTCTCGGCGCTGGAGTGTAATTGAACAGTGGTCTCAAACTGAACCCTCGCCTCTATGTTTGAGTTGATAGAATGCGAGATTAGACCGTAAAAACACTATATTTCTTTTAATTATCCCACCAACCAATCTCTTCAGCCGTCATTATGTCCGTCATTCCACACGGGCTACCACACAGCCCCGACAGCCTATTGCGCCGCCTTTGCGTGCCCCGTCAAGATACCTCCAATGGCAAGATCGCAAAGCTGTTTGGCAAAAGTCTCGTCTGACGTGATGGACATTCCAATAGTGTTCTCCTTCTCGAGCCATTGCATAACGATGTTGCAGTCGTCCAGGTACGACAGATGGGGCGTCGCAAAGATCAGCTCGTTTGAGGGGCTCCCGTCGAAGACGAACGGGATCATGCCATTGTCCGGCCGCACGAACCGGCGCCAATCGGTCGTCGAGATGGTCATCCACCCTGTCCGGGAGGCCTTCATGCCGTTCGGTGCCGTGCCGTCGAATGGCGAACTTGATCTCGAACTTGGGGCCCGGCCCGGACTGGAACAGTCCATCCCCTGGAGTATAAATTCACCGACCCGGCCTTCGCCCTTGGCGAGGTCGACAGTGAATGGCACTTGAGAGCAGCTCTTGCAGGTCCTCAGCTAAGGGGCTTGTGATGGTAGAGATTCGCGCGACTGGCAAGCAGACTTACATTATAGGTGAACTAGGAGCCTGCTGCTGGGTTGACTGCCTTGATCTCGGTGACAGAAAAGGTCATGTTTGGTGGCATCTGTTTGACGTATAGAGGGAATGTCATCTTTCCGGGAGCCATGGCGTCGGTACTGCTGTTGTGGTATGTGCCACAGAGAAAGAGGTCCCTCAATTTGATTAGAAGTTACTACTATAAAATAGATTGATGTCGGGTTGGTAGGTAAAGAGAGGAGATACGGATAGGATGCTGCATATTCATCAACGCGACCATATTGTGCGATGATCAATCTGGATCAACCCAGGTGCGTTTCGCTCTTCCACTTGACGTTGGTCTTGAAACCATTGACTATTCTGACTTAATAGCAATGTCCACAAAGATCTTGAACTGAACCTGGTGGCCTCTATTTGTCGCTAGTGCCGAAGATCGACATAACAATGAACCAAATGGGTGTGGAACCTAGAACGGGAAGTCCCCAGTATGTCTCAGTTGTGCAGCCGCTCTTGCATAAGCCTCACCATCAGCCCGAGCGGTCAGCTCCGAATTTACCGCCCAAATTCCACTCCAGCTGTGCAAATTACCCTCTTCTTGTTGCTAGTAATTTTAGTACGAATTCAGCTTCAGAACCAGGCAGCAATAGTTCGTTGTCGGAGGTTGGGAATCGTGCAAATGAAGGATGGGCCTTTACTCGTCGTTGGTGTCTTAGAAAGACACCGGCCCGGTGATACAAGAAAGAAACATGATGTTTACCAGAAGTGTTGCTTGCGAACCATCCAAGCCAGGCAGCCAGGCGACGAATCGACGCAAGGGTAGCCCCAGCCCCCACAGTTACTGGCTGGCCATGATTTGGCCCCCATCACCAAGCGTCCTGCAGTCGCTGGTGACTATCGGTATGGGCGGTTGCTAGTATGTAGCGACGTACCGCACGGCAGAATTACAACTGCCACCTCCTTTCATGAGTCACAAACTTGTCTCCTGCAGGCGCCTCCTCCAAAAACAGGATTTCTTGGAGGAAGTTGTTACAAACGCTCGTGTAAGGTGGTAGGATAGGGTTGCATTGGGCGTTGTAAACGTTTGATAGGGGAAGAGAGCTTCTTGAGAATTTCTTGAAGCCTTAGTATAACCCGGTGCCCGCTTGAGTGTATGACTGTGCTGAATTGTGGCTGACACCTTACAAGTTCAAGAGCAGCTCGATTGGCAGTAGACGTCTAGATTTGGGGCGGGTGTCGTTTCTGCCATTCAGGTCTTTACTAAGATGTCAACACTCTTCAAATTGTTTGTATCATAGCACACCCACCCTTGCAGAGTAACGGACGTTTATTCGAGGGTGCTGGAATTGTGTGTCGCCATGAAGCTAACATAGGATTACCCGATGTCTCGTAGGTTGCTTTCCCGGCCACGTCCGGCCACGTCAAGCCGACTACAATAACAACGAAAACAAAGACCGAAGGGGAAGAAAGGAGGGAAGTTTGCTGAAACAATAACATGTTCCGGCGGTATCGTGACTACTGTGGCACGAGAGGCGCGATGGCTGACAGCATCTGCACATTCGTCGTGTTTCGGGTCGGCACCTCGCCTTTGCACTAGGAGTAGCCAGCCCACGCCTATAAATTATACTGCTTCTCGCTACCTGATAATATTCGACTTGGATAAGACACTCCTCTATAAAACAATAGCATTTCAGACCTCCTTCAGCATGTTCAGACGCATTCATCGTTCAGTTTCTCAACACCACGCTTCCGTTCTTTCGATGTGGATGCGACAGACAAAGATCTGTAGAACGACCCTTCTTTCAACGTCAATAACCGTATCCACCCCTTCGACTCAAATAAGGCCGTCAGGCGCCGATGCCACAAACTACTTTATCATTTCACACATCAGATTCACCCTGCCCCACATTGCTCACCTCACCTCGCTCGCCTCCCTCTCATCCACCTTCTTTGGGGCTATGTTGCTGTTGTAAACCACCACTCGCGACTTGGCCAGGGCGGTTTGTCCCAAAGGGCAGTCCAATAGATCCTGAGCATGAAAGTACGCTTAGAGGTAAACTTGCAAGAAATCCAAAGCTCCGCGGATGCGATGAAGTTGAGGTCCAGTTGAGTTATTACACATTCCTACTCAAGACATCTGCTGACCTAAACCAGAGGAAGGGAACACATTTGCCCCAATGGAAGAATGGTCATCTGTGCCCGAATCCTGAAGAACGGGAAGCGGCGTACGTCCAGTCGGCTCTACCTTGACGACGGTGAGATCAGGTTTTCGAAGGGGAAATACAATGTCTCCCAAAAATGATGCTGTCTGCAGAACTATCAGACTTGGTGTTGAACACGCTAAGCTGGCTGAAAGGGCGCGGGACGCTGTATCGGCTAGGCTATGATGAGTAGATACTTCGGTGTGTTGAATAAGGGTTGATTCGTTTGGTTGATGACTGGCCATTCACTATACCTCTCACGAGACGGAATAAGAAAAGTGTAGCGTTCAAATCAAGCTGACCGAGTCAGTGTAGATTGGTTGGTGAGTTTGCTATAAACTAGAGTGCCAGGAATCAGGCCTTCGCATTTGGGTATCGTCAGAGACCTTGGCTAAATCCTCCGCTTCGCTTCCTCAATACGTAATGGACTCAAAACGAGCTTCACCATATGTGCCAATATCATCCCCAGAGCACATGATAAAGGTCAGATCAACGCGCCTCTCGTCAACCGCCACCATCACGAACGTCTCGCGAACGCGCATGATTTCAGGCACCATCTCCACGCCCTCCCAGCTCAGCGAAGCCTGCGGATGCATCGCTCCCATCGACCACGCTTCCCAAGGGATATCCTGGGGAGGGGGTATGGGAGGGAGATCACCCATTTGTATGGTCTGGCCCTCTATTGCCATTATTTTGGCACATACAGCGGCCGTGCCGTCGCTAAACCACATGCCTTCTTGTCTCTTCAAATTGCGCAACAGCCGTACCGCGCGGCTCCGGAGCAACGGGTGTCGGCATTTCGAGACGGAAAGGAATAAGGGGATGATGAGCCCCGGCTCTAGGGATAGTGGTGAGCGAGGTTCCGGAGTTGCAGTAGCTACGAGTATAGACTCCACATAGGCGATGGCACGTTCGAAATAACCCAAGAGATTGTCCCATCGCGTGTCTGGTCCAAATCTCCTCGCAGCCAACAAAACTCGCAGAAGAGTATGGTAGAGCCTGATTGACATGGCAGCCGGTTCGCCGGTCCTCCTGTTCCTCTCGAAGACGGCCATCTTGAACTCCCAGTCGACGAGGTCCTGGAGGAGGTCACGCATCATGAGCTTCTCAGCCACCTCGTCAGTAGTGCCTTGGCAAGCAGCCTCGTCGGCGAGTAGGAACCGCCTGAACAGAGTGAAGAGAGCCGTGCCTGCCTGGTCGTAGCTCTCTATGGACGGCGCCTGTCGCATGCACTTAGTGACTTCAGTCAGGTCGGGAGCCTCGTGGTAAGGATACGGGGCGCTCGATTCCGAAAAGGTCATGGCCTGAAGATCAAGACGCATTAACATCTCTGCGGCCACCTTTGTCGAGGGGTGGCCCTTTGCTTGATCCACCAGACGATGGCCAGCCATGATGTGGACTTGGCTTTCGCCCCACCGACCCATCATGTTGGTGATGGATACGAGAGCGAGACTTAGAGAGAGGAGCTTGCCTGGGTCTTTCAGCCCCTGGGCATGTGAGACAGCCTGCGCATAGTTCTGATTTGCCAGTTTTGAGAAGACGTCGACTCGGTGATCACGGCCAATTCCCTGGCTCGCCAGCTCATGCTTCTGGTGCAGAGCGCCCAACGCAAGGGTCGCGTGCCAGACGGCGGGCTCGCTGTGGGCGAGCTGGAGCAACTCACCTGTCCAGAAGTTGGAGGGCAGGAAAGTCGCCGTCGAAGGCGCCGTCAACTTGCGAAAGACATCAAACAAGGACAAGTTGTCGATGGGAGATGGACTGCTGCGCTGTCCCGGATACTGCGTGAGAGCCTTGGAAACCGGCCCGATGACGCCGAGTTGGCGCACCGCCTCTGCGAGCTGGCGCCGGGTGACGGTCGAGTCGCCGGGAAGATAGCCATCGCACTGGCGCTTGGAGTTGAGGCAGCGTTGGCAGCATGGTTTTGCCTCGTCGCATTTGACCCGCCGGATCCTGGTCGGAGGAAATTGGAATCTCAGCGTTCCAGGTTCTGGGGAACGAGAAGGTTTGCGGGGCTGGACTCACCGGCATGTGATGCATCCGGTACCCGATTTCCGCGGCATGATGCTATTCACGACTTCAACTCGCCCGGAGATGCTCTGTTCAGTTGGAAGTGATGCGGCGAGTTGATTTTTGTTGGCGATTGGGGAATGAAACTAGAGAGTTGCAGTTGTAATTGCGAGGGCTTAAGTGCGATGGCTCAGCCGCGTCCAAGTCGTCATTTGTCCTGGCTGCCAGCAACACAGCCGCAACGATCTTACGTTGACCCTTATTCTGTCCAATTAACCACAGCTTATGGACTTCGCTTCGCCCACATTCTGCCGGGGTTCTGCGCTCGTAGTGGGAAATTAAAGACACAACCGTTGGAGTTGGTTTATCTCCGATTTAGCACGATGAAACGTCCAGGCTGTGCGGCTCCACCTGGGCGGTTATGCTCGTTGCCAGCAGCTACAAACGCAGAGTATTTGTGAAGTTCTGGTGTCGTGGATGTATGGATCATTAGTCATTTAATTGGGTATCTCAGTATCTCAGTCTATAATTCGATTCCCTTCAACTTTCTCTTCGCCCGCAATACAGCTGCATGCTGCTTCTTGTGGAACTTGACGTCTTCCGGGTGTAATGGGTTCCAGACCGTGTTGCACACCTTGCACTCAGAGAAGGCTGCTTGAGAGGAAATGTTGAGTGTCGTCTGGATAGTTGGTGATGGTCTGGCTTTCGACCTTTTCGACTTTTCCGCGTCTGATGTTTCGTTCCTTGGGCTCTCCTGTCGGTTGTGCATGGGTGACCTTGAGTTTCCCCTTCGAGGCCGTCTTACTAGACTTTCCTCCTCCTTCTTTGTGTCCGTCCCAGATCCCGTCTCACTGCCGCAGTCCAACTCTTCAGTATCGATTCGTGGCAGGGGACTTCCTCGGAATTTGAGGATACGGGGCTTTCGTCTTGTCTCGGCTCGTGACGATTGCGGAGGGGGTGACGGGAGCGATGGTGGTGAAGCTTCTTTGGATTCTTGAGGACTGGAGGCTGCCGATGACGGTTGAGGGACTGGCTTAAAAAAGCTCATTATTGATCCTTTCTTGACATTGGCCTGTGGCTTTGTGGTTGTAGTGACGGTTGGGGTGTCTTGTTCGTCCGCAGCTGTCGTGACGTTTGGCAGAGGCGGCGCGACCTCGTCAACCTTGGACGTTTCGGTCCCGAGCTGTGACTCCTCTTCCCCTTCCGACGTGCGTCTTTTCTTCGAAGGTGCTTCGCCTCGAACATCGGTGGCGGCCGCCCGTTTGCCGTACGTCCGGAGTGGTTTGCCGCGAGTCCGCGACCGGGAATCGGTACCTACTTGGGCCCTAGGCTGGTGAGTTGAGGTTCGCGTTGGGGGAACCTAAGGGCGAGGCCGTACATTGGATGGATTTGGTTACCGGTCTGTCAATCAACTGCCATGCTTGGTTGGACATGGGACCGGAGTCCGCAGGAGACCACTTTGATGAGTGTCGCGGAGTGGGTGAGACGGATCGTGGTCGAGGCGGCAGACAGATCCTGTGGATGAATCGTTGAAAGCTCTAGATCTGCGGACTGATGAATCTCTAAAGAAGGGTTTTCTGAAGGAATCAATTATCGAGAGATTTTTAACGGCGCTGATCTGGTGTGAGGATTATTCGTGGTTTTGAACGGGATGCCTAAGTCAAGGACAAGGGAGCCCCACCAAGCGACGCGACTTAACGCGTTCGACGCGCTATCACATGGCCCCGGCCCATTTCAATTAGAGCTGCCCCACGATCCTCCTCGATGGTCCAATATCATGGCGCATTGCATCTTGTTCCGAGAGCGTGTAATAATTTCTCCATAGTCGCTCCCATTAAGGATATATCATGATATACCCACTTGTGGGATTAAGCCAAAAGTCAGTTTGAATTATTGTGAGTGCCAAGTCTAAGTATTTCCATTGTTTGGCATGGGTATCATCATGTTTCCGTCTTCGCTTCCACGTTCCGTTTCCTTACAGTGTCCTGCGCATCGTCGTCCTTTTCCTTGATTAATACTGTCTTCTCGTCTTTCTCATCCTCACTTGGACGACCACCCACGTCTCCAGCACCTCCCTCACCTCATCGACCTTCTTTTGCTTCTTCTTCGCCTCGCCCATCCTCCACATGTATCCATTGTACACCACAACCTCCGCAATCGCAACAAGAATGCTGCCGCCCAGTGTGAGGAACAATCGCGACGGGGTACTCCACCACCTCGCCGCGACCCAGAGGGTGCCTGCCACGCCGGCAATGCTGACGAGGAAGTTGAGGATGAGGGTGACCTCTCGGTGGGCCTGGCTGACGGAAACATCATCATCACCAATGTCTTCTCGACTCGTTGGCTTGTTTGCTTCGGCGAAGGCGTGAGCGGCGCTGGGGAAGCGGTCGTGGAAGCCTTCGGTGCGGGCTTGGGGGTTCATCATGCGTTCGTAGGCGCGGGCTTCCTCGTCGCGGCGAAGGCGAGCCATAAGGGCTTTGTATTGGGGAGACTATGCCCTGGTTAGCTGTGGCCCGGAGCGGCGAGGTATTGAATATACGTACGGTTTCTGGTTTAGGAGGAGGAGGAGGGACGTAGACGTAGGCCCCGCGAAGGAGCTGCTCGAGACTGGGTGCTGAATCGCGTTGCGACTTGAGATTCCTCCACAATTCGACGATCTGGCCATGCGATATGGGGTTGCCGGCGCTCGGGTTTTCGAGGGATGGTTCTTCTGCGCTAACTCGTGATGAGTCGGTCGTCTCGTCGTCTGTCTGGGCTGGTTGATGGCGTTTCGGCATCTCAAGGGCGAGGGCCTCCACGATGGAGGGCGTCATGGTGAGGAGCACCATGGTGGCTCGACGGAGCTTGTGTCCGGTGTGATGATCTGATATCGGAGGAATCGATGGAGTGTCTTTGTTGTCTGTGTATTGCGCAGAGTGGACAGAGGAAGAGATGTCGTCGCTGCCTCGGGTGCAAATGTCGATGCCTATTGGAGTAATTGCCTGTCTGTCGCAGATCTCCAATTGAGAGCTGGTAATCTGGCCGCTAGCACGGACAGTTTGCGTGCAGCAGGCATCCACTATTTTCTTCTAGAGGAATGGCCAGCTCCTCCCAGCGGCGCACCGAGGGGTTCGACCCGCTAAAAAGTACGTGGTAGCCTCAAGGCCCTGTGGCCCTGTGGCCAGTGGTGTCATGATGATCCATATAAGCTAAATCTTAGGACATGAACTCGCTCGAAAGGCAACCCTCGAAGATGACCATCATACATGGCGCTCATGTCGTTCGTTCTCGAAGTTGAGCGGCCACTCTACGCCGTACACCAACCCCTCAATTGTTTCCTGCGACTACAGTTGCTCTCTTCTCGTTTCTTTTCTCAGTCCTGAGCGGAGACTGGCTAGAACCCGACAGTAGAACACAGTCCGAAGTTCCTTGCGACAATACTCGTCCAACCACTCAGAGCCATGAAAGCGAAAGATTATGCATGAAATAGTAATTTGACTTAACTGATAGGTACTGAGCACCCTCCCAATCGAGGACCACCTGAACTTGGGCGGTGGAGTCGTCGATAATATCCTGGTGAGCAAGGGTGATGGGCGACGAAGTCGCTTATTAGCCGTGGGAGAATTTTGCCGATGCAGGTCGACATGTTGGTTCTGAGAGTTGGGTTTTTCGAATGTGTAGTTTTCGGTCGTATGATTGATATCAGCAAGACTAGCGGTGAGGTTGCATACAGAAGTGTTCGCCCTGTCTCGCCGGGCAAGGATGTCTGCACGGTCTACACCATCACTATTGTCCCAGAGAGTGGCATGTGAACGTCTGTAGAAACCATCAAGATACAGACAAACTGGTTTCGTTTCAGTAAAGCGTAATGTAGACATAAGTGGTTCTTCGTATGTACTCCAGTATGTCACCGAGGCCACAACGGAGTCCTTGAATGCGGTCAGCTTCAGTACCACCGAAAAGATGTTGCTGTTGCTTCAAAACTAGACGGTAATGTGATTATCAACATCCATGGAGCGAGCATGCAATAGAGTCGCATTGTTCATGTTTCCCTGCAATGGGCTGGGTTCTACTCCCACCTCGCCCGCATGGTTTTAAGGAAGGATTCGAGCAACATATTGCAAGGCGAATTTGTGACAAGATTCCCGTGAGATGTTTGGCAATGGCTCAAGGAATCCGACCATGACCCTTATCTCGTATTCATTCATTATGAGTATATTCTCTAGAGGCAGTTTCTAATGCTGTAAAGCCAATACTATTTTGACTATGAGGTTTTTAATCCAAAGCTGACACGCCGTATTAATCGTGTTGCAAAAAAACATCGACATGTCTCGTTAGCATCAGCGCAGTCATCCATCCATCTCGTATCCCGTGTGCACCGTAAACTGATCCATGGATGATCCCTCGGTATATATACAGCTCAAGCTCTCAACACCCAAGCTCCAGAACGTAGCCCTGTAAGCTTGCCCCGAAAGCCCCGCACCAGGCCTCTAACGGCCCAATCAGGGCTCCAGTCCGCTGGGGTTCATCGGGTTCTGGCGGGACTGATCCGCTAGCTGCCCGTTTTAGCAGGCCACAACCCGCTGCGACCAACCGCTCAGTGCGCACTCAGCTGCGGTTTCTGCTCGTTCGTGCCCCATTGGAAAAGTTTCCAGGTGTCGGTCCCGCCGGCGAGAAAATCAGACGCAACGGTCGACTGCAGCGATTCCCTCAACAAGTCAACACAACACCACGGACTCGCATTGCGACGCGCACACGACCTCACGACCCTCGACGCCTGTTCCTCCCTCGGGTCTCCTCTCTCGAATGCTGTGATCCCGCTTCTTGGCTCCCACCACGCTGCCGCTCCTCCAACGCACGCACCCGACCCGCCGTCTGGCTCACAATCTTTTGCCGGCGATGCAGCTCCGTCCGGGGGCCTCGGTGCTGCGCAGCGCCGTGGCTAGAAATGGCTCTATGTTGACGAGGACGGCGATATCGACGACGACGGCCGTCTCGACCGCTACGGTGGCGCCCTCTTGCATGTTGTGCAGGCAATTGACAGTCTCGCGAGGACCCACGAGGATACACCGAGCTGCTCTGCACACAAGCCCGCGCCGAGATTCGGCCTGGGCTGCTGCTGTGCAGGTCGCCTCCAATGTCGTGGGAAACGTCGTCAAGAAGGCTGCCAAGGACGGCATGACGGTCGATCCTCTGCGCACCGTGGCCAAGGAAATGAAGTTCCTCACTGGCAACATCCGCAAGCTGCTGGGCTCCGGCCACCCGTCACTCGACCGCGCCGCCAAGTACTACACCCAAGCTGAGGGCAAGCATGTTAGGCCCTTGATCGTCCTCCTCATGAGCCGCGCCACCTACTTGTGCCCAAAGTCGACTATTCCCCTCCCCACCCATGTCCGCGGCATCGACTCGTCCATATCTCCCGTCCAGATCCTCGCCGATGTCAACCCTTCGGCCGGCATGTCGCCGCCCGCCTACGCCGACATTGAGGTCCCAGAAGCCAACTCGGACATTCTCCCCAGCCAACGACGCCTCGCCGAGATTGCGGAGCTGATCCATACAGCATCTCTGCTCCACGACGATGTTATCGACCACTCCGTCTCCCGCCGTGGATCACCCTCCGCCAACCTCGAGTTTGGAAACAAGATGGCCGTTCTGGCGGGCGATTTCCTGCTTGGTCGAGCTTCAGTTGCGCTGGCGAGACTCCGCAACCCAGAGGTCGTGGAGCTGTTGGCCACGGTCATTGCCAACCTAGTCGAGGGCGAGTTCATGCAGCTCAAGAACACAGAGCGCGACGAGCGGAACCCCAAGTGGTCGGAGGAGACGGTTACATACTACCTCCAGAAGACATACCTCAAGACGGCCAGTCTTATCTCCAAGTCGTGTCGCGCGGCGGCGCTCCTCGGAAACTCGGACGCCGTGACGGTCGAGGCGGCATACTCGTACGGACGCAACCTGGGCCTGGCGTTCCAGCTGGTGGACGACCTCCTCGATTATACGCAGAGCGGAAAGGATCTTGGCAAGCCTGCGGGGGCGGATTTGGAGCTGGGCTTGGCGACCGCACCCCTCCTGTTTGCTTGGAAGCAGATGCCGGAGCTCGGGGCGCTCGTTGGTCGCAAGTTCGAGCGGGAGGGTGACGTTGCAAAGGTAAGTTCTTGCGTGGTTGACGAATCACCTCCACGGGTAGTCACAGACGATGCTAACCGACATGCGTGATGCAGGCACGTGAGCTGGTGCTTCAGAGCGACGGCATCGAGCAGACGCGGGCGCTCGCTCAGGACTACGCAGACAAGGCCATCGCCGCCATTGCGCACTTCCCGGAGAGCGAGGCCAAGGACGGATTGATTGAGATGGCCCAGAAGACGCTCAAGCGCCAGAAGTAAAGGGGGCGAGGTATGGATAGATGATGGATGGGGGCGTGGTCCCGAGAAGCGGAACAGCCACTTCCACCCCGTGTACTACTATTGTTACCAAATTACAGCGGACGGAGGATCAAGAAGTCATGGGCACAGGAGAGGCTGCCGAGCATGGTGTATGGGGTGTTGATTTGCTTGTCTTGTCATGATTAATTCGCGGAGCAGGTGATGCATACTATACATACATGGAACGGGGGCAAACGGGCATTAAAGGCAAAAAGGGAGACGACGGGGATGACTATAGAAAAGACGGATACGAAAAGAATGCGAACGATTGCAATGGGGGGAGAGGACGGGGGCGTCTGCTGGATACCCACCTTTGTCACGGATAGGAATATGAAGTTCATTCACCTCTTAACAGGCCTGCCTAGGTCTTGTTCTGTGGCAGTCCGGGGTAAAGTACGTAAGAGATGGTCAGCCGGGGGAGCAATGTGGCAGACGCGTGCTGGGGCTGATCCGACCATCTCCGCGGAGCAAGTCGGTAGACGTTCATGTGAATGTGGACGTTCTTGGTGGTGAGGCGCGATGCTTCGCCCAACACCACCATGGCTTTGCCGAGGACACTGTGTTGACCGCCTCGCGCCTCACCACACGACAGAACAATGAAATCCGCCATGACCAACAGGCGACCAGTCCAAAGCCTGCTGACGCGCATCTCGTGAGCCCGGTTCGGCCTCCCAACCGGCGCCAGCGTCACATCCTCGTTCTGCATCTCCGCTCCGAGACAACGACCTACCTATCGCAGCAGCAGTCCGAATGCCCTCAACAGGCCGTCGCGAGAACGTGCCAGCTTGGGCGTCCTGTATTACTCGATAGTTACTCGATCGAATCACATATTGCCGCATCGGCCCAAGAGTCCTCGCGCTGATTGGTGCGCGCCGTGTGGCTTAGTTCTTTTCGGCATCCGGCCGAGTCCGACGGGACGTCTTTTTTTTGCCGGACCGGGAGCTGATAAGGGTTTTTTTTTGCGCTGGGGCGCCGCCGGCGTCGTTTGTTTTGGTGCCGACTGGGACCGGGAGACTGGCGGAATCTCGGGCTTTTGAGGAATCTGTCAAGAATGACGGATTTTGTGGCTCTGGGGAGGAAAAAAATTGTTAGAGGAATAACAGCCAGGACGGTCTGCAACTCGGCCGAGCTGCACCGTCGCCATTGTCGTTGTCGTTATCCCCCGCAAAAGACTGATACGAGATGTACCCTGCAGGTGAGCGGGCGATAAGCCTCCATCCCCAGCGAGAGGAAGCCCAACTGCCGGTACTCTCGCGTCTGCTTGTTGAGGTCTTGTACAACTGACTCAACTTTCTCTTTCCTCTCTCTCTCTCTCTCTCTCTCTCTCTCTCTCTTTCTTTCTCTTTCTTTCTCTCTTGACCAAAGCACTCGCTTGAAAGTCGTAAACACCAAAGACGAAATAAAAAGCAACAGCTTTGTTACTCGAGGTGATTCCATTGGACATCTCCCCTCCATCTCCTTATCGCTCCCACCCCACCACCACCACCACCTCCACCAAGACCTCTTGCGAGAGATAAAGATAAGCCAGCATAAGCGCGGTAATCAAGCTGGGAGACGTCCGAGATCGTGTTCGGTTGACTGGATAATTCCGTTGGCCACTGGCTTTACCCGTTCATCAGTTGCCTCTCTTGATTCTCTCTCCTCTTCCTCTCTTTCACTCTTTCACTTCCACCCTCCCTCCTCAATCGCTCACAATGACCGTCGCCAACTCCCTCCCTCACACCACCGAGGCGCTCACTGTCTTCGTCTCCTCCCGGGCCGTCATCACCCTCCCCGATGACTCGCTCCTTTTGACGCCGGCCACCATCTCCGTCTCGCCGTCCACCGGCAAGATCATCTCCGTGGTCCCTGAGATCCTCCCCCAGTCAAGCTTCCCTGCTTCCACCACCTACGTCGACCACAGCCCCAAGCTCCTACTACCCGGCCTTGTCGACGCCCATGTTCACCTCAATGAGCCCGGCCGCACCGAATGGGAGGGATTTTGGACCGGTACTCGCGCGGCCGCCAGTGGAGGCGTGACGACGGTGGTTGACATGCCATTAAATGCTATCCCGCCCACGACGACGCTGCATGGCTTTGAGGAGAAGCTGCGCGCGAGTCGCAACCAGTGCTGGGTTGATGTTGGCTTCTACGGCGGTGTCATCCCCGGAAATGCGGCCGAGTTGAAGCCCCTGGTTGAGGCTGGCGTAAGAGGTTTCAAGGGATTCTTGATTGAATCAGGCGTGAGTTCCAACTGTGTACTGATGAGCAATAAGAGGCAATAGCTGACAGACACCTCAGGTCGACGAGTTTCCAGCAGTCTCATCGCGAGATGTCGCCCTCGCCATGGAGGAGCTCAAAGATGCCCCGACCACGCTCATGTTCCACGCCGAGATGATTCCTCCCATTTCAGACTCCGTCGGCGACGCGGTGCAAGCCTCGGAGGCGCCCCTAGCTCCCACCGGAGAACTTACCGCATACAAGACATTCCTCCAATCTCGCCCTCCTGCGTTCGAGACCTACGCCATCGAAGAAATCCTCAGTCTCGCCCACCTGGCGCCGTCACTACACCTACACATCGTCCACCTCTCAGCGACGCAATGCATTCCGATCCTCAAGGCGGCGCGCGCGCAGCCGGAATCAACATCACGGCCGAGACGTGCTTCCACTACCTGGGATTGACAGCCGAAGAGATCGAGATGGGCGATACCCGACACAAGTGCTGCCCGCCGATTCGCGAGGAGAGCAACCAGGACGGCCTGTGGGGAGAGTTGGTGGCCGAAGACTCGTGCATCCGCACCGTTGTATCGGATCACTCCCCCTGCACACCGCAGCTGAAGTTGCTTCCTGAGCACCTCGACCAGAACCAGCCGCACATGATGCACTCGGACTCTGGTGTCGACGTGACGATGCCGGGTGAGCAGGCACCCAACGATCCCGCCAAGATGCGCGGAGACTTCTTCGCGGCATGGGGCGGCATCTCGTCCGTGGGCTTGGGGCTTCCCATTCTCCACTCGGCGTCAAAGAAGCGGTCGGCATCGTCAAAGACCCCCAGTATCACCGACATCGTGCGCCTCTGCTGCCAAGCCACCGCGGTCGGCCTGTCACATCGCAAGGGCGCCCTCAAGGCCGGTAGTCTCCCGACAGAGAGTGCAGCCGCATAGCTGACAAGGTCGACGAGTTTCCAGCAGTCTCATCGCGAGATGTCGCCCTCGCCATGGAGGAGCTCCCCGACCACGCTCATGTTCCACGCCGAGATGATTCCTCCCATTTCAGACTCCGTCGGCGACGCGGTGCAAGAGACATTCCTCCAATCTCGCCCTCCTGCGTTCGAGACCTACGCCATCGAAGAAATCCTCAGTCTCGCCCACCTGGCGCCGTCACTACACCTACACATCGTCCACCTCTCAGCGACGCAATGCATTCCGATCCTCAAGGCGGCGCGCGCAGCCGGAATCAACATCACGGCCGAGACGTGCTTCCACTACCTGGGATTGACAGCCGAAGAGATCGAGATGGGCGATACCCGACACAAGTGCTGCCCGCCGATTCGCGAGGAGAGCAACCAGGACGGCCTGTGGGGAGAGTTGGTGGCCGAAGACTCGTGCATCCGCACCGTTGTATCGGATCACTCCCCCTGCACACCGCAGCTGAAGTTGCTTCCTGAGCACCTCGACCAGAACCAGCCGCACATGATGCACTCGGACTCTGGTGTCGACGTGACGATGCCGGGTGAGCAGGCACCCAACGATCCCGCCAAGATGCGCGGAGACTTCTTCGCGGCATGGGGCGGCATCTCGTCCGTGGGCTTGGGGCTTCCCATTCTCCACTCGGCGTCAAAGAAGCGGTCGGCATCGTCAAAGACCCCCAGTATCACCGACATCGTGCGCCTCTGCTGCCAAGCCACCGCCGCGCAGGTCGGCCTGTCACATCGCAAGGGCGCCCTCAAGGCCGGTATGGATGCCGACATTTGCGTTTTCGACGACGCCGAGCTCTGGACGTTCGCGCAGGGCGATATGCGGTGGAAAGAACCGATGCTCGCCGTGGGAGGGCCACGAGTTCACCGGCCGCGTTCAAGGAGACGTGGCTGCGTGGAAACAAGGTGTTTGAGCTGGGCGCCGCGAACTCGGGCTTCGTCGCTGGAAAGCCTTATGGAGAGTCGATTACGGAGAAGAGAACGGCTTGAGAGCCGATGACGGAGCTGGAAGAGGTTATGTAGGATGCAGCCACTTGGCGCAGACAAAGAGGGAGCACGAAGGGAAGAGGAGGAAAGATCATGGGAAGCATTTACTGGCGGCGCACTAGGGGAATTGAATCTTGGGGCGGCGGCATAAACTAATTGTATTTTGAGTGTTTTCGATACCACGATGGAAGATTGACGAAGTATCAAATCAAATTGCAGGTCTCACGTCAAGAGTCTCACGTGGGATGTAATGAGGAGAAGCACGGCGGTTGGAGAGGAAAGGTGGGTCAACGAGTCGAATGCTCCCTTGCTCCGGTGGCGCGCGACTCAGACACAGACACACATGACTTACATGCTTCAAAGATCAAAGAGGGGAGATGAGAGCAGACGATGCAGTAGAAAATTGCTGCGTGTCCGAGTCTGGGAGGTCATCACCGAGGCATGCCTAGATTTAACTGTGACGGAGACAACTGTGCCGCAAGCAGTGGAGTCTTTAATGAAGAGAGTTCGCCAGTCCCGCCATTACGAGAGATAGATGCGGAGTACATGTGAGCATGAGTCGTCCTTCAATACCCAGACATCAAGTTGCGAATTACGAAATATCGGTGGACGAATTTAGTTCGGAAACCGTTTGCTTTCATCGTTTAGCAGCCTGGACTAGACGTCTGACAAAGATCGTCGGCGTGCGTGGGCAGCGTGGCATGCAGATCTTGCATGCGGCGGGCGAGTCTCTGTTGGTCCCATGACAAGCCATGACAAGCGCCGTTGGATCTTGGCGCCGACATGGAGTCCAAATCAGGCCTCGCTTGGAGAATGCTGGACGGGGTTGACGGGGTGTACATCCGAGGGTTTACATCCGAGGGTTGACGTTCAAGGGTTTACATCCGAATGGTGGCAAAACCGCATCTCGCAAGTCGATCCTAATGTGGCAGCCAGAAGAAAAGACCCGAGGCGTCATTGACAAGCACCCTCGCACCTCGCACCTCGCTAAAACGAGCAACAGCCTCGTCAACAACGCCGCGCAGCCCGTCCAGAAACACGGCGTCCAATTGCTGCGAGTCGCGTCTGTAAGCGAACTGCGCCCATGCCGCCTCGGGGGCGTTACATGGCGTTGTCGGGGCCCTCGTTTCGCAGCCGACGGTGGGGGAACAGGGTTAAGCGCAACCGAACGAACGAGGCGTTCCAGGGATCGCCCGCCATTTCTGATTAGCGAGACCAGGTTTGCATGCATGCGTGGATGGTTGTCGAGGAGGGGGTTTCGAGGGTTTCGAGGGTGCGAGGGCGCATCGTGCGCAGACGAAACGTTGTATTCGTACTTTGGCCCGTACGCGATGCATCCCGGGAATTACTTTGACAATTTATGTAGTAGGAAACTCTGGAAGTGGAGAGCGCTCGGAGAGTCGGTGTCGCATCATGTCACTTTCCCGGTGACGCTTCGGGTTTGTGAGGCTGTTGAGATGTGATATCAACACGTCGACGTCGGATCTTCCATTCTTCATCTGGACGAAGCGAGCATGTCTCGACTCAAATATCGTCAGATAATAGGCAAAAAAATAAAATGAAACACTCGGAAAATCGTGAATGGTTGCCGCACTATTGCTTGTCTCTCACCCACACTAATCCTTCGGGAACAAGCCTTCCCGTCCTCGCTATCCCATCCCAACTCGTGTTATCCCCAATCCACGTCATCATCTGGAAGCTATCCACACACCACACGCACCACGCCGCACACCATCATGGCCGAATTCGACGCCCGGGCTTCTTCGCTTCCATCTATCACTTCTTGGCGGTCCGTTTACGTACCTTTCGCAAGCCTTTCCCCGCGTCGGTTGGCGTTCGCCTGCTAATTATCCACCCCGACCACCCCGGCGTCGCCTCACTTCAACCTCGCCTGCGAACCTCACGGCGAACTGGACCCACCGCTCGATAGTGAGCAGCAGCCAGTTGCTTTGGGATCTGCGTTGCATGGGGCCATCATCTGAAATAACCGGCTCCCCGTGTATCAACTGTCAACTCGGTTGCAGAGTCGATGGCCATGTACCGCGTAGCGACTGAAGTCTAAGCCCGTCTGTCGTATCTTTCTGCTGCGTTGTATTATGACTGCAGTGTCAGCAGAGATTGTCATCCTCGGAGACATACAAGAGTCGACCAGACACACAAACTCATGCGAATTGATAGCCGCAACAAGACAACTGGAGCAACGCCCTCTTCCTTGCAAGTCGGCCGGTCATGGATAGACCACAGTCAGCAGCCACCCAAGATTTCTGCAGTTGATCGCCCACTTACAACGCTTCAGTAAGCGTTCAAATACCTATCATGGCGAGCCACAACGCAGTCGACCCCTCTGAGACCATTGTTCTCGAAAAGCTGGGGAGGACGAGCTCGCTGGACATTCCATCAGACTCTATCCCCTACCCATACATGGAATATCAACGCGTATCCCTTTCCGGCGCTGGCCATCTCTCTCTCGACGATGTCCAAGCTGTCGAGGTGCAGATCCGGGGCGTTGCAGTCTCGGTCAACACTGCGCCGTCATGGTTGGAGCCATCCACCTACCCACAGCTGTTCGCCTCCAAATTTAACACGGCGCCCGAAATGAAGAAGCTGCTTCATTCAGTCAATGCCAATATTCAGCCTGGGACATTGACAGCGATTATCGGCGGGAGTGGTTCGGGCAAGACAACACTACTCAACACCATGGCGGAGAGGGTGACTAGTCCAAGGCTAAAACAACAGGGCGTCACAACCTTCAACGGCAAGGTCGGAGTCCACAGCGTCAGCCACGCCTACGTGATGCAACAAGATATCTTGCTTCCGACACTCACAGTTAGGGAGACACTTCAATACGCCGCCGACTTGAGACTCCCCGCCTCGATTCCGACCGAGCAACGAATGATTGTCGTCGAGGAAGTCATCCGTGAACTCGGTCTCAAAGAATGCGCAAACACCCGCATAGGTAGTTCACAGCACACACGGTTGTTCAGGCGGAGAAAAGAGACGGACCAGTATCGGCGTGCAAATGCTTTCCAACCCATCAGTGCTCTTCCTCGACGAACCAACGACAGGTCTCGATGCGACGAGCGCATACCAACTGGTCAAGACATTGAAGAAGCTAGCACAAAAGGGCAGGACCGTCATCACAACAATCCACCAACCTCGATCAGAAATCTGGGACCTCTTCGATAACCTCATCGTCCTGACCAAGGGAAGTCCCGTCTACTCCGGGTCGGTCAAGGACTGCGTTCCTTGGTTTGATGGCTTGGACTTTAAGCTGCCGCCTTTCGTCAACCCCGCCGAGTTCGTCATTGACATCGCCGCCGTCGACAACCGGACCGCAGAGCTAGAACAGGAGAGCGCCGACAGGGTAGAAGGACTGAAGAACGCATGGAGCGCGGAAAGCGGGAGGCTTTTTGGGTCTGTGCCAGAAGACAACGAGAATATAGCGACCGGAAGCGTGGGAAACAAGCAAAGCAGCATGCCGGTTTCACTCGACAACTTCTTGTCCTCACAGACCGCACCTTTAAAGTCACATACCGGGATCCACTCGGCATGGCATCTTCCATCATGGAGGCCATCTTGATGGGCCTCGTCAATGGGTACCTCTTCTATGATCTCGGTCGGGATCAGGCCGGTATCCGGTCACGTCAAGGTGGTCTATACACCGCGACTGGACTACAGGGGTATTTGATTCTCATCTTTGAGGTCTATAGAATGACCATCGACATCCAGATCTACGATCGGGAATCTTCCGAAAATTGCGTCGGTGCCATTCCTTTCATCCTCTCCCGAAGAATTGCTCGGGTAGCAACCGAGGACCTCCCTGTTCCTTTCCTATTCTCCGTTATCCTCTACTTCATGGCCGGCTTTGACCGCGAGGTTGAAAAGTTCTTCATCTTCTTTGCCATCTCACTCCTAAACCACTACATCGCGGTGACGTGCGCCATGACCTGCGTGGCAGCGTCAAGGCACTTTCCCGGGGCGAGTCTGATTGCGAATATGGTCTTTACTATACAAAGCATGGCCTGCGGCATGTTCATTCAGAGCAATACGCTGCCGGTGTACGTGCGCTGGATAAAATGGATCACGTATAGTGTAAGTCCAATTGTACGCCTGCTGTCAATTTTCTTTGCTAATGAAACCAGTTCTATGTTCTGGGAGCATATGCTGGTAATGAATTCGAGGGTAATTTCTACGACTGTCCTTTTCCAGGCGGAAAAGACAATCCAGAATGTGAACAGTACACCGGCGAGTATATCATGGACCTCTTCGGCTTCCCACAGAACTGGGTCACAAGGCCCATCATTGTCTCTCTCGCTTTTGTCGTCTTCTTCCTCGTACTATCCGCAATTGGGCTGCACTTCTTCAAGGTCGAAATGACCATTGCGCGCGCCCGGGTATCCGATACCGATCTGTCTGCCGGCAAGGAGAAGATGGAGGCGCGATCCATTGCCGACGTCCGCGCCATCGATGTAGGACTCGACAACTTTGCATTAAACCTAGACAAAACATCTGCGCTGGGGAAGAAAATCCCGACAAAGACTATCCTCAACCCGATCAACGCGACATTCCAAGCAGGTGTTCTGAACGTCATCATGGGACCTTCGGGGAGTGGAAAGACGTCGTTGCTCAATTCTATGGCTCTTCGACTCCGGAACTCAATAGGAACGAGATATCACCCGTCGGGGAAGCTTACTTTCAACGGCGCCGTACCTTCCGACTCGGTCATTCGATCCGTCTGCTCTTACGTGTGCCAGGACGATGACGCCCTCCTCCCTTCCCTCACTGTGCGCGAGACCCTGCGATTTGCTGCCGGGCTCCGTCTTCCTTCTTTCATGGGCAAAGAAGAGAAGAACCGCCGTGCAGAGGAGGTGCTTCTCAAGATAGGTCTGAAGGACTGCGCCGACAACCTTATCGGCAACGACATGATCAAGGGTATTTCCGGTGGAGAGAAGCGTCGTGTGTCTATCGCCGTCCAGGTTCTCACGGACCCTCGGATCTTGCTGCTTGACGAACCTACATCAGGGCTAGACGCCTTTACCGCAAACTCCATCATGGAAGTCCTCCAGGGACTTGCCAACGAGGGCCGAACACTCATTCTCACCATCCATCAAGCGCGATCGGACCTCTTTGAGGAATTCGGCAACGTGCTTCTGCTGGCCCGCGGAGGTTCACAAGTTTATTCTGGTGCTGGAAGAGATATGCTGGAGTACCTCGGGAGTCATGGCTATGAATGCCCACACCACACGAACCCGGCCGACTTTGCGCTGGATATGATCACCATCGACCTACAGCGCGATGACAGGGAGGCAGAGTCCCGTGAACGAGTGCAAAAGCTCATCGAGAGCTGGAAAACTGGAATCCGTCCGGTGATAAATACCGAAACGGAAAAGATAGACGAGAAGGATACAGAAGTCGAAAAGGCGACTGGTGAAGGCATCTTGCTTCCACCGGTTGTCAAACCCCCACGGAGATCATTCAACAAAGCCAACCTTTCAACACCCGCCGAGCTTGGAGCTCTCGTGCGCAAGAGAGCATCCTTGGCAACTTCTCTCCCACTGCTCCTCCACCGAGCCATCATCAACACCCGGCGCCAACCCGAGCTCATCCTCGCCCGCCTCATGCAAGTCATCGGCCTGGCCCTCATCCTGGCCCTGTTCTTCGCGCGCCCCTCGACAACGACTACTACTCTGTGCAAAACCGCATGGGCTTTATCCAGGAGATTGGAGCCTTTTATTTCGTCGGCATGTTGCAGAATGTTGCCATCTACCCGAATGAACGTGACGTCTTTTACCGCGAAGACGATGACGGCGTGTACGGTGTGGAGGCGTTTCTGGCATCGTACACGATTCTCGAGGTGCCGTTTGAGATTATCAGCTGCCTAGTGTTTGGTGTCTTGGGCGACATTGCCATCGGAATGCCGAGGACCGTGACAATGTATTTCGTTACCGTCTTTGCATGCTTTGGCATTGTGTCGTGCGGCGAGAGCTTGGGCATAATCTTCAACACCCTGTTCGACCACGCCGGCTTCGCCATTCAAATCATGGGCATTTTCCTCTCTGTGGCGAACACTATGGTCGGGATCCTGTCCATTGACATGCCACCCCTGTACACTTCGCTCAATTATCTCTCGCCAATCAGGTATGCAGCTCGCGCCGTTGCGCCGTACTCTCTGCGCGGTGTGGAATTCACCTGCACCGATAACCAGAGGTTGAGTAACGGGAACTGCCCGATCCAAACGGGTCAGGATGTGTTGGAGTTGTACAATCTGGATGAAGATCCGGCCATCAATGTCGCCATCTTGGCGGTGTGCGTGGTAGTGTACAGGCTCTTGGCGTGGGGAGTGGTGAGGATGATGAGAACACATTGGAAGGGGAAAAAGAAAACGAAGGAGGCAAAGCATAGCTGAGATACTCCATATATATAATGTTCAATTATTTAAGCATAGAGACGTCATGAAACCATTCTAGACTGCCTTCAGGTCGAGGCGAGACTCCTTATCGTCTAAATGGACCTCGGTTTCCGGAACTTCAAGATTGCCAGGCACACCTTCGGCAGAAGATAATTGTCGGTTGTAACACAAATAAATCAGCACTCACGCAAAGAAACAGGACTTGTAATCATGTCAGATCTTATCAACAGCTATGTAGCTATGCTGGGTCCATTATCACCCCTCGTACCATAGATGCTACCTGAAATCAACGCAGACAAGCCCAAACATGCTTCCCGAAATTCAATCCAACTTCCAAACTAAATATCATTACTTTAACGAGTGGGTATCAGTTTCTGTCCAAACAATCCCGCGATATAGCGTTGCCATCAAATTCCAGGCGGGATCCAATATGCGGTATTGGACAGCGTCAACGAGAGCCACAGGCACACGCGCGAGTCGCTTACGACATCTTTCGGTCGCTGTCGGCAGGAGACTCAATGTCAGAGTGTCCGGGGGTGAGGTTGGCGACATGCTCGAAGTGGTACAGAGGCTCCTTCTTGGCGTGGCGCTGCCAGAGGATGTTGCGCTTGAACCAGTAGGGGAGAGCAACCTTGAGCTGGTAGCTGGCGAACTGGCGGACGGGGACGGCAAAGACCCAGTCGAGTTCCTCGAGGGTTCGCTGCTTGGTCTCAGGGACCCAGAAGAAGATCATGATGAAGGCGATGACGTTGAAACCAGCATAGAGACCGAAAGCACCGACGACGCTGAACTTGTCGAGCAGGAAGGGGAATGAGGTGCTAAGGATAGCAGCCCAAAATAGGCAAGTGGCCACAGCAAAGCCCATGCCAGTCTCCCGGTGGGAAAGAGGATAGACCTCAGCACTGTAGGTGAAAGGAACGGGTCCTTCACCGGGGGAGTAGAACACTGGGGGTTCAGGTCAGCGAATGTGTCGTACTTGAGAGATTCAATAGAGTACTTACTGCCAAACATGAAGACGAAGAGACAAACAAGGGCGGTGCGGACATCTCCAGCACTCTCGGGAATCAGGGTACAGAGACCAGCAGCTAAAAGGGTCCAGGTCATCTGAGGGAAGGTAAACAGAAGAAGAGTACGTCGGCCAAAGGTGTCGATGGTCCAGAAGGCAGGGAAGGCAAACAGCCAGTTGACGAGACCGAAACCGAAAGATCCAAGCATGGCCTTGAAGTCAGACATGCCGGCATCCTTGAAGACAGTGGTCGAGTAGAAAGCGATGATGTTGATACCGCACATCTGCTGGGCAATCATGACGGTGAAGGCGGCAAGGTTGGCTCGGCGAACACGAGGGATGGTGAAGAGCTGAGTGAACCGGCTGACGTAGTTGGTCTGGCCAATAAGCGCGTTCTCAATATCAAGCTGGGCGCTGATGTAGTACATATCGCGGGCGACTTGGATGGCATCATGGCGGAGCTGAATCATCGACTTCCAAGCATCGGGATAGCGCCCCTTCTTCATGTACCAACGGGGAGACTCAGGGCAGGTGTAGATGAGGAGAAGCAGGGGGACGGCAGGGAGGAAGGGAGCTCCAAGCATGAGGCGCCAGTTGATGTCGGCGACGTTGTACACGGCGAGGTTGAAGGCGGTTCCGAGGAAGATTCCGAAGGCGGTCCACATTTGCCATGACATGACCAGCGCACCACGGATTGAAGCCGGGGCATTTTCGGCGGCGTATATAGGCACTGTTGAAGCTTTGGCACCCATTCCGATACCCATGAGCAGACGGTTGGCGAGTTGTTGTTCCCAGGTGTGGCTGAAGGCGGATCCGATGACGGGCCAGATACAGAAATGAGCAGCGAAGAAAATGACACCGCGGCGGCCGAAGTAGTTGTTGATAGGGTCAGAGAGCCAGCAACCGATGAACCTGGAGCGTGTAAGTAGTGGGTCTAATATGGGTGATGAGAGCACTTACGCGCTACCAATGTAAGGACCAGCATTGACGATACCAACCAAGAGACGGTCGCGAGTGCTGTCGCCACCAATGCCATAGACGTCGGGGAAGAAGATGTTTGCACCGTTGGATCCAGTCTGATCCCAGCCCTGGACGGCGGCGCCGATAGAGCAGGTTGCGATGGTTATGAGGAGCTTCCGGGGCATGTCCCAGCGGTGGGTCACTTCGCGCTCGAGGACCTCGAGCTCGCGATCAGTGAGCTTCTGAGGGCCGTCGATGTTGTGAGCGTTGGCCGGGTTCTGGGCGACGAGAGCACCCTTCTTGAAGATCTCGACGTGCTCCTGCAGACCCTTCTTCTCGGTCCAGGCCTCGACATCGCGCATCAACTGCTCGCGGGGGATTCCCTCAAGCGGGTTCTTGATTCTTGGAGATTGTTAGACAGAGATTTCCCCTCTAGATTATGGCCAGGAGGTGAATTGGGCACGTACTTGGCCTGAAGGTTGGTCGTCAGGTCGGCATGCTCGGCCGTGCCCATGGGCTTCTCGTCCATGTGGTCCGAGTAGGTGGCCTTGGGCGAGTTCCTGCAGAGGCGTAAGTAACGAGTTGCAATTGAAAGCCACAGAGACCATGTAGGAGTTCGACATACTGAATATCAGCCATTTTGGGCGTCAATCGAGAAGCAATGCTTCGGGAAGGGAAGGGAAATAGTCCAGATAACACAAGGGGGTGGTGTCTAAGTCTCAAGACGCGGCCCACTATGTGACTTTGCGATCAGACGCCTCTGAGTAAACAATGGAGAAGAGGATGCTTCAACAACTACAATCTAGGGAACTGAAGGCGGAACACGGGGCCTATTTGTGTCTCCAGAGCACCGGCCGAATTGCCCCAGAGACGATCCCCCATGATGCCCCAGATGGAGACTGCAAACGCCCAGCTCTCGTCAGGAAGCTAATCCGCGACCGTCCCACCAGTCCTGTACGCATCCAGACGGCGGACATGGTTGCTTCGTTCGTGTGCGGTCGATTACCACGCTGCCGGATGACGAGAGAGCTGCATCGCGTACCCCCGTACGGGCAACTGCGGCCGCCGGGGGGGAGTCTTGAACGAGGAGAGACGGGGGCGTGTGAGACATGGTGTCTCGAAGGTCTCCATCCCGATGTGCGAGCTATCCAACCGTCGACTGGGCGGGACACTAGGATCCCGCAATTGACCGCATTGGCAACATGATGGTGCTTGTTTTTCAAGCTCTTCCATGGTCATGACATTGATCGTCAAGACGCCCAGAGCTTGGCCTGACGTCGTCCGACACTCACAACTCCACATAGACTAATACACGCCCCATGTCAGCCACAAATGGCCTCCCACTCTTGTCTCCGCAATCCTTGATTGCTTGGTCTCGGCACATGGAGGCTTTCGGGCCGATAGCGCCAGGGTTCACGGTCGCTAACCGCCGCGCGCGTTGGTCTCAGGCGCATCGTGTTAGCAGCTCCGGTACTTCGCTGAGAGATGCCGCCTGTCCAGGTTTTCTTGGCAAGCCGCCCCCCGACAACGAAAGCGGGCTGGATTCTGCACATCACGGCAGGTCTTGGTTGGGTAACCCTAAGATAACTTACTGCTCACGTTCAAGGCAGGATTGGGCAAATTGGCCGTCGCCCGATACCGCGCTTCGCCGGGCAAACAGACCAAGTATGGCCATGGAGGATTGCAGCGCCGTCGCCGGATGAGGGCTGAGGATCTCGACTCTCACGCGCCACAATCGAGCTGAGACGCCCGAGCTAAAACGGTCAAACCAGAGAATCCCATAGTCAGACAAGCAGATGGACCACCGGCGCAGGCAGCAGAATTCGGAGCCCTGTGAATGGACGTTCGGCCATGCGCCGAGCTACCGGGGGCCCGATGGCGCCAAGGCCCGGGGTGCGAAGAGAGGAGAGGAGAGGAGTCCCCGGGGCGCGAGGCTCGCACGATTTCGTCTAGATGGCACATGTGTGCGATGTGGTGTTACTGGCCTCGCTCAGCGCTATCTAGAGTTGCACAGTTGCAGACGGTGTGGTGGTACTGCATCGGGAACGGTACCCTCTAAGTTATCAGTTCCCGTCCCTACTACACGATGAGTCCAGATGCGAGTGCTGATCGCACGCAAGCACTTTTCTAGCTGCACGTCTATTCCTTTCCGTCGACGTCGCGCTCAGTGTTTTGCTCCCACAAGTTCCCATAGCCCGGTCCCTGAATCATCGTGCTCTGGGCAATCTCGTCGGGTTTCACTTATTCCCGCGCCCCAGTCGCGTCACTGCGCTTGTTGGGGCCGGGCAGCATGGATCGAACCTCGAATTGCCTTTCTCAGCAAGCGCAAGCTCAAGGCAGCAGAATAAAAATCACAGACTTGGCGTGCGCCGTCGCCGTCCTTGGCCCGCCGCCATCTCACACGGATCCGACGCTTGAGTCATTTCTGGCACTGGACGACGCGCGATTGACGAATCTAAACGGCGACTTGGCCGGCTCTTTGGCCCGGACAAGGTGATCTGGAGAAGCCATTGGTTCCAGTGAATAAGCTCACTTGGTGGCATCCTTGTTGTGTTGGAGTAAAAGGAGGGGAAAAGGCGGGTGAGAGAGAGCAACGCTCTTGGCTCTGTGCTTTACACACGCCCCCCTCCATCACTGACAGAGCATCAGGAATATGAGACCTGTTGCAGCAAGGCGTGCCCGGCTTCGGCTCCGTTTGTGCATATTGCCTCCCTGGCACCCACGCACCCACACCCGATCAAGGGAGTCCGTTGGGTTGCATTGCGCAAGCCACCAATGTCATAGTCCCTGAGGCTCAACACGGTGAACGAAAACTCATGCGAGGAGTCCAGAGCAGTGTTTAGTACTGTCTAACATGTTTCCAGTCTAGGACGAGAACGTCCTGCCACGATATCACTCTACCAACATGCTTGCAACACAACTGATAACGTTAAGTTTTTGCATTTGGCCGACCACCTCCCTTCCAACGCAAACCCGTTGCATCACGAGAACAACAGAGCGAACCTTGTATCCGAAAACGGCGGAGTATCTCATTGATCCTTGAACCTTTCCCCGGCCTCCAATAAGCCGGGGGATATTCTCCTCGCGCGTACTCGGCCGTGGTTGGGGTGTGGTGGAGTATAGGTGGCGAGGTGGGCGAACCTTGGGGTCGACTGGGGCGATAAGCCGGGGTCCCCCAAACCGAATCCCGCAACGCAGACGAGACACCATGATGAAGTACATACAACTGACGCAGACTAGAGCATCGAATGTGTTGTATTAGCAATAGCGGGATTTCCTAGCCCGTCGTATGTAAGCTAGTGAGGCCCTGGTCGCTATCGCGTGGTTGCAACCCCCACACGAGGCTACACGATGGAGTCAGGATTAAGGATCCAGATGGATCAACTTGCAGCGAGTTTGATTTTCTAGAAGCTCCAGGGCTTCCAGGGACATCGTCCACTCACTGCCCATGTCGGTATTGATGTACAGTTCGCCATTGGGACTCCCAACCTTGGTTATGAATCTTGCACGGCCACGATTGGCAATTCAACTGTAAGCCTCCTGAATTCTACCCAGGATCCATTGACTTGCACGTTGAGAATCTAACTCGGTTACGGGCACCTCGATGCAACCCCGGATCAAACCCCCGCGTGCTACACCCTCACTAGATCACAGCACAGAGAGAGTTGAGGGTCAACGGCTCCTCCCAACTCACACCGCACAATTCCCAACGTCTCTGCTCATTGGCGCTTCGCAGTTCCATCTCCATCTCCAAGAAACGGACAACTTCCACACTAGTCAGTGCGGCCGGTCTAGATCCCGGTCGAGAGCCGCACTACGTTGCATCCCACCCCACTGGCCCCCTCTCATCCACCTCCAGGCAACGACATTTTGCACCTCTCCAATTCTGTTTATTCTGCTGCCTAGAGCCGGACTGTGCTCATGGCATGGATTTGTGGGGTCAATGTGCGGAGTTGTGGGGATTGTGTTAGTTGCGGGTTGGGGAAAAGCCTTCATGAGAAGTTCGACTAGACTGGGATGCAGAGCCAAGACGTTTTCTTGCGAGGGCTGCAACTTGCAATTCAGACGTACAGTAAGAGTTGATTGGCACAAGCCCGACACCAAAGGAATCGGCTAATTCACCCTGGGCATTTACATCCCGGTGACATCATGGGTCTGCACCGTCAATTGCCGAAGCCCAATCGAGTTCGAGTTCGAGGCGGTTGTGAACCCAGTCTTCTCCTCATGCCACTAAGCTCCCCACTTCTGCGATCCTTACAAGGAGAAGAATGAATAAAAATTTGAGCCTCATATGACCTCTATCCTAGCACTTCTGATACAGGGTCTAAGACTGCTGCTGGTGATGACTTGAATTACTCCTTATCAGCTGGGAAGCTTGGGAGGCCAATTGGTCTTAATCACGCAAGTGTCATGTGGTGGCGAACCGCAACTCGTTTGAAAATCTCTTCATCAGCCAGTCCAGCCACCTCCGGCTGCAATCTCTGCTGATTCCCTTCATGCGTGATTATTTTAGTGTATATGCCCAGAAATGGCACTATTGAATCCTCTAGGTCCTCCTTTGGCCTACTGCTTGCATTGCATTTGCTCAAGGCGCATTTGTGGCAGCCCCTGGGGAGTGTGAGGCGTTCATGTCATGTAAGAGCACACAAGAATCAACCATCCCAAGATAAGAAGGTCAATTTTTACCCCAGATTTCGTTAAAAGGGTGCCTAATCGATGCACCATTCGGGTTACCCTGTGCAGGGTCAGCGGAGTGGCTTACTCGAGGGATTCAGCTTTCGAATCTCGGCTGTCAACTTGCCGTCAGCAAGGAGGACCTCACAGTACTTGCTCGATCGAAACGAACCACAAACAAACTGCGTCTTTTCCAAAGAGAGACACATTCCCCATCATCGACTCTCCTGAGCGAATACATACACACAGACCGGGCGTGGTTGGATGGAGCATATGGAAGTGCAATCAGTCGCTCGGCCTCACCAGACGGTCCCACCCTACCGACAATGATGTGTCAATGAGGTCACTTGGGCAGCCATGCGTCTTTTCAGCGAGATTGCGTCTCTTTTCGAACAGCAACAGGGTGACATTAACAAACTAATTGCAAGATGAACGCCGATGCAGTACCGTCGGTCGCGTCCAGAGGCTAAAATCAAATGATGCTCAATCTAAAGACAGCTATCCCTCCAGGGTATCATAGCAAAGTATCGCAGTAACCTGCCGTTTCCCCAGCCGAAGACAATCATTCCCTCAACTCCTCGCAGTAAAATCACTGTGAACTCCCTCCAAGACCCCCTTCCCCAAGAACGCTCGAGAACCACAATGCCTTTGTCAGAGGCGAGACATTGGTCCCATGGATGCTGTTGAAAGCCAGCTCAGTTCTTGCAGAACCACAGGCAGACGATGGGCTTCTCGTTAGCATTTCCCGTCCTCGACTTGTCCCATCCGATATCCGCCAACGTCTTCTTCAGCATGTCCTTGTCATCTCCGCCAAAGCTGAACCCCTTGTACCACTTGCCGTTCCCTGCGCTAACCAACTCGAAGCACCGGTTCTTCTTCGCCGTCGGGTTGGTGCAGCCGTAGCCCTTGAGCAAGTCTTCGAGCGTCGTGTTCGAGGGGATGTGCGCCGCGTTGAATTGGAGGTGGGTGTTGCCAGGCATCTGCCACGGCGGGCGTGGCGACCTGAAGACGTGCACCTTGGTGTGGTTCGCAGGGAAGAAGTAGTTGTAGCCGGGCTCGCAGCCCACGCCGCCCGAGGAGTTTGTCATTTGCGCGGCCGGCATCTCGGGGTCGATGTTGGGGCATGGCTGAGGCTGTCGCGGGAAGATGTTGCCCGTGCCGTTAGGCTGATGCGAGAAGACTTGCTGGGTTTGGAACCCACCAAGGCCGCCCTGCACCGGGAAGCTGTAGGGAGACGGGGTAGCGAACGGGCTGGAGGGCATCATCATGCCACCGAACCCAGCAACGTACTGGGGGATTGTCTGTTGCGGGATCGTGCCAAAGTTGTAGCCGGGACCTCCGAAGTGAGGGATGTAGGCCTGTCCCTGGATCGGGATGGGGGCTCCAGCAGGGGCGAAGGCCGGGCGAGTACCCGTGGAGTCTCGCCCCGTGATGGGGTTCCAGCCGCTAGTCATGGCAAGGAAGGAGATGGGGACGTCCGAAGAAGGAGAGTGGCTGTGGGAAGGGTAACTCAACAGAAGGGCTGCCAGGTATGAACCCAACGGCGGATGGCTGGGTTGAACGAAGCCTGCCAGTATCCTGGGACAGGTCCTTGACGAGTCGGATCCCAAGCCAAAGGGGGGATGAGGGAAGAGTTTATCGAGAAGTGTTCGAAGTTCTGCTGGATCGCTTGTCGTTGTTGATGATACAGGTCGTCGTCGTCGTGAGCTTCGTAAGTGTGGTGTTCGAAAACTTCAGGATCAGGAGAATGAACGGCTAGACATGATTAGTTATATAGTACAAAGTAGCAGTCGATAACTGCCAAGGCTTTCAACTTCATGGAATCAGGAACCCACCTGACGCTGAATCGGGGCGCTCCCTATTGTACTGTCCAACCTGGGTCTCTGACGCGCTGCTCTCGCCGCTGTCACTCTCGTCGTCCGACTCCACCTGAATGTCGAGGTGACCCGCAAATACCTCGGTGCTCCAGATGATGTTGTCTTCCTCGTCAAAGAAAGCCCCCACGATGATCCAGGCCCAGAAGGGGGGATCTTGGGAGGCCCGGAGGTGCTGAGTGACGACGAGCCTCGTGGCCGGCGGGGGAAGAACCCCAGCTTCAACCTCAATTGTCCTGCAAGTTGGGCGACCCGAGCCGGACATGAAGGCTTCGCGGCGGGCTAAGGTGGGCTTTTTTAAATGCGGAGGAACTGGTCGTAGCAGTGCTTTGGGGACTGACGGCCGGGAATGAGAGTGAACCCTTGCAAAGCGGACATAGCGATTAGGTGCAAGGACAAGTTGAAGTAGTCCTCCATGAGGGACGTAGTTCCGTTATTGTCGTCCGGTTCAGAGTCTTGTGAGCCTCCAGAGCAGTGATTTCCCGCCATCGAAGACCGCACGCGACGTCAGAAGCCTCACATATGAGCGTGATTCAGGGCATCATCAACGAATGATCCAGATCATCCGGCGAGTAGCAGCAACGTGAAGCGCTCGCAGGAACAAGATTGCCCACGGCATTGGAGGTTTCCATGCCAATCGTGACACGCGGTGCTTGGCACCAGACCCACGATTGCGGCTTCTGATCATGCTTTGCGAGAGCATGAGCACGTATCATTGACGGGAAGTCTCTTGTGGTGGCTCATCACTGTACATCGGAGCAATTCTCACTCAGCGGCACAAATCAAGAGTCATTCCCTGTTATCGTCCAAGGCCCGAAATCACAAACATGAGACGTGGATCATCAAAAGGATCACAAGGAACTTTGAAAGCAGTTGATTGAGTAAACATCATCGCAAGGCTAAAATATGTCATGAGTTCATCAGTTCAAGGGTAGTCTAGTGCTGCCCTGCAGCCATGACTGAGTGGTAAAAGTGGTAACTGCGGTGTGACGGTGATTGGGGGAATGTGTTCAAGAGTGAAGGCCAAGGGAGACACCACGCGAGTTCCGGTCATCTCTGTGCTGCGGCTCAACGTTTGGCGGCGGTGATTCAGATATGCCGGAGACAAACAATCCCAACCAGGTCCAGCTCAATCCTCCCAGTTTCCAAGTGGAACCAGTGATAGGCTCATTCATCGTCGCTGGTCGTTTCGACAACGCGTACTCCAGCTCCCTTCTTGGATGCCTCGGCTTCCCTCTTCAACTGCCGCCGCTTTCCAACCTCGGACACCAGTCCCTTAAGATAGACCTCCGCCTGGACAGTGGCGCTGTAGGCGGCAGGCGTCCAGTTCCAGATGTTGCGTTTCTCCACGTCGGCGCCCGCGGCTAGCAACGTGCGCAGCACCAGAAGGTTCCCGTTGCCGCTGGCAAAGTGCAGGGCCGTGTTGCCCTCGACGTCGGAGCGGCGCACTGCGTCGTAGGGTCCGCCTGGGACGAAGGTCAAGAGCAGCTGGAGGATGGTGTCGTGCCCGCCGAGGCTGGCCTCCATGACGGCATCGCGGCCGCGGATGTCCCGGCGGATGATGCAGCTCTTGTCTTTCTCGCACAGCAGGTGGACGACTTCGGTATGGCCGCCGGCAGCCGCAAGCATCAGGGCCGTCTGGTGGCTCTCGTTGAGGGCGGGGCAGGGATCTTCGTGGCCGAGGTCGAGGAGCACGGCGCAGATATCGCGGTGGCCCAGTGACGCGGCCAGGTGAAGGTTCGAGTTGGAGAGGCCCAGGGGAGACGGGTCGGGGTTGTGGATGAGCGAAGGGTGCGACTTCAGGATGCGGCGGAGGAGGGGGGCATCGTCGGCGTGGATGGCTCGGCGGATACGGATTGACGGCTCAATCCTGAGACGGTCAGCTTGCACAGAGTAGAGGACGATAGGAGATAACTCACATGGTGGACGATGTGTCATGGCGGTTGGCGACGCGGCGCAGGGAGCATGTCGCGGAGCGCGCGAGTGAGGAGAAGCAAAGAAGAAGAGAAGAGAAGAGCAAACACGAAGGTTGTTGGCAATGACGCTGCCAGAGCTTCAGCTGCCAGCACGCTGCTTACGGCGGTGCTCGTCATGAACACAGCCCCACGAGCCCGTGTTCGCGGGGTTTAGCGCCTGGGTGTGGCCCACTCCCTGCCATTAGCGGACACAGGCGCTATCAGTTGAACTTGGTTTGGTGACATGCCCGCTAAAAATGACAGCTCCAGGGGTGTCGAAGTGGGGATGAGGATGCATTCAGCGGAAGCCTACCCTGCAGCTGTGCTCTGTGTCTACCGCGGCTTGGGTCTCAAGGTCGTTTAGCTTGACCGATCAGGGCCCTAGCTAAAGGATTCAATTCGGGCGCGACCAACTTAGTGAAATAGCCAGAAGAAAGAAAGGCGTCTCATAGGGTGCTTTATCTGGTCGGTCGCTGAGATTGAGGTAGGCAAGGCATCAGGGATTGATAGCATTATCTCGAGGGCTATAAGTTTAGCGGACTGGATATCGATGAAGAAATGACAATAACTAATAAAATCGTAGAAAATTCAGGAAAAATCTGCTCTTTGAAATATCCGACAACGTGATTCTGGCGGTAATGACTGACGACCTTGACTCTAGGGGAAAGTCACTCTCTCTGACGATAATGTCCCTGAAACCGCCTGGCCCCTCTTATATTCCCCTTGAAACCCCTACTAGGCTTGATTGCTCTCACCCAGCGGTGACTTCTAGTAGAAAGTTGGCATTAATGCGAAATCGCGTCTACACAAGAACAATCTGAAGCACGCCATACCGGACTATCCAGCGACGGACTATGAGCTTATAATGGACTTGCTTCGGGCTTGCCTGTCATTGAACAATCGGATGATCTCACAGGCTATTTGGTTGACAAAGCCTCCGGGTAGCCATGTAGAGAAACTCCCAGTTTGTGTTATGGGTTCCTCTATTGCTAACTCGAACATTGGCCATTTACAAAGACCACTTCCTTCACACAATGCCGCATTTATAATTACTCCGCACTCAACAATTTGTCATTCGCCCAGCATCCTGAAGCACAACCAGCGACAGGGTATAGATGATTCTTACCACGGAAACTGATGACAAATGCTTCGAAATGACCACCTTGAGACGAAGCTTGGGCAGGACTGGGTAGCACTACATCGTAGACACCGTCGAGCCCTTCCCTGACAACCATTTGACCAGGGTGTCGGCCATCTCCACGGGATATCCAAGGTGAGTGGACTTTCTGGAAGTAATCGAGAATACATCACATTGCTTGGGCGGGTTATTCTGCTGCCATTGATAAACGACCCCCTTTCGTGTTTCAATATCATGAAGGCTCATGGATGACGAGTTGGCACTTAAAACTGATAATAACGACGGGGGTCCGGAGCCCGGACGAATTTAATGCAAAAAGATGGTGTTTACATCGGCGGCAGGCAGAATTACTCGTGTCGCATAAGAGCTTCTGGTGGTATTTCTGACAAAACCTCACGATTGTGCCATTTCGATAGTAACAAATGCTGTTCATACCCGTAATAGCTTAAAAGTCCAATCCAAAGGGCTAATCTGAATAAGCTAGGAACATCTGGGTGGCGGATAGAGAGTGCATAAACCGGGTTCTTTAACTACATGTAGAAGGAGATCCGGTGAGCAAACCTTCGTACGACTAATCCCTGATCGAGCAGTGATTTTCCGGAGCTGGGGAATAACTGCCAGTCTTCAGAAATATCCTTGCACGAAGGACAGTACAGCTTTCCTCGGGCATCCAGGACCTGTGAGTAAACTTGTCCGATTTCTTGCTAACATTGTCAAAGCTTGGCAATTGACATCAGATGATTTTAGTGTGTGTCGGTGGTATAAAAATCCTCCGTTTACCCTTTCGTTAGTAAAGTCCCAATACGTTATCCAGCACGACACAGTCAAACATTGGGACCGCTCCTTTGGGTTCTTCTGATCTTCTCTCATCGGTCATCCTGGCACCTGCCATACAATCAATTCGAAAATTGACTTTTTAGTTTTGAAACAGCTCATCAACTCGCGGTCACTCCAATATGCCTGCTACGCCAACGCGCCCAGTAATGAGACCGCTGCCTTCGATCAGCCTGCTTTACTACTCCTCCATGGCTTTCCAGAAACTTCGGGAACATGGGCAGCCCTCATTCCATACCTCTTGACCCTTGGCCTTCGCATTCTGGTACCTGACCTTTTTGGTTACGGTGGCACTTCCAAGCCCTGGGACGTGTCCGCATTCAGTGTCGACGCCATGACCAGCGATCTTGCCGAAATCTTAACTTTCGAAAACATCTCGAGGGTCATACCTATCGGCCATGATTGGGGATCCTATCTTGCTCATAGGTACTATCTGTACTACCCGGAACAGGTCGATGCCGTCGTCTTGTCCAGTTACTACTACGACCCCCCGATCCGCGAGCCTATCAATGTTACCCAGATAGCAGAGGAGCGGGAAGCGCTTGTTGGATTCCCTCTCGGCTGGTACTACCCCTTCCTCGCCAGCTCAGAGGCAGCGCCACTCATCTCAGGTCATTTAGAGAGCTTCCTTTCTGGGGCTACGGCGATGCCGGGGCTATGAAGGAGATATTCGGCTACAAGGATTCGCTTCGCAATTGGTTGCTTGGGGATAAGAGGCGCCCGCTGTTGGAATTTACTACTCGCGACCCCAACATGTTGAAAAGTGTGGAGGAAGCCTTCGGGGGCGACAGACTGGTGTCTCCTCTCATGTGGTACCAGGCATATGTGAATGGCACACAATATGAAGCTGAGAAGAAGCTTCCAGCGGCCGCAGACGTTGAAGTACCCTTATTGCATATTTCCGGGGAAAATGATCCTCTGGCCCCGGCAGCGTTATATGAGACACAGGAGGCCAAGACTGCGGTTCCGGATTTGACTAATGTTGAGCTGGATTCGACTCATTTATGCCGGTTGAGAAGCCAATGGAAATGGCCGAGACAATCATCAAGTGGCTTGAGTCAAAGAATTTGACATCTGCTCGGGGTCTCGGGATCAGCACCAAAGGGAATTGAGGCTGAAATTGGAACCACAAAGTATTGAATTCGGAAGAGAATGATCGTTGAAGTCAAACGAGGGGGCTGATTTAGAAGAAGGTGGTTTGTGGTATTTGTCTACTTGTGGCTGGGCTTACAGCAGCAGTTTTATATTGACAATTGCTTGATTGTGGAGTCGGAAAGAAAACTTTCCTGCGCCTGGATGCTATGTTTGTTAAACGTCCTGAGACGATAACCTCCGATGCTCGTATAAACGTGTGCATATACACCACGCTGACTAAAATCAGCCTTGCTCAAGGAACTGCTTCAAATTTGCAGGATTACGAGTTACGACAAGGACGAGGAGCGATTCATTTGGGAAGTGGCCGCCCGCAGTCAGGACGGATCGTGGCAAAACTAAGCACCCTTTCGCGAGGCTGGTATGTGTCTCCGTGCTTCATATTCTCTAGGCAATGGCTTCTCTTTAAATGCAACGAAACCGTCCTCCCCTCCAAAGTTCTGCTGTTGCCATGCCTAACGATGTCGAACGACGCACCAGACGCTACCAGCAGTATTTAAGCTGTCGCAACTTTACTAATAAGCTATGTATTACCGGGGTTTTTATCTTCTCTTCTTAGTCGAGCTTTAGGTGTACAAGATCAATGACTACAGTTCGTAAATCCTCCATTGATACCAATGCCAATCACTCTATCCTTTCCATGTCAGACAAGCCAGCCTCCCATTCCTAATAGTCCTGCAGGCAACGGATAATAAGAATTTCCCGATACTAGCTAAATCTTGAGCTTTATAAAGAATAAATTTAACAAAATGAATACCAGTGCAGGCAGGGATGGTAACATTTGGCGACCCTCTCGGTTAGAGGTATATATTAGAAAATAGTGACCATCGCTTTCAACAATCGGGCTATAAGCCCGGGCAAGCACGCCCGGTTAGCTCAATCGGTAGAGCGTGAGACTCTTACGAGTACACAATCTCAAGGTTGCGGGTTCGACCCCCGCATCGGGCTGTTCCTATAAAACACCATATCATGATTGAGAAGTGCTTCTTTTTTTGCACTTTCCGCCATTTTTTATGACTCTCTTTATAATGGAGAAAGTATTACTGGTCACTCCTGGGCTTTCATATTTTTTATTTCTTTATTTCTCCTCTTTATGTGATGTTACCCATCTTCCCTGACTATCGCTTTCGATGTCTGACGGAAGACTCTTCGATCACTGATTTTAGGACCAACGCTAGCTGCTTTTTTCCCCCTCATGGCTAACGAGAAGAAATATTGTAATTTCTGGACTTTGGATTTAATTCAATCAATCCTCGAATACCTACTTGTCAAATTATGGGGCCTGGACTCCCACGCCTGCGACCTAACGTCCGAGTAGATACCACTTTGCCGAAGCCGCGTTCTGACAGTCTCGATAGGAAGACTTCGGAGATTTATGGGTCTAATCCTTTCTAAAAGATAGCTACTCCATTGGGAGGACTGGCCACACCTCCAGGGACCTGATCTTCGTCAGCTACCTCCGCTCTAATCTCAAAACAAGCCACACACTTACCTTGAGAGGCACGCTGGAGAAGAAGAACGACCACCGGTTTCGCTTCTTGCATTCCTCACTCAGCTGCTCCAAGTCAAAAAGCTCGCCGATGGGCATCCCCCATCCTGCTAGGAGCCACTCGTGCAGCCAGAAATCCGGGTTTTGGCAGGGCCATGCCTCCATGCTGGGATGATCACCCGCCACGGCTGAAAAAGATTGATCCCATATAACCACCGCAGAGTCTCCTCCGAGGACTCGATTCCGATTGCCGGCGGAGAAGCTTTGTCCGCCAACACTTGACACTCGCTGTCGGAGAGCTTGTTGTACCCGCGGACCCAGCCTGTGCGGATGAAACAGAATATCGCCTTCTTGAAATGTCGTACCCTGGCTGGCCGCTACCTCTTTGAGAGTTGACACGGTGATTGGGGTCGTTTCGAACAGAGCAGAGGTTATGCCCCTGGCGTCTGCCCAAGCAGCATAATCAAGGAGCACGCCGCGACCGACAACGCCTCCCCTCTCAACCCATGCTAAGACTAATCAGCGGACGTCATACCCGAGGTTAGCAAGGCTTCTCAGACCTTGTGTGCCAATGGCGCTGGTTGTCAAGAGATCATCAAGTGTCTTGCCGTTGAACCAGAGCTTCTCCTTCTGGTACGCATAGTGCCGGAATCCGTCCCATTGAGAGCTGCTCTGTGTGTTGAACGCCAACGAGTCGTCGTTGACAGAACGGGGAGTTTTGGTCTTGATGGTATGCGTGAAAGGCGCCCGGCCGAAACAAGGCTTCGACATGCGATCAAGCGGCCAGTCTGTGGACACGCGCGTCCCATCGCGAATCTCTGACGCAGCTTTTGCGACGATCTCTGGAGTCAGGAGGTTGAGCATGCCACATTCATCGTCATCGCCGAAAAGACCCCAGGCGTTGCCATGAGGCCCATCCTTGCGGAGAGGAAGAGAATCGAAAGACGGCTTGGAGGGCATTATGGTAGACGGACGTTTTCTTTGTGTTGTTGAGGTGAGTCTACTTCGTACATTCGTTGAAATCGAAGAGGGGAAGGCCAAATGAGGGGAAGATTGCACCCCAAATAATCCCACCAACAATCGGACCGTGATTCCCGCAACGAATCCCCGGTCATAATCCGGACGTTGATATATTGAATCTTCCCCACCCGAAGTCGTCACCAGACGGTTTGAGGGGCGGCGTATTTCCCACGACTAGCAGTGTCGCTTAGAGACAACCCGAGGACCGACACATGCCCCGCCCGAAATAGCGACCTTACATGCTTGCTCCTCAGCACTCAATGCCAAATGCAGCTCAATAAAATCAATTGCCGATTTTTTCATTTATCAGATTGAGTGCTAGGGCAGCATGTGAATTCTACATCCCGCAAGCGTCACATATGTGAATTTGCATCACGAGGAACCACAGGCTGGCGGATCTCGATGCATTGCCGGAGCCATCCAATCGTCTGTCTGCAGCCACCCTGCCTTCTCTCAGCACGCCTGTACATCCAGAACCTAAAGAGGCTGGGAAATCGCCTTTTCTAAATATTTCGTAAAAATTAGCTCTAGTCTCTTAGCTTAGGCCGTGATGGCGATTTGGATGTGGTGCGGCAGTGTTGTCTCATGACTCAGCAAGATTATAAATTAATTTATATGTATTGTCCTTGCTTTTTTTCCAATCTGTCAGTTGATTATATGAAAATAGTATGATGGAATGATAAATATGAGAAAAGTCCAATATCATAACCCTTGATAAAGTCGACAGAGTACTAGTGGAACCTCGAAGGTAGGGCAGAACTGGGCTTGCGGAGGGTCTTGCAGAATTTGCCTCCTAGTTCTGTGGAGATATGCATCAATAAATCGAAACACTTCGGATCTCACGGTTATTTCAGTGGATCAAAAGGGTGGGTTGTTATTACGATCTAGGGAGGGAGCCAGACTAGAATTTGGCGGGTAGCCAAGTTGAGCAGGTCGGCGCCGAGCTCAATGGGCATGATCAAATCGAATCATTCGGAACTCGGTGTTGACCCTGAACGATAGATAATGGAAACGATGGCTTTGGACAGATTGTCCGAAATCATCAATTATAAATACCTTCCCACCTAACTATTCTTACTCTCAAATAGCAGTGTACTAATCTACTACTCCATTTCCACCGATCCAATTCCTTCTACCTTTCCTGCTCACGATGGAATGGATCAAAAGCACCCCATTAATAGGCATAATGAAAAAGCCACTGTTTCCGACAATATTGGTCACCTGCATCGCCCTGGTGGGCTCTTATTTTCACAAACGACCTGAAGATGGGAGTGTCGACTTCACTATAGACCCTACTTTCAATGTACCTCGTCCTCCGGTCACGCTCCCATATTCCCAAACCAACAACATTATATGCATGGTCTTGATGACTGCTACTGGGCTACTTGCGGTTGTTCTTGGTGCCCGGGATGCTCGCCGTTCTCGGACGCTTCTGCCACTTATTCTACCACTTAGTGGCGCTATGATCGCATTCCCAGAGACCTTTATCGACGTTTTGGGTTGCATCTACTATCCCTGGACAGAGAAAAACGTCTCATTTCATATCATAGGTCGCGAAATGCCGCCTTGGATCCCCATCTGGTTTGGATACGGTTCCTTAATGCAGATACAGCTCCAGCTCCTGCATAAGAAGACAGCAACTAAAAATCTTTGGTGGTTTCTTGGCCTGATGATGGGCTCTGATCTCATTATCGAAGAGATTCTCCTCCCAATGGGGGTTTACCACTACTACGGAAACCAGCCACTTATTGTCCTTAATATGTTCCCCTGGTGGTGGATGGCCACAAACTCCGTTGGCGTTTTTTTGGCGACTGCGCTCGCATACCGATTCCGACGAACTCTCGTGGGGTGGAAAGTCTTGGCTGTATTCTTCCTCACACCAATGTCCGTTGGTGGGGTCTACGGATTCATTGCATTTCCTGCTTGGGTGGCAGTCAATGGTGCCTGGGGATGGCTTGTTACCCAGTTACTTGGGTTGTTGACAATGTGCTTTGGATTTGCGTTATTCTGCATCATCCTACAGCTTGTTCTTGAACGGGATCCATTTGAGATGAAGGGGACTGGAAATGACGGAGACGAAGAGAAGTACCAGCAGAGTCTGAACGCGATACATATTGCGATTGAGGAGATACATAATTCAACCAGGCTAATCTTTTCGAGATGTTAGAATAGATTGCGTAGCCTTTATTCTACGCGAATTTGAACCTGCCATACAAGAAGAAAGAAAAAGGGATGGGAGCTAAGTTTCCAAAGCCTCATGAACGATCCTTGACCCACCGGAGGCACCCTTTTGATGGATGTCAAGGTTAAGCCAGACGGGTCCATTGGATACCTCTTTGGCGTAAAGGTTTAACAGAGCATATTTTCCTTTCATCAACAATCCTACCTAATGTAACGATTCCTCTTCATTATATAATCCTTGGCAAACAATACCACGCTTTCGCAAACCGCCTACTCGAAGCGCTAGCACTGAACTCACCATCGAAAACATGGCTGATGAGTGCATGGGGCACCTCTGCCTCAATATCGTCCTCAGAGGTTTTCTCACAGGCTGCGTGATCCTCATCGACAAGCACATTGTCGGACGACGAGACACCGTCGTCCGATTGGGTCGCCAGTGTCAGGATCTTCTTCGAGTTCCGGAATGTATGCGCGTCTTCGCAGACATCGATCCAGGGATGCAGAACGGAGACATTCGGATGGCCGCTGAGATGCTTGGGCTTGCTGGGCTTTTGACCGCTTTTGGAGTCCTCATAGTGGTTGCAAAGGGTACATTTCGAAGTACGCCCGCGTGGTGCATCGGCGCTGTTGCTCCCTGCGTTATGGTCCTCGTGCTATGGGTAATGCTTCTCGTTAGCAAACGACGGCTTCTCAGGTCACCGGTCCTACTCAAAAGTCCAACCACAGTGGCTGAAGCAGGAGATCCTGGACTGCAAAGATCGATCAACTCGATCATGGCGGAGAGTTGGATGGCATTTTAGCCCTGACGAACCACCGCGAGCATGCTTGGCACCGCAGGTTCCAATGCCCTCCCTCAGCGTTTTGGTGCTGTTGCTGATACGTCTGCTTGAAGATTCCACCCCAGAACTGCATCAACTGTTCTTGGAGGAGAGGCGTCTTGGCCACCTCAGAACTCCGAGACGACGCTCCACTCTTCCGACACCTCGATTGACCCAACTCAGCGCCTGTGCTACATGCATCCCGACCGAAACTCCTCACAAGGCCAATGGCTGGTCACCAAATTGATGCAAAAAAAAAACATCCACTATTGATCGTTGATGGCGCACAACTGCAGCTCTGCGGGGGAGAGGATACACTGCTGTCAGCGACCTCACCTTGACAACGGATATCGGGAATCTCATATTTGTCACCTGACTCTAGTACAACAAATCGGGCTGATCCGTATTGCGCTGTGTGGTGCAGGGCGGTACAGCTTGGGCATATGTTAATACTTCTAGCTGAGGCAGCTGGATGGAGCATTGGCAATTGGGTTGACTAGCAACCCGGAGACACCTTCCTGATAGCACGTCCGTCGGAATCAAGGACCCCAAATTCGTCCACCGAACGAACTCTGGTGACAGTCTCAAAGATAGGGCCTTATCTGAAAGCAGTGAATGGTTGCCAACAAGCTTCAACGTATGACGGGCCAGGTCGCTTGCCCCTAACACTGAATGTGCGTCTCGGCATCGTGACGGAACGCTGCGTCGGGTGCTCGCCAATTTCCCATTCGAATAAATGGCATGCTCTAGTTTCGAAACTGGTCCTCAGCTCCTTCCATTAGACTCGACTCTGTGTCAAGACAATATCACCGTCCGAACGCCACTCGTCGCCCATTACGCCATCAACATCCACCATCATGAAGAACTTCATTTTCAGTGAGCACCCATTCGCGTCATATGCGACTGTTTTTCTGACCAAGAGTAGTTTTATTCGCCCTAGTGGCAGCAGAAAATAACTCCTCCAGCATGCATGACTCGAAAGCCCCAATCCTACACGTGGCATCGTGTTACCCAGGCATGATCTGGTGTCGAGATCCGCCGTACAACTACCGCTGCGACACGACCTCCCACCTCATCCAAGACCGGGTTCACAACGTGTGTGAGGACAACTGCAGCTGTCGCTGGATGCAGTCGCGTTCGGAGGCGCCCTCGGCGACGGAGACGGTGACGATCGCTGCGAGACTGCGAGACGCGGTGCGCCTGGGGCCACGGTTGGTGTCAGGCCCGGCCCTACAATTATCGGTGTGATGGTAGTGGCAGACTTCTCCGAGATAAGGGACACGATGGCTGTGACCATTCATGCTGGTGCGGGTGTACCGAATCGCTCTCGGAGGCGTCTTTGTGGGATCCTGTTGGCAAGGTAGAGCTGTGACGCGGTTAAAGTGTAGGGACAGGGGGTGACACTGGACAACTCCTGGACAACTTGAACATGAATGAACCTAACCGCTGGGCTCGGTCGTGGATTTTGTTGCTGTCACACAAATAAAAGGGTATTCGCTCGTCTATGGTACATAGCTTATCAAGGCAGGTCGTAACTCCAAATTTGAAGCGTCGTTACAAAATAAAGTCCAATGCGCAGTCCTATGCGAGCATAGCAACATTAAAGATCCAACTTTTATCGTACGAATCAAATCATTTGGATTCAAATGTAGTATCTTCATCGGAAGTCTGGCGGGAGTTCGCGAGCATGGCCTTCTCGTTGAAGACGAAGCCTGGGTGACCAATGCATAGACAGAAGACGGCGATGACAATGAGGCTATTCCAAAAGTCAGCAGATAATCTTGGGCAACATGTAGGAGAAACTTACACTCCCTCTAGACCAATAAAGAGACCTTGATCAGTGATGACAGTCGAGTTTTGGTATCCCTCGCTCAGCTCGTAGCATCGGTAAGCGCATCGGCCGAGAATCATGATGACGGCGGCACTCAAGAAGCCGAAGAAGAGTCGCATGCGCCGGCTGAGGGGGTTCGCGGGCTTGGAGCGGGTGTATCGGAACATGTAGTCGCCCATGAGGACACAGAAGATGACGAGGACGGCCACCTGGAGGGCGAGGCCAGCCATGGCGATATTGACGCCGGTCTGGCTGGAGCCCTGGCTCACGGTGGACAAGGCACCACCAGCGGCTTGGAGTGTCAGGCAGACCATGTCCGCGGGGATAAAGATCCACCAGATGAGCTTGGGCTTGATGCGGGAGACTTCGGGGGCCAAGTATTGGATGCTGAATTATGGAATGCGGTTAGCGCAGCCGGTAGGAGGAAGAAGGTCGGTATGCTCACGTCTTGGCAAGTGTTACGTAGATGGCGGCAGTGTAGAAGACGGGGCCGCTTGTGACAAAGACGATCTGTATCATGAAGCCCGGGAACGAGAAGGGATTGTAGTGCATGATGATGCGTCCAATGTATCCGATAATCTCAACGATACAACCGAGCATCATAAAGGTCATGTACCACCAGGCCCGCCAGTGGAAGCCGAGGAAGACGTGGACGCCCATGGCGATGGCGTAGAGGATGATGAAGGTGATGTTTGCAGCCAGGCTGGGCTGATACTTGTAGACGCTCCACTCGAGGGGGCAGAGGTCGAGGGTACAGTTGGCATCAGGGCCAAAGATGATGACGTTTTGTGGAAGCTGCGTGTCGGAAGACATGATGGCGGTTTGGTGAAGTTGGATTAGACGATGGAGGATGGATGGTGCGATTGGAAGAATTAGAGAAAGTTGGATGAAGAAGGTAGGAAACAAAGGAGCAGTAAAGGAAGAGATGTCGCTTCCAAGCAGTGGCTTTCCGATGGATGCTCCCGATGTTTTGTGTCGGCGATGGAGGTAATCTAGATGAGATCTCCTTGTCGTACCAGCGGAAGGGAAACCCTCACGATATATGTACACGGATGCAACAACCATGAGCAGAGCAAACTCACACACTCTCGCACTCTCTTGAAAAAGGATTGACTGCCTTGCATCTCACATCTCGTCGCTGATACGCTTGACTCCCTGCATTCAATCTGGTGTGGATGGATGCATGTATTGGCACCGGCGGGCCTGGGCTCGCACTCGCTTGGGCATCCCTTTGCGGCAACGCATTCGAGATTGGCCAGTTCGCGACCCATAGAAGAGAGTGTGTGTGCGTGCTGAGTTGCGACTTTGTTCAGTGGGCCTGGGGCTGTGTTCCAGCGCGTCGATCGCCTGGGGGGCCAGTTGCTACAGGGCTGACAGGGATGGGTGCCAGTGGGCCGCAGCAGCCTGCCCTGGGTGGCAATTAGCGGGCGGATGGTGACCTGAGGGTGTGCGAATGCGAGTGCGAGGCCGTTCAGCCAATCAGCGGGCGGAATGGCGGACCGTTTCACTGCAAAACCGGGATGCGCTACAAGGGCACTTCGCATGCCCTGTAAGGCCGTTGACGAGCACGATTGAGAAGAGATCCACTGCTGACTTCAGATCGAATGAGCCTAGCACATCTTCAACTTTGTTGATGACTCTAATTCTCCCGTGCGTCTGTCTGGCTGCTTTCCGAACTGCAACCGACCGCATGATTAGTCACTATTTCCCGGGCGCTGTTCTGATCCATCCAGGTTCACTTATTAATCTTGGATCAGTCGATGACGACGACACTCCCAGATCGGGCCCAGATTCCTCCGAGATGCCACCAAGTCGCGACTTAGCTTCGACCTCACCTCCTCCGCCCTATGACGATATAACGACGCGCCTTGCAAACTATCGTGAGATGTGAAGAGTCGACGCCTTGATGGGGCCACGGCGCGCTCGCCGCCAGAGTCATCTACTCAGCCGCTCAGTCACTTCGACCACACCTCCAAACCCAGTGTTGTGCGTCAACGCGCGTAGACAAACGCATTCATTCGGCCTGCAGACCAGCCAGTTCCCAAAAACTCGCCCAATAGCTGCGTCGTCAACTGCGCGCCAGAAGATGCTGACAGCACCCCGTCGGCACGGTTTCCCGCTGCCTTTAGCCTTGGGCACTGGTCGCTGCACATTTTCGCCCATCAATGTGTAATAACCTGAATTTATCTGCCTTGAAGCCGGTGAAGCATCGCCTTCAATCACCCTGCATCCCAGGCTGCCTCGTCTCTGCTTTTTGCTCCGTCTCTTATCGGGGAGGCGTTGCGGCAAGTGCATATGGCTACTGGGTTACGCGGAATCCCGCTGCACGGCACTCACTCCCATGACTCAAGATCCCTACCGCGTATTTCTCGTATATTCACCTTTCGTTGTCCCGTAAGCTTGGGGAAGCATCCCACATCCTATCCAAACGACATCGGCGCAGTCGGCGGGCATCTTGCCACGACAACCACCACAGGAACGCCACCTTTCACCACAAGTCTCGAGCAAAAGTGTGTGTTTTCAAAAGTCAATTCCATTTGTGGCTGATGAATGAACAGTGTTCTCGGCATCGTACTCCCATGTGCCCAAAATGCCCAGCTGAAAATCCACGTCGAAAACGACAATAATTATGTATCACAATCACAACAGGTACCCTCAATGCCCAAGCCTTTAGGCTAAAATACCTTCCTCCTTCTCAATCTCTTCCTTGTTGGGACTCCATTTATCCTGGAGGCTCTTATCCAGGCTGTTTTCGTACACGCTCTTCTCCCACCACTCACCCCAACTCGTCAAGAAAATCCGCTCTGGGTCCTCGGGAATGTCGGTACGTGTAAGCGCGCGGAGAATACTTTGTGCGCCTATCATACAGTTAGCGATATTGTCCTCGCTTGCATCCTCAGGGGACTAACCTTCCGGGACGGATTTGGCGTCCGGCATGGCAGTAGTTAAAGACATCCCGCTGCCCCGTCCAATTCCAGTGCCAGGGATCAAGCCAGGCGAAACCGCAACGACGTCGTTCGTGCCGGCGAGGTGACGACGCCACCAGTGGGCGCCGAGAAGTTGCGTGAACTTGGACTCGGGGTAGATGCTTCGCCCTCCTACACCCGAGCCGCCCTTGAGGTCGTTGTCCAAAACACCTGCGCAGTGTGAGAAATGATGGCCATGAGAGAGTGACAGAATGGCGACTCACTAGTATCGGGTACGTTACGGATCGCACCCGAAGAGACGAACACGATGCGTGACTTGGACTCAACCAACTTCTCTCGAAGAAGATGAACAAGGTAATGTTGTGCTACAGCCCCGATGTTAGAACGGAGGACCTAGAATGGGATGCAGGTGTATGACTTACAGAGATGGTTCACAATGTACGCCTCACACCATTTGGAGCCATTAGGCCCTGGCTTCTCTGCCCCGTTGCTGATGCCAGCGTTCAGCAGCAAGTAATCGATCCTAGTCTGGCCCAGCTTAGCGAGCGTCTGCTCAGCAAAGGACTTGACGCCCTTCAGATCGGACAAATCCAGCGGCAAGACGGTTGCGCCGTTGGCCGCCTTGTCGAATTGGAGGCCATCAATTGCAGCCTGAGTGCTAGATGTGTTTCTAGCGCCGAGAACGACCTTGTAAGGCTGGGCCTGTTCGAGCAGCTGCTTGAGAGCTTCAAAACCCTGGTACACCGCCGATTAGCTAGTGTGGGGAATGGGGGTGAGACCTGAGCTTACGAGGCCGGATGTCAGGCCCGTGCCTACGACAGTCTTTGCGAGAGAGGCCATGGTGGCGTGAATGATAAAATAAGGATAAAATGGAAATGCTAGGGAGTAATTATGCCGATAGATCAGTCCGAGACGCGCTCTATAATACTTTAAATGAGAGCTTGCAGCGGGGTTAGCGGACATAGCAAGACAGACCGGTACGGAAGTCAGAATGAGACGCGGCTTGCGGAGCGGAGGTGAGTGAGCATGGAGTCAACGCGTCAGAAACGTGCAGCCTGAGCTTATTAATCACGGTTGAATTATTAATCGTCTGAAACATTTGCTCGGGACAAACCTTGGGGGTGCTTTGGATTGATACGTAGGCGGCGTTTGTTTTGGTGGGCACACAGAATAATGAAGCGACTTGGGCCCAGTTGAAGCATTCCACATTCCACCCGTTGTTACCCAATCACACAGTCAATTGACCCAAGGCCTTTCCACGTACCGCTTGAATCTAACAATAAAAGTGCTGATAAGTGCTGATCGACTTGCTCAAAAAGACCTTTGATGCACCCACGTCATCACACCACAGCTGGGCCATCCCCGCCGAATCTCACGCCTTGATCCAATCAAAGTCGCGCTTTGGTCGCTCCCACAACGAATCCTCATCATCCTGGTTGTACAACAACGCCGAATCTTCGATTCTCTCGTCCACGCCCTCGACCTCCTTCAGCAGTGGCAGGCGCTCCTCCTTCTGCTCCATGAACTCGTCCACATGTTCATCGACATCCGTGTTCTCGCCCTTCTCGTACCCATAAAGACACAGGTACTCGAGCGTGGGAGGGAGCGCGTCGATGAGTCGAAAAGGGGGCTGTTCCTTCAGTCCACTGCCATTTTGAGGACCTAAGAGCGCCTTGACGCCAA
>PPHJ01000110.1:0-65290 GCA_002991585.1 Ilyonectria mors-panacis | reverse complement strand
AAGAAAACATGCATTGTTAATACACCTGAAAGAGTTAAAGTTAATAGACTAATACAAGTAAATAATGGTCAAGGAGAAGCACTTTCTATTAAATATAATCATAAGTATTCATTTTTGCTTTTATCTTTTTTTTTTCGTGACGTAATTTAGAAAATACTAGAAATAAAAAAACAAATTAAAGCAAGCTTTTGATTAGCATGTGCATTAGTATTAGTAATGTCAAGTATGTTTTTCTGATTCAGAGACGTTGTTTCAGAAGGAACTTACTTAGGAAATCATACTTTAGCTGTACAAAGAGGAATAAATATGGGAGTTGCTTTATTTATAGTTAGTGAAGGTTTATTTTTCTTAGCTATATTCTGAGCTTATTTTCATAGTGCATTATCACCTACTGTAGAACTGGGAGCTCAATGACCTCCTATGGGTATAGAAGCAATTAATGCTTTCGAATTACCATTACTTAATACTGTTCTATTATTAGCCAGTGGTGTTACTATTACTTATTCTCACCATTCCTTAATACAAGGAAATAGAAACGGAGCTCTATACGGAGCAATGTTTACTATAGTTTTAGCTTTAATATTTACTGCATTCCAAGGTGTAGAATATTCAGTTTCTTCATTCACTTTATCAGATGGTGCCTTTGGATCATGTTTCTACTTTGGAACAGGTTTCCACGGTTTACATGTTATAATTGGTACAATATTTATAGGTGTAGGATTCTGACGTTTGTTAGCCTACCACTTAACTGAAAATCATCACTTAGGTTTAGAAGCAGGTATATTATACTGACATTTTGTTGATGTTGTATGATTATTCTTATTTTTATCAGTTTATTATTGAGGATCTTAATGTATTTATTTGCACCTGTATTTTTATTACTTTTTGATACAATATATAAATGCGAAGGTTCTAGCAACGAAGGTGGTGATAACGGTGGTGGTAATAATGATGATCAAAAACACGAAGAAGAAGAAGAAAGTTTTGAAATAGAGGAAGAAATAGCTGATATAAATAGATTACTTGAACTTTCAAAGAAAGCCATAAAGTTGGATCGAAAACTACCAGAATCCGAAAAGGAGAGAAATTCATACTTAAACGATCTAAGAAAGGATCCCTCTATGCAAGATTATCTTGAAGGGGATACTCTTAATTCAAACGATTTACCTGAGTTAAATAAAGACCTTCTAGAGGCTTTATCTGAAAAAGAAGAGGAATTATCAAAAGCTAGTAAGTATGCTAGAGATGAATCATATTTTAATTCTCTAAATAATAATAATTCAAGAAATTTACATGAATTTGATAATACTTTAAATAAAAAAGAGGATTATGATAACTATGCGGATTATAAACTAGATAATAGTTTATTGGATTATATAATAGATATTTTAAATGATATTTTTAGTTTAGAATTTTTCTATTCCACTTTGTGATCGATACAGCATTATTACTTATAGGTCTATGACGTTTATTAACCTACCACTTAACTGAAAATCATCACTTAAGTTTAGAAGCAGGTATATTATACTGACATTTTGTTGATGTAGTATGATTATTCTTATTCTTATCAGTTTATTACTGAGGTTCTTAGTATACATCTTAACAGGTAAAAGCAAAACAAACAAAAAAAAAAAAAAATATATAGGGTAACTTTTAAAGCTATATAAGATAAAAATTTTCTTTATCCACTTAATATTTTTTTTTTCGGGTTCCTTATATACCTATTCAAAATTGTAGAAAAATTATTTTTTTACACACAACAAAAATGTTTATATTAGTTATATATTAGATAAAATTCTAATATATAAAAAATGTTTACGTAAGTAATATATTAGATTCTAATATATTAGATTATATATAACATATTATTTAATTACATCATTTATTTTTTTACTTTTTTTTAACACTTTTATGAAAAACCAATTTATAAATTTACACCAATACTTAAGTAACATCTTAGGTACATTAAATAATATTAACTATGAAATTCAAAATAACCCTATAACTACTTATTGTGTTATATCTCTAATTGTATTTTTAAACTCTATTAGGTATTGTACTATATGCGGAGCAAAGTACCAATGTAACTGTAAATAGTTTACTTGATACCCATGCAGATCTTGACCCGAAGAACTAATGATAATAGTTATCCCATAAACATGACTTTTAGACAGAATATACCTGGACGAGGTACGGCCGCATTCTTATATGATATAAATGACAGAACTGGTTTGCGTATGGCAAGACTTATAACAAACCGAGCTCAATCATTTGTAACAATTAATGGTGTTGTCGGGATTATTTATGTAAATAATCCCAACTACTCTACGGGTGTTGTTAATAGTCAAGGTAATCTATTAATACGTGTTAATAATTATAGCCTTCGTATAGTAGATGGTGTTAGACCTATACTAACTAGAGGGTTACCTGTCGATAGACAACTCCACGACAGAGAGGATGTAACTATCCTTACTATATTACCAAATAATAATCCTAATCCTAATTAGCGGTTATTAATTTTATTACATTTATTTTTTTAGAGTTAGATTACAATTATGAATTTATCATTAATACTTTTTTTAATAGGTATACTAGGGTTTGTTTTAAATAGAAGAAATATTATTTTAATGCTTATTTCAATAGAAATAATGTTATTAGCTATTACATTTTTAATTTTATTAGCTTCACTTAGTTTTGACGATATATTAGGTCAAACATACGCAATATACATAATATCAATAGCTGGAGCAGAATCAGCTATAGGATTAGGTATCTTAGTGGCATTTTATAGATTAAGAGGAAGTGTTGCAATAGAATTTAAATAATGTATTTAGCCATAATAATATTGCCTTTACTAGGTTCAATTGTTTCTGGGTTTTTTGGAAGAAAAGTAGGAGTTAGTGGAGCTCAATTAATAACATGTTTATCAGTTTTCACTACTACTGCTCTTTCTATTTTAGCTTTTTTTGAGGTAGGTATGAATAATGCACCTGTTTCCATTAAATTATTTAAATGAATCGATTCAGAGTCCTTAAATGTTTTATGAAGTTTTAACTTCGATTCTTTAACAGTATCAATGTTAATACCTGTGCTAATTGTATCTTCATTAGTACACTTATATTCTATAGGATATATGAGTAGTGATCCTCACAACCAAAGATTTTTTAGTTACTTAAGTTTATTCACCTTTATGATGATAATACTTGTAACAGCAAATAACTTTTTACTGATGTTTGTAGGATGAGAAGGAGTAGGAGTATGTTCTTACTTACTAGTTAGTTTCTGATTTACTAGAATAGCCGCTAACCAAAGTTTCTTTATCTGCTTTCTTAACAAATAGAGTTGGAGATTGTTTTTTAACTATAGGTATGTTTGCTATAATATGATCTTTTGGTAATGTGGACTATGCTACAGTGTTTTCTACTGCACCATTTGTAAGTGATAATATAGTTACACTAGTTGGTATCTGTTTATTAATAGGTGCTATGGCTAAAAGTTCACAAGTAGGATTACATATCTGATTACCTATGGCCATGGAGGGTTTGTTAAAAAGGGCTCTCCTTAAATTTCACTATATGCGGGAACATCCTTTTTGTTTTATAAAACAAATGACATTAAAGTCCACCAGTTACTTTGTAGCCATTGGAAAAATCTTTAATGTAGGACAATCCGCAGGAAACCATCAGCTTGAGCTGAAGGGCTCCTCAGAGACTACACGTGTAACGATTAAAATAGATGATAAATTTAAATGATGATTTATAGGATTTGCGGAAGGAGATGGTTATTTTGGTGTAGATAAGAGAGGTAATTTAACTTTTAAACTTACACAATCTAGTTTAGATTGTCAAATACTATTCTTTATAAAAAAAAGTCTAGGGTTTGGAAGTGTATCTTTACAAAGTAAATTAAGTAATACTCATCAATATAGAGTTAGAGATAAAGATAATCTTGTTAAGATTATAAATATATTTAACGGTAACCTTATTACTAAAGCTAAGATAGCTCAATTTAAGTCATTCTTAGAAGCTTTTAATACTAAGTATGGTACTTATATTACGTTTATAGAATGTAATAAAAAAGTTACTTTAGATAATGCTTGACTTTCAGGATTTACAGATGCTGAAGGCTGTTTTACATCTTCAGTTTATTTAAGTAAGACCACAAATAAATATATTGTAACGGTGAGGTATATTATATCTCAAAAGAACGATATAGAATTTAGTCAATATTTAGCTGGGTTAATTAACGGTTATATAACTTATATAAAGAGCTATGATGGGTGTAATACCGTAGTTAATCACAGCAAGTTAAACATTTTTTTAAATTATATTAAAATTTACCGTTTGAAAACTAAGAAACATATTTCTTATTTAAGATGATTAAAAGTATATGACTTAGTAAAAAATAAACATCATCATAATTCAGAGGGTATAGAAAAAATCAAGTCCTTAATAAAATTAATCAATAAATAAATATATAAAATCGAAGATATAGTCCGAACAATAATGTAAATTATTGAGTATTTGTGTCGTATTTGTACATATTTGTATATAACATTAATCAACATATTTGCCTACACCAGTTTCTGCATTAATCCACGCCGCAACTATGGTTACTGCTGGAGTATATCTTTTAATGCGTAGTTCTCCTTTAATAGAATATAGTAACACTGTTTTAGTATTTTGTCTATGGTTAGGGGCTATTACAACCATATTTAGTTCTCTTATAGGTTTATTTCAACAAGATATTAAAAAGGTTATAGCTTATTCTACTATGAGTCAACTGGGGATGATGGTTATAGCAGTAGGTTTATCTTCTTACAATATAGCATTATTTCATCTTGTTAATCATGCTTTTTATAAAGCACTTTTATTCTTAGGTGCTGGTGCTGTAATACACGCAGTAGCAGATAATCAGGATTTTAGAAAATACGGAGGACTAAGAGGTTTCTTACCTTTAACTTACTCAGTTATGTTAATTGCTTCATTAAGTTTAGTTGCCTTTCCTTTTATGACAGGGTTCTACTCTAAAGATTTTATAATAGAGTCTGCATACGGTCAATATTACTTTTCTGGTACTGCTGTATACTTTGTTTCAACTATTGGTGCAATGTTTACTACTCTGTATTCAGTTAAAGTTTTATACTTAACATTCTTAACTAATCCTAATGGGCCTTTAATAAATTACAAGCATGCTCATGAAGGAGACATTTTTTATGAGCTTACCATTAATTATATTAGCTGTTTTCTCTATATTCTTTGGTTATATTACTAAAGACATATTCATAGGTTTAGGTACTAGTTTCTTTATAGATAATAGTTTATTTATTCACCCTTCACATGAAATACTCCTAGATACTGAATTTGCTGTGCCTACTTTATTTAAAATATTACCTTTAATATTAACTGTATCATTGAGTGTTTTATCTCTAGTATTATGCGAATTTATACCTAAAGTACTTACACAATTTAAACTATCTAGATTAGGTTACAATATCTTTAGTTTCTTTAACCAACGTTTCTTAATTGAGTTGTTCTACAACAGATACATAACAGATATGGTTTTAAAATTAGGAGGACAAACTACTAAAGTACTTGATAAAGGTTCTATAGAATTAATAGGTCCTTATGGTTTAGAAAAAGGTTTAATCAGTCTAAGCGGAAAAATATCAAAGCTAGATACGGGAGTTATAACATCATATGCACTGTATATATTAGTAGGTCTAACTTTCTATATTCTAATACCTTACTTATATCTTATAGATATAATAATTTATTAATAATAATATTATTTGCTTTAATAAGTTTAAGAAAAACCTAAAGTTACACAATAATTTATTAATAATAATATAATTTGCTTTAGTAAGTTTAAGAAAAACCTAAAGTTACACAATAATTTATTAATAATAATGTAATTTGCTTTAATAAGTTTAAGAAAAACCAGAAGTTACACAATAATTTATTAATAATAATATTATTTGCTTTAATAAGTTTAAGAAAAGGCTAAAGTTACATAAAAACTTTAAAGAAAAAAAAAAAAATGGTATATATTCTTAGATTTTTTACTAGGAAAAAAAGATTATTTTTACACACTAGACTGGTAGGAGAAGACAGCTTGGGCTCAGCAGATGTATAAGGTATTTACATACAACTGTACCAGTACTAGATATAAGTACCTTCAGACATTTATTACTATAGGCCTAAATGCGAGTATGCAGACACTAGATTTTATTATTACAACTATAGTGTTGTACAGAGTACTTAAGGGGGCATTATGTATAAGTAGGGTCATTAGAATACACGTACCGATTAATACGTCCGGTTATCTGAAACAGTATAAAGTTATTCGCCTTAATACAAACGCCGTCTAAAGTCAGCAAAAAAAAGTAATAAAAAAAAGTTTTATATATAGAGGTGCTTGTGTCGACCGATAAATTAGCTAGTCTAGACAATGGTATATGGGCAGGTGTAGTAGTTCGTCTGATAGAGCTAATAAAAACTACTTTACAGTAGAAATTTGATTTACCTGGTAAATCTATGCAGTATTGAAAGGGTGTAAAATTTGGAGAGTAATATATTAAGTTTATATTAGAGATCTAAGTTGAAAAATTTTACTAGCTGAATACAACTCTAGGTTAGACAGTGTACACTTCCTATTTACTTAAAAAGACGCTTTTTAGGTGAGGTACCATTACCTAATACCTCTGTATAAATGTGATTTCATGTAAAATTCGCCATACTGAAAAGATAATATCTTCTCAGATAATATCTTCTCAGATAAGTAGTACTAAATGCCTTGCTGTTTAATACTTTAGTTATATAACACCGGCGTAGAAACTTTTATGAATTAAGTGCTTTTTTTTGTAGTGTACGCCTATATAATAATTTTTTTTTTTCAGAATCACTATCGCTTATATTTCCTAGGTCCTCCGTAATATAAGCTATACATATCAATGATTGCCTAAGATGTGATACTGTATAGATTATTCTATCTAATTAGGTATGGATCTAGTTAAGCTAGAACATATTTTTTATATTTCTTACATTAAGAAAAAAAAAAAAATTTCTTTTACCTGTATCTAAACTCTTTGCATCGCCTAGGCTAAAAGATCTACGCCTTCATAATCTTTGTTCAAACGTTAAAGGTTGAGGTGGGAAAGTAGAAGGTAAAGCAGATGGTTAAGGCGAAGCTGATGGAGAAGACAAAGTAGTCAATATTGGTAGGGCTGTTTGAGGTAGGGGGGGTTTCTACTAGGACAATTATACAAAGCGATTATCCCAGCTAAGTATACAGAGCACTACTTGAGGCCCTATTTCAGCGAATAAAGGCTTAAAGGCAAAAAAAGACTAATACGTACTGTTTAAATTAATAAGCCATATTACACAGTAGAAGTGCAAATGTTAATATGTATAAATAGTGAATTAAACTTGATAATTTACTTATATTTTTTAATAAAAAAAGTAAATGGTAATAAAGATACAAGCGAAAAAACCAACCATTATTGTAAAACATAATCTTAACAAAGGTAGTATAAGTCTAAATGGCAAAAGGAGAAAAAAAAAAGTAAAAAACAGGAGTGAAAGCATCAGATTAATCTTTATTTCATAAAAAATAAATTTTATCATAATTTTTATAAAATAGGGTATTGTCTCAATATGCCTATTCGAGTAAGCAAACATACATACATACGTGACTAAGTGTAATAGAACAAACAAAAAAAAAAAACAAAGTTTTAAACAAACGAACGAACAAACATTAATACGCAGCACCTTAAAAGGAATATAAAATTTTTTCCTAAAGAAAAATAGCTATAAGTTTTTTTTTTTTTCTTTTTTTTATTTAACTTTGTAAACAACTTACAAATGAATGAGGCTTAGGTGGACTGTTTAAACATCACTCTAAACTACTGTAAGCTCTGTTTAATACACTTTTTAAGTAGTCTGTATAAAACTGTAGAGTAAATCATGAATATATATAAACACTCTTACCTTCAACTAACTGCAGGTATACGATGTATAAGAATAATCATGTCGCTACAACAGATATTATAGATCCAAAACTACTTATTAAGTTTCAACCAGCAAATGCGTCAGGATAATCACTTATTCTTCTAGGCATACCTTGTAATCCTAAGAAATGTTGAGGGAAGAATGTAACATTAACTCCTATAAATAATATTCAGAAATGAACTTTACTTAGCATTATGTTATAATCTAAACCTAACATTTTTGGTATTCAAAAGTATAAACCACTGAATAAAGCTATATTAGATTAAACCCAACCATCTCTATCAAATGATTTAGCTTCGAATATAAGAGCCTTAAGACTTTTCCTATCCGTATTCCGAGTAACCCTCTGGCCACTGTCTTGTTGAAACCACCTTATCGCAGAACGTAGATCGGCTTCTTCTTTTAACATATTTTCCACTCTGTTTACAATTTCGTCCATTTTTGCTAAAGACTCTTTATACTGAGTAAAACAATGTTTACATTCGCTAGATAAAGCGTTTTTTCATATAGACTCTCAATAATCTTTTTTATGTATATTGCAGTCCGATATAGCTTGGTTTAAATCTGTATGTTGAACCTGAATACTATTAGCATATTGTATATTTAATTTAACTCTCTCTTCTTGATTATATTCGGACCAGAACTTATTCCTAGTGTTATCATCACTAGCTAAAATAAGCCCTTTATATTCAGGATTATGGTTCGGACCCCCCGCGCCGTTATTACCACCACCAGTTGGTGGTAATAATCCTTTATTAGAGTTATTATTCATAATCAAATACGTTCATTCACTTAATTCTTGTTATGTTAATGAATTTATAAAATTAATAAGAAGACACTCAATATCATAAAATAAAAATAATTTTATAACTGAAAATATAGAGAAAGTTAAAAAAAACATGATTAAATTATCATTAGAAATTTTTTCTTTAACAAGGTTTAAAGCTAAAAATATAGATATTTCTAAAGAGTGCCCTTTAATAATAAATAAAATAAAATAAAAAAATTGACTTTGTATATATAATAATAACAAAACATATAAATTAAAAATAATATCCTGGCTAAGAGATATATCTAAGGTATAAAAAAGAATAAATCTAAAAAATATTAATGATAGGACTACAATAAAAATATTAAAAATAGAAATATCTTTCTTAAACTTAGATAAATATCTAACACTACCACTATAAGTTAAAATATCTAAAACTAAATATCAAACTAAATATACATAAGAAAGTATCGATAAGATTAACATAATGATTACTACTTCTAAACTATGATGAAAAAACAGACTATTAATACCCTTAAAATACACAAAAGTAATAATTAGTAGTAGTATTGGGAACTTTGAAACATTATAATACGTAATAATATTATTAAACAAAATATTAAGGGTAGAGGGTGTATTAAAAACAACTATCATAGCTGGCATAACCATAAAGAAAATCATCCATATGGCATGCGCTGTAATTATACTATTATATAATTGGTTGTCAGCTATGTACTGAACACCAGGTCCAGATAATTCAAGTCTTATTAAAACTGAAAATGCTGTTCCAAGTAAACCTGAGAATAGAGAAAATATAAGGTATAACGTTCCAATGTCCTTTGCATTACTTGATAAGAATCAACGCTCTAATCAAAGAGATATCTTCGCAGTCTCTACTTCCAAGCTCCTTTGACTCTGTGGGTTAGAAAAACAGGCTATCTCATTTTGTGTATTATTATAGGTAATGTAATGCGAAAAAGGGAATATCTAAAAGTTGGGTCAACCTTTAGATGAAAAAAAAAAGTAATATCAAATTTTTGATTATATATCAATGATATATGTACTCATCTAGATTCGAAAAAAAAAAAAAACAATTGTCCTTTTACTTTTGTATTAACTATTTTTTTTCTTTTTAAATATAGCTAATACTTGGGTATACTTTTATTAAAAGTTTTATAAGAGCTATGAGATTTGAACTCACATTGGAATGATTAAAAGTCATATACTTTACCATTAAGTTAAGCTCTCTTAGATACGATGGTAACGCTTTTTATCAAAAACCTATTTTTTGTCTTTTTTAGCTTCAATCCACCCACTAACTATAGTATACGTATAACACATTATAATCTCATAATACGTGTGTGTGACTAGTTTCTCTTGCTAGCAAAGCAATACGCTAATTTTTTTTGTATTTAGCATAAATGATTAAGGCAAATAATATCATATTATATTATAGGTGGACTAGGTGTATTACGTACAATATTACCATTTGCATCATCATGATACTTACTTTTATACAAATCGTATCAATGATTACCTAATATGTGATCCTGAATACATTGTTTAATTTCATTAGGAACATTAGGTTTCGATTCTATTATTTTTACCTAGCAAAAATACTTTTGGCTATATCTGAACGTCTTGCGTCATCTAAATTAGAAAACCTACGTATTCATAATGTTTCTTCAAATGTTCTAGGTTCAGGGGGGAGGGCAGATGTGCTGGTGATCCGGAAAGGGGCATAAAATGTTCACTCAGGCAGGGGGGGGCTATCCGAAGTCGGAGGGGTGCTAATAGGATATTATCCATATATGATGTAACTTTACTAGGTAAATATACAAAACATTTATTGATACCCCCTTCAACAGACATAGGCATATAGGCAAAAATTAAATATATTTATTCATACTGTTTACATCAATACGCAAGATACCCCCAATGTAACGGCTATTATGAATGTGTATAACAACTGAATAAAATGTTATACAAACATTTTAGTACTCTTTGAAAAAAAAAAAAAGGAGTACAAAAAAGCAGTCACAAAGATGCAAGCAAAACCCTGTAAAGGTAAAAGATATTCTCAGTTTAGTAAAGGGTAATATAAGCTTAAAAGGCAAAAGAAGCAAAATAAAAAAAAAAAAATGAATGAAAGCATTATAAATTTTTAAATATTCTACTTAAAAAATTAGCTAATTATATCTTTGAAGTAATTAGTAAGACCTAGATTAGTAAAAGCCAAAAGTCTTATACAAAATAACCGGAAAAATCCTGTAATATAAATTTCTTTGTTTGAATTAGTCCACAATAAATATATTTTAGGTGTATGCCCCCTTACATACGTAAACAGCAGTGTACGGCCAACCTGGTTCAGTGCCAATAAATATTTATTAATTTTTTAGCTTCTGCTTGCTTTTAAGCAAAAAAAAAAAATCCACCTGCTCCACACCTCTCCTTTCTTATTTTTAGGCATATAGATTAGCTCTAAGGTAAATCCGACTTTAACGGATAAGATTAAAAAATCAAATAGTCCTAAGCTATTCGTGTATACCAATTCCATCATTACCTTTAGTTATGTGCTTTTGTATAGAGAAGACATACATTTGTACATAATATGTTTTTTTAACTTTATTTAATTATTGGAAAAATCCTGTAGAAAATGTACATAGTATGTTTTATTTTAATTATTGGAAAAATCCTGTAGAGAATGTACATAGTATGTTTTATTTAATTATTGGAAAAATCCTGTAGAGAATGTACATACATAATATGTAAAAATTATTGTTCCTGTAATCATCAAAGAAATATTTCAAGTAAGATAGATTCGATAACAATAGGCATTGAACTGTGTAATATTCCACATATATCTGAACATCGTCCAAAATAAATGACCCTTTTCTATTTACTAGTACAGACACTTGGTTAAGTCTTCCAGGATATGCGTCACATTTAATTCCTAAAACGGGACAAGCATAAGAATGGATAACATCTCCTGAAGACTTAATAAATCTAACGTGAGTTAATTCTGGTAACATAACTCTGTTATCCACTACTAATAATCTTAAACCTCCGTCTTATAAATTAAGGAGCATGTTCAGGGTTTGCTTTTACTATGCAAAGAGAAGTATACATTGGGGGGTGTGCACTTCCAGGTGTAACTGTACTAGCAATAGGATATACGCCTGAAAGGATATCAACCTGACAGTACAGTGTTATTCTTTCCGTTTTTAACGTATTCAAAAACATATTTAACTACACGTGGTTTCGCCACCTCTGTTGTTCTATCGAAGTTATGACTACCCGTTCTAAATTTAATACCCTGGTAGCCATCCTGTTTTGCAGGTTTATATATATGATTATTTAAAAAGCTGTTTAAGTTCCTGATGGATCTAACGAATCATAAACAAATTATGAGTGCTGGGCTTACCATACCTATCGATGTACGTAGTGTGCAATAACTCCATTATTTGATATCTTTCAGTTTTAAGGTAAATCTTTGAAAAAATCTATAGTTTGAGTAGTATTACAAGTTGGTGCTGTCTTACTTAGCATTATAGTTCCGTTCTTAATTTTTTTTTCTAATAATTTTTCTTCACCATCTTCTAAATCCGAATCAGGTACTAAGTAAGAGTCAAATTCTTTCTCGTCATTGTTAAGAAAAAAATATAATAAATTACTCTTCAAAAAGATCAAAAGAAGGATAATATATTTGTACCACATCTGAAGTATATAGCGCATGATAGGAATTTTTATTATTATTAGATTATACAGTATTAATATTTGATGTACCAGTAACACCGTTGTTAGGTGATTGCGCGTTATTATCACTAGGTGACACATAATTATTTACGCTAGCACTGTCATTGTTGTAATCACTGCTGCTATCTCTACTGAAGCTAAATCAAATACATCATCTCTTTGTTCACTTAGCTGATCTAGTAGGTTGCCTTTGTTCTCTTGTCAACTGTGTAATACACTAGCTGTAACACCCTCAGCTGGGGCTGAATTGTCATATTCTCTGTAATAACGACGTATACTAGATTCTTTATCTCTAAAATAGGTTTCTAGCACTTATCTATACTCATGATATTTTTTTTCCACTATCTCGGAACTTCTATCTATATTTCTTCCATCATTGGAATTAACTAATTGTGGCGCAGATCTAGAATAAGTTAAATAATTTTATTTATTATTATTGTCAACCGCTTGGCCCTTGATCACTGGATGGACCAGTAGTTGTTGTTCTATATATTAAATTCTTTAAAGGATTATTAGCTTTAAGTGTACCCACTTCTGCAGCCCTCAAACAATCCTCTAACCAGGATAGTATGTAATTATCACGTCTAGTTTTATTATCCCCACTGAAGTAGGAAATAACAGTGTTATTTGAATTAGGAGTTCCCCCCACTACCCCCGCTACCACTACCACCACTGCCTCCCGAACTTCCTCTAGTTGAAGTAAATGAACTAGAGGAAGTTTGGTTTGGACCAGTAATTAATGTGATGTAGTGTTTTTTTTTTTTAATCCTTATTACAAGAGAGACATAGAAATAAGACAGAAAAATCAATAAAGGCAGAAATACCAAGAAGTAATAAAGTAAAACCAAAAAGACATTTACATAATATAGGATAGCTATAATTAATATTACTAGAGATAATAAAAATAAATAGGCAAAAAGAAAGAATAAAAAGTATAAGTGTGTAATGTATTAAATCATCACCAAAAAAGATTATGATAAATAAATTAATAAAAAAAGAGAAAGATAATACCTTATTACGTGAAAACAGATTTACAAACACTATTATACTAAGCATTAAAGACTTATAGCATCTTATAGCTATGCCACGTAAAGTAGCAAAAAAGCCATCATCAGAGCAAACAAACCTGTAGCTTCTGAAAATGCAAAGCCTAAAATAGCATAAGAAAAAAGTTGTCCTCTTAAAGATGGGTTTCTAGCCACACCTAATATAAGTGCACCAAATACCACACCTATACCAACTCCAGCTCCTATAAGTCCTGTAGTAGCTAATCCTGTTCCTATTATTTTTGCAGCTTGTATCATAAAGTTTTTTAAGTTTAAAACATTCAAGAGAAATTCCATTAAATATATGAAATTATTAGTATAATTATATTTAGTGTATAATTCTTTTAGCATAGAAAAATTATATTCTTTTTGCAGCATGTACGATATATAACAATATTACTATTTTATAAATAACTATATATATATTTTTTTTTTTTTTTATTTGTAGTTGCTTTGTCTACTTTCTATCGAAAGTGCATTTTTACCTAACTCAAAGGCAAAACCTAAAGTTAACACTAAGAAAAATAAAAGCATTATTATTAAACCAAATATACCGTTTTGGTACGCACTAACCACATAAGGGTATACCAATAGTATTTCTAAATCAAATAACAAGAATAGTAAAGCAAATATGAAAAATGATATACTGAATTCACTTCTATTTTGTCCTAAAAATGAATGAAATCCACACTCGAAAGCACTGTCTTTTTCTTCGTATGGGTTATGTGGGGCAAAGATTAAATTTACAGCTAATAATATTATTGCTAATATAGGTATAAATATAAGAAAAAATGTTTGACTTGTCATTTAAGCTTTAAATAATATAAGACTAAGAATACTAACTATATTAAATCATTCTCCTGGTATATATATAAATAATATAAGTAAAAGAGTTAAAACGGAAATAGTGCTACTTAACGCACTGTTTATTGTAATATTGCTTGGATTAAATTCCACTCTAATACCATTAGATGTATTATGGTTTGCTGTAAACGAGGCGGGATTAATGTAAGCAACTAGATTTAAATTCTTAACTGAAGGGTTTATTTTGTAATCGTGTTTAAAAAAGAAAATTTGTTTTATTAAACTAAGATAATAACCTGCTCCTATAACACTAGTTAATATAGCTACTAGAGTGATAAATACATAACCGTTATCTAAGGCAGCACTTAAAACCATCTGTTTAGCAAAGAATCCTATTAGAGGAGGAACTCCTACAAATGAGAATAAGGTAATGGCTAAACTTATAGCTATATATGGATTAATGTAAAAGTAACCTTTTATCTGATTAATAAGCTGTATAGGTGAATTGTTAACATCAATTAAATTCTTGTACTCTTTATCTTTATATACGTGTAAATATAAAGTATATCCTATAGTTACTAATATTATAAATGCGTTTAAATTTGATATAGAATATTGTAATATATAGAATATATATGCTTGTATAGATTCGGCTTTATTTATAGTTAAGGCTAATAGTATAAACCCTACATGGCTAATAGTACTATAGGCAAACAATCTTTTTATTCTAAATTGTGTTAGACCTAGAACAGAACCTATAACTAGAGAAAATAAACTACTTAACAATAATATATTTTTTCAAGAGAAATTTAAGTAAGAATACTCTGTGTAGAAAAACTAATTCTAAGAAAAAAGCAAATATGGATATTTTAGCCACTATAGCTACATAAGTAGTCACAATTGTAGGTATTCCATCATAAACATCCGGAGATCAAAAGTGGAAGGGAGCAGCACTTACTTTGAATAAGAATCCCACTGATAATATAATTAAAGCTAAGTGTAGATAATATGGTTGGTATCAGTATGTAAGACTATTTAAGTCCTCTATTTCACTTATACTGCTTATCACATATATATTCTCTAAGTTAGTAGTACCAGAGTTAACGTATAATAAGGCTGAACCTAATAAGATAAAACAAGAAGATAATCCTCCTAATAAGAAATAAGTTAACCCACTAGCAGTTGCTGATTCTGAATCTCTATATAAAGTAGACAGTATGTATAAACCATAACTTTGTAACTCTATAGACAAGAATACAGAAATTAAGTCTGCTGTACTCATTAAAAATACCGCTCCACATAATATAAAGACTATTATAAGTGCATATTCTATAATACGAAATTGTTCTGCTGTTTTGTTTGAAATAGAGTTTTTATTGTATGTTAATTTGGTAGTTAACAATTTATAAAAAGATGATTGTTCTTTTATAAAGACTTTTCTAGGATAAAAAGCAGTTAATACCAGTATAACGGCACTAATTAAGAAGATAAATATGTTGAAAGATTGTGTAAATGTTGTAACATTAAATAATCCACCATATACACCTATACCTTTTTCCAGTGCTTTAGTAAATAAATTGTTTAAAGCTAAGAAACTGGCAAAAAGTAAACCAGTTATAACTATTCTTGAAAATAATATTGATTTGTCCCGTCTTAAAGTAACGGCGTTTGAAACTAATAAAGAAATTAATAAAGAAATTAACATTAAAGTTGCTTTAAAACTTTTTCTAAAAAAATATTGCGCTTTGCGAGCCATACTATAACTTTTTTTTTTTTTTTTTTTTTTTTTCTCTGTTAAATAAATTAAAAGGTTACCTTCTTTTAGAAGAATCCTGTACGTTAGAGCCATCTACTTCTGAGATGCTTCTAGTAGTACCCGCAGTACTATTAGCTCCAGGTATATTGGCACTTGGCCCACTACGCTCCAGAATTTCTAGACGATGTTTAGAATTATTGTAGTTCCTAAGGCTCAGAGTCTCTTTATCTTTATATTCAGCTTTATCAGCTTCGTACTCTTGTTGGCTCATAACAGATTTATCCTCTTCTATAAATTGTAAGTTTGTCCTAATCTTAGCTAGATCATCCTCCCAGAAATCGACATTTCTTTTGGTTTTTACAATTTCTTTGTGGAGTCATGCAGCACGTTCTTCCTCACTTAGGCCGTCAGTACATCAATGCACCGCCATAAAATCATCTAAGAAAGGTGAAAACTTAAGAACTATAATCAATGCGTGTGAAGAATAAAAATATATGAGATTTATTGCCGGTAAAAAATAGATTAATAAAGAATAGATATAATCTATTTACAGGAGCCGGCAGGGTAATTACTTTGAACTAGAGGTGTGAATTTCTACAAGAGTGTTTTCAAGTAAACTAACTAATGGAACTATTATTAGAAAGTGTGAAAAATATAATACAGTACTTATTTGACCGAATTCTATAAATGGTGTTTCAACGTGTTTAGCTCCTATTTGCATTAATATTAAAAAGTTAGCTACAAAGATAAAGAAAGCTATTTTACTTAAAGGTCTAAATTGTAAACCTCTACTTCTACCTAGATCAGTGAAGGGCATAACTAATAATATTAATATTGCAGCAAACATAGATATAACACCTAATAATTTATTAGGTATTGATCTTAAGATTGCATAGAATGGTAATAGATATCATTCAGGTACTATAGCAGGTGGAGTTTGCATTGGGTTAGCCATAATATAATTATCACTATCACCTAAAACATTAGGCATAAAGAAAACAAACACTGATAATACTACGATAAATAGGAATATAGTTATTAAATCCTTAAATATAAAGTATGGAGCGAAAGGTAATCTATCGTAATTACCTGAAACACCCAGTGGATTTCCTGATCCAGCACTATCGTGTAATGCTATTAAATGCATTAATGCTAATGCAGCTAATACAAATGGTAATACAAAGTGTAAAGCAAAGAATCTATTTAAAGTAGCGTTATTAACACTGAACCCTCCTCAAATAAATTCAACTACATCTTGTCCTACTCATGGTATAGCACTCATAAGGTTAGTAATAACTGTAGCACCTCATAAACTCATTTGACCATATGGTAAAACATATCCTAAAAAGGCAGTTGCCATCATTAATATAAATATAACAACACCAATTGTTCATACTAATGTTCTAGGAGCTCTGTAAGATCCGTAGTATAAACCTCTTCCGATGTGTAGATAAACTAAAAAGAAAAAGGCTGAAGCAGTATTAGCGTGTAAGTAACGTATTAATCACCCGTTATTCACGTCTCTCATAATATGTTCAACTGAATTGAATGCTTCTAAAACACTAGGATTGTAATGCATTGCTAATGTAACACCTGTAACAATTTGTATAACTAAACAAAAACCAAGTAATGAACCGAAATTTCATAAGTAACTAATATTTGAAGGTTGGGGTGAATCTACTAAGTATCCATTAAGTAAACTCATTAAAGGGTGACTTTTAAAAATTCTCATTTTATTAAAAATTATTATAAATTAGCATATTAATTAAAGTGTATCTAATTGTATAAAAAAGTGTTTGAAAAAAAACCTAGTTAAGGTATAATTAATGAAAAGTTTCTTCCAAAACTTTTTAAAACTTTATCTACTTAATGTATAATAAATATCTATGTTTAAGAAAGTTTCTAAGAAAGATCTTTACTAAGTAAGCGTAAGCGTAAATAACTGACTGACTAACTAAAATAATCCAATAATTACACATAATTATAAAGATAGTACATAACAGTAAGCAAGCATGTGTCGCAAAGCGCTGCAAACATTTACGCTTTGTAATAAGTATGATCTCAATAACTTTATATCTCAGTAGTAAATAAAAAATAGATATAATCTACTACTAGGAATAATAACTTTTTAGGCTATAGATTAGTAGTAAGTGTTGCACCTCATAAACTCATATGACCGTATGGTAAAACATATGCTAAAGATCTCGAGCTCCTCAACTTCTGCTATACCTAAGGTCCTTTGTACCCGGTAACCTACTGTGGCCTGAAAATGGTCCTTCAGATATTAACCTTTCAGCTCTACTAATATATCTTAGATATGCCCTATGAGATCTCTGAGTTCCCCTACTAAAAGAATGAATATCACGATCTAGTTTTTTTTTTCATAGTATGCATCTTCACCTAATTATATTTATTATACTACAGCTAAACATGTCATCAGCAAGCCAAACCTTTTGTTGTTTATATAATCCCGTACCTCTATTTGCCCTATTAATTTCTTCCTGTCATAATAAAAAGATCCATTTTGGAAGATAATCAATCGAAATGAGCAGCCCGTTGTACACAGCACTTTACTTACCACGTTAATCTTCAAGTTCTATTCACTTACGAGAACGTGGTAAGGCACCTTTAGTTTCATAATCAAACCCTCCTAATAAATTAGGCATTGAATTACGCCTAGTAATAGTTGTATGATAATGACTAAATTTAGGCAATGAAGGTACCGATTATGATAGGATTGTTTTTACCCATTCCGTTATTAATGTTTTCAGCTAAACTATTAAATTGCTGCATGAATTGTTTACATTCATTCGCAACTGCATATTTAGTATCTGTAGTTCTGCTATCACTTGTAGCGTAAAAGGCTTCATCCAAGGACTTAATTTTAAACATAGCATCTATAAGTCTTTTCTGTTTTCTCTCGATATTAAACAGGCTCCTAACCTCGTCCGAGCTGTGAAGAGGTGCCCTTTCAATGTACGAATGATTTGCTGCTAGATTTGCATCTCTAGCGTCTCTTTGTTCTGCAGATATGATACCCTATAACTACAATAAGCCTTTTTAGCTTTATTACAAACTTTATTAGCTTGAAGAGCAGATCTCTGAGCAGAATATATCTTATCAGCTTTAATAGCAGATATCTGAGCAGAATATATGTTATCAGTAATATCTTGTTTAGTTTCTTATAATAAACTAAACAATTCATCATCAGATAAATATTTGTCTACTGGTGAATTATTAACAGGTTTTATGTTTTTTACTATTATCAAACAATTCCTTATTTTGATTAAAGCTACTGTTACTGTCATGCCCAAAATAATTATTTGTAGTTGAAAAACTAGGTGTTAATTATCATGTTTATATAGTGTATCTAGTTTATTCATAAAACTTTATATTATTATAATTATTATTAACTTCCTCTTAATCCATTAAATGCCACTAAGATACCTAATGCTATAGCTGATTCTGCTCCATCTATTGACGTTACGAATTCGATATTTTTTTTTTTTATTATTTAACTTTTTTTTTTATTTTTTTTTTTTTGTTGATATAACTCCTAATAATTTATTAGGTATAGATCTTAAGATAGCATAGAATGATAATAGATATCATTGAGGTACTATCGTAATCATCTAGAATTGATTTCATTAAAGGTCATATAGTCTCGTTGAAATCTAACAATAGGAACTCTAGTATCAATGCTATTATTGACTCTCTCTGGATCTTGTGTAGGCCCATCTATTATTAGCTTTTCAAGATCGGCACATTCTTCATTATATCAAATTTTGAGGCGTGGAAGGCGATTATTAGCGAAATCTAAATATTTTTGTCTTATCTCTGTGTTGTTTTTATTAGCCTCTATCCATTCGGTATATTCAGCGATCATTCTAAACCTTCGGTTTCTAAGCTTAGTCCTATGGATTACTTCTTCCTGTCAAGTTAAATAATCCATACGGTACGATGCTCTATTAAACCTAGCAGATCTTTGCTCAAAAAATTCTCTAGACTCTGCTCTATTACGCTGTATAAGATCCCTGCTACCCTCTGTAAGAGGCTTAGTTTCAGGATGCCTGTCTGAATCACTATATGGTCATCCTGATGCAGTATCAAGAGTACTTACCATATCAGGGCTAGAGTACCGCCGATAAATTACCTCTAAATTTGGCTCAGGTAAATTAGGAATTGAATTCCTACGAGATAGATCCTTAATACGAACTTCTTGAGCTCACCATTCTATTCGTTCAGCTTCGCTTAATGAATCAGTACAGTATAAAATATCTATGTAATTGCTACGAATATATATATACAATATACATAAAACCATGTAAAAAAAATATACGTCCACAGAAACCTAGACTTATATAATACAAGAAAAAATAAAGATGCAAATAATTTAAACCAAATTTAAATCAGAATAAAATAAATGAAAAAAAATTTTTAGAGTTTTGTATAAAGTCTAGTTTTCAGCAAAGATAAATAATAAAAAAAAAGGCTGAAGCTGTATTAGCGTTTAAATAATATACTAAGTATCCATTTAAGTCTTTAATAATATAATCAAGCAAATTATATGCTTGTAGTATACTAGAATTGTAATGCATTGCAAATCTGGCGCCTATTACAATTTGTAGAACTAAACAAAAACCAAGTAATGAACCGAAATAATGAACCGAAATTTCATGAGTAAGTAATATCTGAAGGTTGGGGTGAATCGACTAAGTATCCTTTAAGGAAACTCATTAAAGGGTGACTTTTAAAAATTTTCATTTTTATTAAAAATTATTATAAATTAGCATATTATTTAAAGTGTATCAAATTGTATAAAAACTGTTTGAAAAAACCCTAGTTAATGTATTATTAATATATTGAATTTAGCTAAAAAAAGAAAATTAATGTATACAATGTATTTTTTTTTTTATACATTATTAATGTAAACTATTAAATACATTACTAACGTAAACTATTAAATACATTACTAATGTAAACTATTTATGAGTTGCCCATCTATATAGTTCATTTTCTATAGCAGCAAAATCACAGGTATCTACTGTATAGGGCATACGCTTTCAAGCTAAATATTCTTCTCTACTTAGAAGTTTTCGATTACGAACTCAGACAGCATCCCCAACTTTGTATCCAACACTCTTCTTCCAAACAGAACGAAAATCTTTTCTACTACGTCACGCACTATGCACCATATCTTTAATATAGGAGTGTATTTCTAATTGTATTTCAGCAGGAATATTATGTTTAGCACATAATTTAGTTAATAAATCATCATAACGTCTATCGAGAGCTTTAGCATTCGATTCCCGGTACATATGCTTCTTTCATAAATCTTTATCGAAACTTCTTTTTTTTTTCCTTTTTTGGAAGATCTGCATAAGTATTGTTACTTTGCGGATTATTATTATTATTTCCGCTATTAAACACATTACGTTTGAAGCTAGTAAAGTATTTTTTAAACATACTAAAACATTTCACAATAAAAGATAAATAGAAATTAAGCAAAAAAAAAAAATACATATTAACGCTAAGAAAGTTAATACTGAAGCAATGAATATAAAAATATAATATATTTTAGGATAGTTGTGTTTAAAAGTATTAGCAAAAAACATTAAATAATATAACAAAGGTAAACTAAGTAATAATATTAATAAAGAACTAATAACTAAAGCATTTCCTGAAAAATTTATTATAAATAAATTAAAAAATAAAGCTATTCAAATAAAAAAATTAGAATTAAATTTACTTAAAAAATCATTGATTCTTGAAAAATATAGACCAACAATAATACTACTTGATATTTGAGGGTATAAAGTTCAACCAGTTTCTGTTCCATTTTTCTATTGTTGCAGCAAATAAGAACGATATTAAACTAGGAGGTAATAATCAGAAATTTATGTTATTAAATCTAGGGAATGCCATGTCAGGTCCTCCTACTAACAAAGGTAATAAAAAATTTCCAAAACCTCCTATCATAGCTGGCATAACCATAAAGAAAATCATTCATATGGCATGCGCTGTAATTATACTATTATATAATTGGTTCTCAGCTATGTACTGAACACCAGGTCCAGATAATTCAAGTCTTATTAAAACTGAAAATGCTGTTGCAAGTAAACCTGAGAATAGAGAAAATATAAGGTATAACGTTCCAATATCCTTTGCATTACTTGAAAAGTTATTATTAAAAAGGGCTGCCTTATTATAGGTAATGTAATGCGAAAAAGAGAATATCTAAAAGTTGCGTCAACCTTTATAAAAAAAGTAATATCAAATTTATGATAACATAACACCTATGTTATACGTACTCATCTAGATGCGAAAAAAAAAAAAACAATTGTCTTTTTACTTTTGTATTAACTATTTTTTCTTTTTAAATATAGCTATATATATTAACTATTTTTATCTAAATATAGCTATCTATATTCCTATCCAAGACTCGAACTTGAATCTAGATATTAGAAGTATCCTGCTCTACCATTGAGCTAATAAGAATTAAGAAAAAAATAAAAAAACCAGACAAATATCTGACGCTGGCACTTTCTTATATTTTTTTTTTTTTATTCGTGATGTCATTTAACGCAAAGCGCTAAATACTAGAAGAAAAAAAGGTTTAAAGCAAAGCGACAAGAGATACGGAGGAATTGAACCCCGAATTTTCGATTTGCAGTCAAAATGTAGAACCTTCTACTACGTATCCCTTAATAATGTTTTTTTTAGCTGTTACATAACTGACAAAATGTGTATGTGCACTATAAACCTTTTTTTTTTTCTAGTATTTGTCAAAAATAGCAAAGCGCTATATTTTTTATATAAAGGTTTAAAGCAAAGCGCTCGCAAAAGCGCTCGCTAAGCGCCTAAATACGTTAGAAATAAAAAATTAAGCTAAAGGTATAATAAAAGCAAAGCGCTGCGCTGCACCACACCATCAATATAAATTAATAAAAAAAAGATTAATTTAAGCGCGTATAAGAGTCGAACTTATAACCTTTGTGTCCGTAGCACAATACTCTGACCATTGAGTTAACACGCTTTATTTGCTTAAGTTATAATGCTAGCACTTGCATTCTATATCTTTTTTTTCCCTAGTATTTAGCGCAGCGCTTCGCGAGCGACAAAGATAGATACGTAAAAAAAAAATAAAGCAAAGCGCTAATACTAAGCCCTCAAGATGAATTGAACATCTATCAGAATATTAACAGTATTCTGCTCTACCGTTGAGCTATAAAGGCTTTTATAAAAAAAAATTTTTTTTTTTCTCTCTTGCATCACACACTTTCTTGTGTAAAGCAAAACACATGGCACACTTCGTTTTTTTATTAACAATAGCGAGTGAGTAATGCGCTACTACCTTACAGTTTATAGGAAGAAAAGGAATTGAACCTTCGACAGCCTTAGCTATTGAGTTTACAGCTCAACCCATCATACCAACAAATGGAACCTTCCTTATAAAAAAAATATATCTGAAATTTATATAAATATCTAACTAATGTAAACATTTTTTATAAACTTTTTATCATAAGCTTTTTTTTTTTTTACTTTAACAGGTATAATAATAAAAAAAAATATATCTGAAATTTATATAAATATCTAACTAATGTAAACATTTATATAGACTTTTTTTTTTTCATAAGCTTTTTTTTTTTATTTTTATTTTACTATAAGAGGTATAATAATAAAAAAATATCTTTAAAGCTATTTTATCATTAAAATAAAGCTACGTTACTAGGTATTATATCAAAACTGTAAATTAAACAAGGTACAACTACAATGAAAGCTATAACTATCGGTAATAAAATAGTTCAAGAGAATAACATTAACTGATCAAAACGTATTCTAGGGAAAGAAGCTCTAACTCATATAAAACACAAAAACCATAAGACATGATTTAATACCTAAAGTTAAACCAGAAATAAGTCCTTCAATTAATGGGCTAGAAAAAATCTCTAGTTGGCTAATAATTGAACCATCGTAATCTATTTCTTGTAATAAAGACAATAATAATGAAAAATTAAATAGATAACCACCTAAAAATAATATAGTAGTTAATATACAGATAAGTACAATACTACCGTATTCGGCTAAGAAGAAGAATACAAATACAACTGCAGCGTGTTCTGTCATAAACCCACTAACTAATTCAGATTCCAGAATTGTAAATTGTAAAGATAAATATTAACTTAATCGCCTCGCTAAGTGTTAGAATTAACTTTTAAGTAATATTTATCTTTATAAACCAAACCACCATTTATATATTTACTTACAGTAACTTTGGATACGTTTAGATGTTTAGCTAAATCTGAAGCATAATCAAATCTTTTTATAAGCTTATTATCTAAATCGTAAAGACCAACGCCATTGGTATATTTTTTCTTCTTACTTCTAATAAGATCTCTAGTCTTTTCTGAATGGGTTTTACCAAACATAGGATTTAATTCTCCAGGTTTACTAATTAAGCTTTTAGATTTTTCATTATGGTGTTTTCCTCAGAAAGGATGGTTAATTTTATCTTCGAACCTCTTCACCATTTTCTCCTTAGCTTCATCAGTATGTTTGTAACCTTCTAGACTAGTTGCATTTTTCATAAAATTATATAAATTACTAAATTCAAAATTTTTGATATACATAGTCTCTAAATCAGTTAATAATTTAAAACTAGTAGCCTTGTTTTCTCGCAAAGCGCTAGAAAAAAACTCGTAAATGCAAAAATAAAAATTATCTAAGCCATGTTTTAATATAGCAGCTTGTAAAGCACTATTAGATTTTCTTTTAGATAAGTGTTCGTTTAATCTTATGTATAAATCTTTTGCGCTTCCTATATATTGTTTTCCATAAGTTTTATTAATAAAACTATATATACCCCCTTTATTTAATAAGAGTTCACGCTTAGATAATACATTATCTTTATCTTGCAAATTACTTATAGTTAAAATAGGCGTTGGTGTGTCTAAACTTGATGGGTTTGAGGTAGAATAATTCCTACGTCAGTATATACCCAACAATTTATTACTTTTGTTTCCGCAGTAAATATAAGATTGGCGTTGGATTGTTTTCATTTACCCCATATACTTTCATATATGGACGGACTATATCATCATCTTTAGTATCGATACTAAAGATGTTTCGCGTGTAGTCTCTGAGGATCCTACTCGTAAAATAACACATTTTTTACTTTGGTTTCCTGCTGATTGCCCATTGTAACATATTTGAGAATTTTCACGTAATCTAACCTACACATGCTCTAGATAAGGCAAATAGTCTTAATTATCGTATCTAAATCTTTAGGGGTTTCCAGCATATAGCGAAATTTAAAGAGGCCAAATCTTTATTTTTACGGTAAATTTCTCTCCCCAAATGGGAAGGAAATAGCCTCTGCTAAGTCAAATGGAGCTCTGTTAGTTTCTGCTACAGAACCTATAAAGAATATAATAAAAACGGGAAATAATGGCACTATAAATCATATAGATCTTTGAGCTTCTATATTAACAGTTAAATTTAAACTACCTGTTAATAGTATAACAAGTAATATAGCTGAACTTAATATCAACTCATAACTAATTAGTTGTGCTGTACTTCTAAGTGACCCTAAAAAAGCATATTTAGAATTAGCAGATCATCCTGCTAATAGTATACCATAAGTAGCTAATGAAGAAACTGCTAACATATATAATATTCCTAGATCAAAAATCTCATATAGCTAACCCAGGACCATAAGGTATTACAGCATAACCTAATAATGAGAAAATAAGAGTTATAACAGGACCTAAGAAAAATAATACAAGGTTAGCTTGGGTAGGTGATACGTACTCTTTTAATAAAAGCTTAAGGGCATCGGCGAATGCCTGTAGTAATCCATAATACCCTACTACATTGGGACCTAATCTTCTTTGCATACTTGCCATGGTTTTTCTTTCAGCAACAGTAACAAAAGCAACAGTAAGTAATACAGGCACAGTAACTAATAGAACTTCTATAATAGAAATAAATGTTGGTATATATAACATTTTAAAGTTAAAAAAATCTATAAAAATAAGAAAAAGGAATAATTTAAGTAAAAAAAGAAAAAGTTCAAAAAAAAGTTTGTTTGTTTCTTAGTTTGTTAAACCTTAATTAAGTTTTATAAGTAAAATGAGTATAAAACAGCGCTTTTGCCGTACTAAGGATCATAAGATCTTACATTTACACTATTTATTACTATTAAAAGAAAAGCAAGATAATGTAAAATAAGTAAAATTAATTATAATATATAGAACAATACTTAGTAGGGAAACTAAAGAAGCAGAGTAGTATTGTTTTCTTATTAGGCCAAGCCTTTTTAGATTTGTACCTGAATATCTAATATTTAGGCGTTTTAAATGTATAATGTTTAATGTATATATTGTAATTAGCCAGAGGAGAAATTCGAATTCTCATTCTTAATGCATGAAATTAACGTTCTAACCTGTTGAACTACTCGGGCTTTTTTAAAAACTTTTCTTTGAAACTTTATTAAAAGTAAATTCTTCTTTAGCGCTTTGCTTTATTTTTTTTTTCTGACGTCGACTATGATAAATACAGCGCTTTGCTTTCGCTTCGCGAGAAAAAAAAATTTTTATAGAGCTAAAACAAAAATACTTTAAGGGAGGATACCCAGACTTGAACTGGGAACTTACTGTGCCACATACAGCTGCTCTACCTATTGAACTACATCCACCTTTTTTTACATAATTATTATCTCATAACAGTCACTAGCGAAACAAAAGCAAAGCGCTATGTTTTGCGCCTAGCTATAAAAAATTCATTTATCGTTGCTTATGTTGGAGTGATTCGAACACTCAATAGTAAATACCAAAAATTTATGACTTACCGATTAGTCCACAACATATTTTTTTTAAGATGTCCCCCCGCACAACCGTAAACAGCAGTATATGGCCACCCTGACTTGTTCCCTGGACAACGGGCTTTTACATGATTAATATAAACCTGTCCGGTTGAATGTACGAACTCCATATCCCTCCTCTATTTTATAAGGCATAAAGGTTACCTCTAAGGTAAATCCGACTTGAACGGATAAGATTTAAAAATCAAATAGTCCTAAGCTATTCATGTCTACCAATTCCATCATTACCTTTATGTACTTTTGTATACAGAATACATAGATATTACATTACTAATATGAGTAATAAACTTTTTTTATGTCGCCGCCAGGACCTTTATGGATGGTCCAGCTGTAATAGACGTATTCATTATACGCACTAAGGGATTACTAGGATTATATCTTAACCTTTAGTTTTCACTAGTTTCCCCTTCCCAAATAATTAAGCCATGTCACCATAACTTAATATCTACCTTGCTACCTCTTTTACCATTATAATTATATATGGGATTATTGTTACTCCAGCCAGGACTAGTATAATTACCTACAGATCACGTATTATGTCCAGAGCTGTTTGAAAAAAAAAAAACTAGAGCTTTAACTAGAGCTCGAACCAGAACTAGAAGTTTTTATTACATAGTCCTTTAAACAATAATAAATTTTTATAATGAAAGAAAAATCAAGAAGAAAAAAAGTTTTAAAAAAAAATAAAATAGAAAAAAGAAGAATTAACATAGTAAAAGATTTGAACTTCCACAGTTATAAAACGATACCGTCCTAAGCGGAACCTGTCTACCAATTTCAGTGTACCTTTTTTTTTTTTTTTATTTTTTTTTGTTTGCCGATTTAAATAAATCGTCATACAATTTAATATTATTTAAATGTATTTCATTATAAATAGAGCTTCCATTAGAGTTGTATAGCCTAGCATCTTTACGACTCAAGTTATTATATTCGGAAAACTTGTTTTGTAATGCCCTATCTAAAGCCCCCACTTCTCTAGATAATTTTTCAGCTACATCGTCTGTCATAGAATTTGGTACAGAAAGCTGTAGCCCTCCGTTCTCTTGAATATATTGAATGTCATTTTTAGAAGCAATTGAATGAAGTTTAAGAATTTTACTTGTCTGATCATTTAAAACAACCCCCATTTTATCGGAGTGCGCATACATATCGTCATGGAATCTTTCGATCTCTGCCAATTTTTCTTTAAAACTAGGGTCTACCTGAGCTCTATTATTAATCATTTGTCTGACTCTATCTCGCTCTGGCTCTGTTAAAGGTTCTTTCGTATAATCCCTAGTCGGTGTTTTTAGTAGCGTTAGAAGAGCCTTGACTTGATGAATACGTATTCGAAGTCGAATCCATTTTTAATGCAGTAGATTTATCGCAACCTAATGCTTGAATCAAGGGAGTTTCAAACTTATCATTAAGTAAATATTCGAAAAATACATTAGAAATTAACCTAAAAAAATTGATTATTGCAAAAAAGCTGATATCCGTAACTTGAACTTTACCTAAAATAGGCACTATATCAAAAACATAATAAAACAGCTGCCTTAAGACAATAGCAAAAAGAATAGTAGCTATTGCAGTAAAAAACTTACCTATTGTAAGTCTATGATATAAGAAACTTAAAAATTTTTTCATACTTGTTTGTTGAATTCTAGTTAGTAATGTATATCCGAATTCTGTGAAAATACATCGCAGCGTTAATGCTACTTGTTATTTTTACTAGTCATTTAGGTAACCAACCTATAACCTTATAGCCTAGCCTATCGAGAAAGTAATTCAAAATTAATATAAAAAATTAATAGAATTTCTTTGTCTATATATTAAGTAATTTATTTCTAACAAAAAAATATATTAATAGTTAGAAACTTTAACTTAATATATCTTTCTTTTATTACAACTAAAAGGTTTTTTTATTAGTCTAACACCTTTCACACAAAAATATCTCTGTATTTGCAGCTAAGTAGTCTTTTATTTATGTCTTATTTATTCCAACTCCATTAAGTATGATGCTACAAAAAAAATACTTTTTGTATAAAAAAAAAAGAAAGAAAAAAAAGGCGCGGGTAATTATTCGATTCGAAACAGGTTCATACTCTAATAGATAGATAACCATAATAAGGTTACGTTATACAGAGAACTTTCGTCATTTTACTACTGCAATTCTCGGTTATAATTACTTAATATAATAGCCAAAAGTAAAGAATTAATCTTTCTTTACTATTGGGTTTTTTTTACTAAATCAATATGACGCAATTAAAAAAAATTAATGCTATATAATTTTTACTGTAAAAAAAATATGCTCGAGATAAGATTTGAACTTACAACCTAAACATCTTCAGAGTTCCGCTCTACCGGGTTGAGCTTCTCGAACTTTTTTTTTTTTATTATTTACCTAAATGTAATACATTACTAATTTACACATCTAACTATTTACCTAAGATGTAATACATTACTAATTTACGCATCTAATTATTTACCTAAGATGTAATACATTACTAATTTACACATCTAATTACTTACCTAAGATGTAATACATTACTAATTTACACATCTTATTATTTACCTAAAATGTAATACATTACTAATTTACACATCTAATTACTTACCTAAAATGTAATACATTACTAATTTACACATCTAATTACTTACCTAAGATGTAATACATTACTAATTTACACATCTTATTATTTACCTGTGCTAGTGTGCGTTTAAGTCTTTATAAACTGCTACAGGTATTATACTCAGTATTGATACTTGTTCCGTATTTCCCTACATTGTGCTTTTATTTCTTATGTAAAAAGACATTAAACGATTTAAACTTTTTAATTTTTTTACTTCTCATGTGGAGATATTAGGACTCGATCCTAAAATAACGATATGCAAAATCGCAGTTTTACCAATTAAACTATATCCCCCCTTTTTTTAAGGTTTCCTTTTGAGTAGCCAGAATAGTTAAGTAATAATATATATATTTTTTTTTTTTTTAACCCACTCGGGGTTCGAACCCGAGATGTAACGGTGAAAGCGCTATGTCTTAACCACTTGACTAGTGGGTCTTAAATAATACCATAATTTACCTTTTTTGCATCACAACATTTTGTGACACAAAGTGTGTGCTATCACAAAGCGCTATAAAAAAGGTATTTTATCCGAAAAACGACTTGAACGTTTACGATATTATATCAATAAATCTTAAGTTTATCCTGTCTACCAATTCCAGCACTCGGATATTAATTAGTTATAGCGCACACAACACTTTGTGTCACAAAGTGTTTGTGATGTGAAAGTATATTATAGTGAATAAGGCCAGAGTGACTTGAACACTCATCTGAGCTATCATGAGCAGCTTGCTCTACCAATTAAGCTATAGCCTTTTTAACAATAAATATTTCTTAAAGTTTCAATGTTAAATGATAAATTAAATATGTGCGGACAAAGGGATCGCACCTTTAACTACTGGGCATGAGCCAATCATGTTACTGTTACACCAATCCGCATTAGTCTTTGTATTTAGCGCTAAATGAGCAATATATATTGCTTTGCTAGCCAGAGGGTAAAATAACTATGTATCGCAAAGTAATGCGAAAGCAAAGCGCCTAAAAGTTAGTTGTTTACCGTTTAATAAAAGCCCAGTGTAAGTAACGCTCTTACTTCTTCCGATTACAAAACGGGTGCATTGCTTTTATGCTAACCAGGCTAAAAGTTATTTGACGCTTTGCGATAAAAAAAATTGAAATCTCTGTCGCAAAGGTAATTTAATGCTTATTTAATAGCAAAATTATATTCTGTATGATAAGTATGTTATTTAGTTTTTAATAAAATTAGTACTTTTTACCTGAAGACCTCAAAATCCTTAAAGCAAAAGCCTATACAGTATTAATGTATAACGCACACACGCTTTGCGAGTGATGCGCTTACACTAGTACTCGTGGTATTATACCACGTATATTTAAGAGTATCTTAAGCTAAGCTTCGCGCCTAAATGCATTCAGCACTTATCTATAGCTAACGTGGGTTTCCTGCCGTGCCTATGATATATATATATATACATGAGTAACTGTAAATATCCTTGACCTACTTTGTATTGCAAAGCGGCTATAATATAATATAATATTGGATACATAAACAACAGGTAAACCAGAGGTTACCATACCCAACTCCTTTCGTACGAAGGGGCTATCCTTATTTTACTCTAATTTCCCTCTAGAAGATAGAAACCATACTGTCTCACGACGTATTTAACCCAGCTCGTGTAGCTCTTTAATCGACGAACAGTCGTACCCTTCATGATTCCTGCATTCATGTGGATGAGCTAAGCCGACATCGAGGTGCCAAACTGCGCACTCAATTTGTACTCTCTGGCGCAATTAGCCTGTTATCCCTAGCGTAGCTTTTTCAAAAATCCAAGACCTTTCCTTTATGCATCTTGTGATCATATGCCCTGCTTACGCAACTGATAGACGTGTAAGTCAAACAGTAAAGCAAGATTAAGCCATTAAACTTTTAAAGTAAAATAATCATCATTTACTTAATATCTTTTTTTTTTTCTTCGTTAGTAATAACAAAAGTAAATACTAGAAGAAAAAAAAAGCTAAGCATATTAAGTAAATAAACTAAAACACTAGTGTCACTTTATCTACATTGTCTTAGTGTTTTATTTACATCTATTTTCCATATAGTTAAAATCTTACTTAAAAAAAATAAATAAATCTAACTTAATAGATAAATAACTGAATATATTGAAAGCAATACATTACAGATTAAAATAAAAATACATTACACAGGCTAAAAGCAAAAGCTTTTGCTATATAATATATTTATCTATTGGCAAATTATTATTGCCAATAAATTTACAAAATTAACTTTGGATACACCCAGGTACTTTTTGTGGGATCTGTGCCCCGCATAAACTGTCTAATAGCCAATGTTTCCAAACATATTTATTATATCTTTATAGGATTAGCTTTGCAACTTCTCAACCTTTACCCACAACCATTGGTCCTTAATTTGTAGCTTGACCATTACTAGGTTGTCAAATCGGTGCTCGTGGTATAAGCACGTATAAACGCCTATAATACTGATACTTCGGGTGGAAAGCTTATCATAGTCATCTATACTAAAACCACACTAGTGATCATTTGATGTGATTGCTAATGTGGTCTTTACTAATACTACACAAATACCTATTAACAAAAGGCAAACAAAAATCTTCCTTCTTCTTCTCGGCAGTTGCATTGCTTATACAATAAACTAAGTAAAGGTGTTTCAATTGTATCTTATCAACTACCTTATACGCTACAACTTGTTCCATTGTATCCAATAACTACAAACAGTAAAGCTGCATAGGGTCTTCTCGTCTAACTAGAGGTAAACTGTATCTGCACAGTTATTCCAATTTCACTGAGCCAATCATTGAGACAGCTGTTGTATCGTTAAATCATTCATGCAAGACCGCATTTAACGGCCAAGGTATTCCGCTACCTTAGGACCCTCATCGGTAAGGCCGCCATTGATTGGGGTTTCCTTCAAAACCTAGCTTATATTAGTCGGCTAAGAATCTTCGTTAACCAGCCAACATCGGGCAGAATTCACACTCAATACTTTGATTTGTCATCTTATGCAAAGTGCTTTGTTTTAATTAAACAGTCGTACAACACCACTCTATGCCTCCTATCCTTAACTTAATATTACTTAAGAAGGATGGCACACCTTATCCCTAAGTTACGGTGTCATTTTGCCGAGTTCCTTAATGATTGTTAACTCAAACGCCTTTGTATACTCTACTTGCTTACTTGTGGTAGTATCTAGGTACGGTTTGTCAAATGTAAAGTTTTTATACGCTTGTTAAGCGACCAGTACATTACATTACATGACGTACTATTACATTTTAAGGTCCTTTTCCAGAACATTGTGTACTCAAAATATCACAATGTTGTTAGACCTATATAAAGACTTAAGATTTTTCTCATCGTTTAATCCTTTAGGACAATTATAAACTTAGAGGCCGTTACTTTATTTAAATACCATAAGCTTAAGGCGAGGGGCTATCCCTTTTTCGTTACTCATGCCAGCATTCTCACTTGGGGTCATCTTATTCGACAGTGTATCTATTTACCTCGAAAAATAAGCGTTGAACCTACAACCTACTTGTTTGTTTTAGTTAGTAAGTGTAGCACCTATTGTTTTTGGCAGTAGTACATATTCTGCCGAACCTACTCAATATTAAAAAATATTAATTCTAAGACATGCCCAACGTTCTGCTACCCCATAAATAAAATACTTAAGCTAAATTTATTAAAAAAATAAAATCTATTTTAGTATATATTTTATTTATAGACAAGGTTTCGGTATATTGTTTTAGATCCGTTAAATTTTCGGTGCTTTCAACTTTTAATGTTAAACCAGTGCTCTGTTACGAGGTCTTCAAAAAATGGCCGCTTCTAAGCCTATTTCCTGGTTGTATTTGAAGAAAACTTCCTTATTTTCACTTAACAATAATTTTGGAACCTTTAACTCTTGTTCTGGGCTGTTTCCCTTTAGACATACAACCTTATCGTACTATGTCCGATTATGCAAAATCCATCATTGCCCTTCCGAGAGCAAATTCTCGCCGATAAAATCTTCACGATTCCCCGATGTATACAAAACCATGTTGCTATCGTCTTTTTTTTTCTTCTAGTATTTTTTAAATTACGTCACGAAGAAAAAAAATATAGAAAACAACATAATTTGTCCGAGATCACAGTTCTGTACCTGCTATGATGTTATTTACATTACCTACTTATATAGGTTTCGCAGAAAACCAGCTATCCTAGTCAGTTTTGTCTTTCACTAACTTACCACAATTCATCGGATATCTTTACAACGATAACCCGTTCGGGCCTTTATAACCCTGATCATGGTAAGATCACTAGGCTTCGGGTCTAACATTAGATACTTAATCATTAATTAATAATTGGTTTATCTAGGACAAGGTGATAATATTCCGTATTAAGTACATTATTTTAATCGCTTATACAGGTAATAATTATCTTATATTACCTTACTCATTTAGGTAATCATTCTCAGTTTACTCTTATCTTATAATCCAAAAAGCTGCTAAAACTCTTCTTTTTAGCGTCAAAGTAAAAGTAAGTAAGTTTGACCCCTTAATCTTTTGTGAACCCGTCTCGCATCTAACATTAACTTGCTGACCCATTATGCAAAAGGTACGCTCTCATTATACTTTTAAATTAAACTTGAGCTGCTTATAAAACTACTATTTCAAAAAATTTCCCTCACGGTACTGCTTCGCTATCGCTTATATATCATATTTAGCCTTAGAGAAAGGTTTCCCTAGATTCAAACAGATTATTTCCGTTTTACTTAAAAGGCTTTTCCATAACAGTTATAGCTAATTATGGAATCTCATTTGATTTTTATTCCTGAAGCTACTAAGATATTTCAATTCGCTTCGTTTAAAAAAATGGATTTTTCCAAGAACACTTTATCTTACTCGTCTTTAATATATAGCTGTATTTATCCGTAATAGTTTCTTTATATACTTACCATCATAATAATGATGAAATAATACATTACATATCTAATACATTACTAATGTAAACATTTTAATAAGAAGTATTTTTTTTTAGAAGCCAGGTGTGCTTGTAATATTAATGTTAAAACTAGCCCCTAGAACGTAATCTGTTTCTAGCGCTTAGCGAGCGCTTAGCGAGCGCTTAGCTTTAAACCTTTTTCTAAAAAATATAGTGCTTTGCAAGAGCTTTATTGTCTTTTATAACTTGACTATTTTCACCCCGTCTACCTAAACCTACAGGTACCTTTAATTTTCAACATTTAAGTTCAATAAATGGTATATTTACTCGGGTAACTGTCTGTCTTAAAAAAAAAATAAGCTATTACACCTACAAAAGATTGGACTTATCGAGAAATAGATAGACGATTAGATAGTCCCCTCTATCTTTATTGAGATAAATAAAGAAGGAGGTGACAGGTTTGGAAAAGCTTTGAACCAAACGGTCAAATACATTGCTTCTACGATAGATAGGAAGGGGAACGAGGACGAGGACAAAAGTGCGTTTGAAGTCTTTATCATAGTCCAGAGAGGACTAGACATTGGTTTTTTTGAGTACTTCAATGGTGAAGCAGAACTGGTTGAGGGGGGGAACTGATCACTTCAGGGGCTGTGTCTCATTGACACAGGACACACGTGAATACGAAACTCGGGTGATGAACCCCGCAGTTGTACCTTCTGCAACTGTAGGACTCAAACGCTTGATGTTTGATGATCAGAGATTGCAAGGTGTCCCAGATGATGAACAAAAGGTCAGAGATGATGCATCGTCTTATCCAACACCTTGCATCTTCAACATCGATGAGCATGAGCATGAAATCAACTTGATGATGCTTCACATGCTCACAAAGGAACCAAGGAAAACAACCTGAAGAAAAGGTCAAAAAGGATGAACAGAAATATACAACACCTTGCATCTTCAACATCGATGAGATCAAATTGATGATGAGTCACATGCTCGCAAACAAACCAAGGGCTTGAGGGTGAAACTTTTCCTTTGTTTGGCATTCAACATAGCACAAATTGGCTAACATTTCCTTTGCTTGGCATTCAACATTGCCCAAATTGGCTGGTTTTTCCTTTGTTTGGCATTCAACATCGCCCAGATTGGCTAACTTTTTCCCTTTGCTTGGCATTCAACACTGCCCAAACCTTTGCTCCTAGTTTTAGTTTACCTAAGTCCCTTGCTGCCTGAGGCAACCATATCAAATCGTTTATTTTTACTAAGTTCGTTCCTGCCTAAGGCAACCGTATCTAACCACATTATTATTACTAATCCCGTTGCTAGGCAACCGTATCTAACCACATTATTATTACTAATCCCGTTGCTGCCTGAGGCAACCATATCTTTACCTAAGTCCCTTGCTGCCTGAGGCAACCATATCTTTACCTAAATCCCTTGCTGCCTGAGGCAACCATATCGAATAACTTTTTTTCTAAGTCCCTTGATGCCTGAGCCAACCATGTCTAATCATGGTATTACAAAGTCTTCTATGAGAAAGTCTTCTATATGACATCATAAAAATTATATGACCTTAATGCCAAGTTTTATGGCATCATCGTTACACTTTTATTAGTCTAGGTTTCTTGGCATGACTCACACCTCGATGAGGAATGTGAGGCATTTTTGCTGTCGGTCCTATTGTGCACAACCCTATTGCCACGTCATTGTTGTTATATCATAGTAAGGTCTTTATTTCTTGGCATGAGTCACACCTGCATCAGGAATGTGCGGCATATATCTTATAGGTAAGGCTATGCACTGGACCTTTGCCACACAGTTCTTGGCACTTGTCAAGCGCCAACTTTATAAGATTTGAGTTCGCCTGCCCAAATTATCTTCCCTACAAACTTTTACCTAACAAACTTTGTTGTTGAAAACATCTCTTATCAGCCAATCACCCACAATGACTTCAAAGACTTTCTCCACTAGAACTCCTCTTAGCCCACTACCAGACATTGATGGGCTCTCTCCTTGGTCATTATCAGACATTGATAACACTCCTCTTTTACCACCATCACCAAACCTTGCTGGCCTTCCTCTTTGTCCACCACCAAACCTTGCTGGCCTTCCTCTTTGTCCACCACCAGACATTGCTGGCCTTCCTCTTTGTCCACTACCAGACATTGATGACACTCCTGTTTGGCTACAACCAGACATCCCTCTTTCGCCATCACCAAACAACTACTACACACATCTGTCACCAACCCTATCAGCAACCCCAGTCAAGTATGAAGGATATTTGGGCACACATCTTGTCCCCCCCACACTTGACATTCAGACACTTCCCCAGGGACTGGATGAGAACCAAGAATTCGTCTTCAATCTTAGGGAAGGCAATGTCCAACCAGGAATGTCTTTGTCAGAGGAGAGAGAGAATCAGGAAGCTGGAGTAAGAGATCAAAGAAGTGCAGAACTTGAAAACCATTATGTTCAATCAGCTGGAAATGAAAACAAGAAAATGGGCTGAGGTTGATAAGGTGAAGCAGAGGTTTGAGGATATGTTTGCTGGGTTTGAGAACAAACTGGCAAAGATTGAAGCCAAGATGGAGGAGGAAAGGGAGAAGAGCAAGGATTCAGAAAGGATTGAGAAGAAACCAAGGGAAAGCGGCAAGAGCAAGCCTTCAGGAAGGATTGAGAAGAAACCAAAGAAAAAGCCAAAAAAGACTCAGAAAAAGCTTATGTTTGTAGACTTAACACAGACTCAGGAAGAGTTTCACTATGTAGACTTTAGTGAAAAGAAAAAACCAGAAGAAGATCGCATAGTTACTTTGTACTTTTTACGCAATTGTACCTTACATATTGCAATTTTTTATCGTATTACTTTTAGTATTTATATTAGTCATGCAATTACCTTACTTTGCGTATAAATCATTTGGAACTTATTGCGCCTGGATTAACTGGTGGGCCCTCCACAAGTAATTCTTCTTATAGGGTGTTTGTAACTCCATCTATTCATATATATTTTTTTTTTCTCGCTCGCAAAGCGCGCTCGCAAAGCGCTCGCAAAGCGCTCGCAAAGCGCTGCGCTAAATACTAGGAAAAAAAAAGTTTTAAAGCAAAGCGCCGGTGTGTATAGCTTGTGGGAAGTTGACCCTTTGTTACGTAATTGGTGTAAAACCTGATTGATAATTCAATAAGGCATTATGTAAAAAAAACACGATAAGTTACTATATAAATGCTTACATTAGTAATGTAATGTAGATAGAAAAAAAAACAGCCATAGGTTAACGGTAGACCGTTCGTCTTCCAAACGAAGTGCACCGATTCGAATTCGGTTGGCTGTATAACAATGTAATACTTAGAGTTAATAACTTAATTGGTAAAGAACTTTCTTGTCGAGAAAGTAGATGTCGGATCGTAGCCCGACTTAACTCGCACATAAAAAAAATTTTTTTTTTTTTTTTATTTTAAAGGAAAAGTCGCCATTGGTAGGGCAAGATATTTGCTAAATATTGTGTTTTAACACCTGGATGTTCAAATCATCTCTTTTCCGAATTAGAGAGCTAATAATAGTACGACAAAAAGCGCGTCTGTATCTAAGGTTTGTTTTGCACGTTACCCGGCGCGCACTAGATAGTAAAAATATAGTGCGGGGCGTAAGCATTAAAACGGTGTTTAGCATCGTTTGGAGCGGGATACTAGGAGGGCTCCAGACAAAAAAAGAGTATAGTTTAATTGGCAAAATAGGAAGCTTCAAACTTCAAATTCTCAGTTCAAGTCTGAGTGCTCTTGATTTACCTGAATTTAGCGCCTTGCGAATTAGGTTAACTAGGTTCCTTAACTTAATAGGTAAAGTATGCTTTTTGATAAGAGTATGTTCGACGTTCAAGTCGTCGAGGAATCAATCGCAAACAAAACAAAATAAGAGATTAATAGAATATTATAGTAAAAAGAGAATTGGCTGAGTGGTTTATAGCGATAAGCTTGAAACTTATTTTAGTAAAATCTACTAACATCCGTTCGAATCGGATATTCTCTGATGATAACACTATATTATTACGACAACCCACTAAAGCAAAAAAACCAACTTTTGCTTAGAAAATACTTAAACACAACGATGGCAAGAAAAAATTATAAACTTTATATTGGTGATATCCATACATTAAAAGAATAACAGGTTAGGGCCGGGCTGGGTTGGCTTGTAGTAGAAGGTTCTACATTTTTATTGCACATCGAATATTCGGGGTTCAATTCCTCCGTATCTCTTGTCGCTTTCCTTTAAACCTTTTTTTATTCTAGTATTTAGCGCTTTGCCTTAAATGATATCACGAATAAAAAAATAAAGATATTTGTATGGTTTTTTTACTTTTTCTTAATTCTTATTAGCTCAATGGTAGAGCAGGATACTTCTAATATCTAGATTCAAGTTCGAGTCTTGGATAGGAATATAGATAGCTATATTTAGATAAAAAAAAATAGTTTATATAGCTATATTTAAAAAGAAAAAATAGTTAATACAAAAGTAAAAGGACAATTGTTTTTTTTTTTTCGCATCTAGATGAGTACATATATCATTGATATTAATCAAAAATGTGATATTAATCAAAAATTTGATATTACTTTTTTTTTTTCATCTAAAGGTTGACGCAACTTTTAGATATTCTCTTTTTCGCATTACATTACCTATAATAATACACAAAATGAGATAGCCTGTTTTTCTAACCCACAGAGTCAAAGGAGCTTGGAAGTAGAGACTGCGAAGATATCTCTTTGATTAGAGCGTTGATTCTTATCAAGTAATGCAAAGGACATTGGAACGTTATACCTTATATTTTCTCTATTCTCAGGTTTACTTGGAACAGCATTTTCAGTTTTAATAAGACTTGAATTATCTGGACCTGGTGTTCAGTACATAGCTGACAACCAATTATATAATAGTATAATTACAGCCCACGCAATATTGATGATTTTCTTTATGGTTATGCCAGCTATGATAGGAGGTTTTTGGAAATTTTTTATTACCTTTGTTAGTAGGAGGACCTGACATGGCATTCCCTAGATTAAATAACATAAGTTTCTGATTATTACCTCCTAGTTTAATATTGTTCTTATTTGCTGCAACAATAGAAAATGGTGCAGGAACTGGTTGAACTTTATACCCTCCACTATCAGGTATACAAAGCCACAGTGGTCCTAGTGTAGATTTAGCTATATTCGCTCTTCACCTATCAGGGATAAGTAGTCTATTAGGAGCAATGAATTTTATAACAACTATCTTAAACATGAGAAGTCCAGGAATAAGACTACACAAATTGCTTTATTTGGATGAGCAGTCGTGGTTACAGCAGTATTATTACTTTTATCTTTACCTGTATTAGCTGGAGCTATTACTATGGTTTTAACAGATAGGAATTTTAATACATCATTCTTCGAAGTAGCAGGTGGAGGAGACCCAATATTATACCAACACCTTTTCTGATTCTTTGGTCATCCAGAGGTTTACATATTAATTATACCAGGTTTTGGAATAATTAGTACTACAATTTCAGCAAGCTCGAACAAATCAATCTTCGGGTACCTTGGAATGGTATACGCCATGATGTCTATAGGTGTGTTAGGTTTTGTTGTTTGAAGTTGAATTTTGGCTTCACCCCATAGTGATATGGGTGTTTATAATTTCGCTATATGCTGGAACAGTTTAGTGCTAATTGGTACCTTGTATGGTAAAAATCTAATTAGCTATACTCAATCAGCAGGCAATCTGTCCCCTATACTTATCAAAAAGTAATACACAGAGTGCTTCAGAGACTACACGCGAAACATCTTTTAATTTTTCAGCTTTTCGTCAATACTATAAAACTATACATGGTAATGATACCTCACATATATGTAATAACTGATTAACATGATTTATTGGTTTTGTAGAAGGAGATGGTGCGATTCTAACTTATGCGAATGGTACAAAGAGTACGTTTTGTTCTTACTCAAAAGGAGAGTGCGATTCTTTATCACATACATAATAAATTAGGTATTGGTAACGTTAAGCATTTCCCACAAGGAACAAGCGGAAATAAAAAACGATTTCTACAGACTAATAGTAGATAATCCTTCACATATTCTCCTACTAGCTTTTTTATTTAATGGAAATTTGGCTATTAATCACAGAATACAACAATTATCTTTATGAGTACAAGCTTTAAACAGTAGGTTTTGGAGCAAATACTATTATAATTATTAATACTGCTGTTTCTCTTACATTAAAAGATGGTTGAATATGTGGCTTTACTGATGCAGAAGGGTGTTTTAATGTATCCATAACATCTAATCTAAGATATTCATTAGGTCAGGTTATAAAAAAATGCGTTATTTACTTGATCAGAAGGATAGGGATATCCTTCTGACAATACAAAACCTTTTTGGATTTGGTAAAGTTACTATTAGACCTAAAACTAACGGTGTTTATCGTTACACTGTTACAGGATTCAAATCAATTAATGGTGTTATAATTTACTTTAAAGAATTTCCATTACTTACTAAAAAGGGTCGTTCTTTCAATAAGTGATTAGAAATACATGATATCGTTTCGGATAAGTTACATCTTAGCGAGAAAGGATTAATTAAAGTAAGAGCACTACAAAAACAGATTAATACAGAAAATAGTTTGACGAAAAAAACAGGATCTGCGCATCCTTAATGTTTATTAAAAGATGAAGATATAGTCCGATTCTCCTTGTGAAAGGAGCGCTTAGTTATATAACTAGGCGGGCAGATATGAAGAATATCTGCTAACATTTTTGCATCACATGTACTCAGTTGGTTTAGATGTAGATACAAGAGCCTACTTTACAGCTGCAACTTTAATAATAGCAGTACCTACTGGTATTAAAATATTTAGTTGATTAGCTACTTGTTATGGTGGATCTCTACACTTAACACCTACAATGCTATTTGCATTAGGATTCGTATTTATGTTTACAATTGGAGGATTAAGTGGTGTTGTTTTAGCTAACGCATCATTAGATATAGCATTCCACGATAAACATTATTTGATGTTTCCATTTCTTGGTGTATCTCTAGGAAATACACAACAGGAATCTGGAAACATCATTTCGTTTGATGAATATATTAAAGTTTTTTGAGTAGGATTAATGGACGGTGATGGTAGTATACAAGTGAACCAATGACGTATGAAAAACTTACAGTTTAGGTTAGTTATTAAATTGAAACGCACGGATTTTAATAAATCTATGTTAATAGAAATAGCTAAGCGTTTACAAGGTACTGTAAGAGTTATTATGGGAAAACTAATGAGGTATTATGAGTAATGGATGATAAAAGTAAGATAGTCAATTTATTGAAAATATTTGATACATATCCTCCATTAACTTCAAGACTAACATCTCAAATAAGGTTTATTAAATTGTGTTTAATAAACGATTCGATAGAATATTACATGAAAAATAGAAATCTTAAATACGATAGTCAAAGTTGCTTTATAAGTAATTATAAAAGTTCTATTATACCTAATTATTTTCCTTTTTGACTAAGTGGTTTTCTTGAAGCAAAAGGCTGTTTTTCTATACGAAAAAATGGTTATCATTCTTTTTCTATAGGGCTAAATAATGATAAATATCTATTAGAAATGGTTGCAAATTACTTTACTATAACAAATAAAGTAAGAAATACATACGGTAATTTTTTTATTCTTGAAGTTTATAAGAAAGTAGTCCTATCTGTAATAATATCTCATTTTAATAACTATCCATTGCTAGGAGACAAATCTCAATCATTAAATAAATTCGTCGAACAGTTTCAAATATAGTAAGTGTCGTGTTGTCTTCCCACCATGAAGAACTTAGTACAGTCTTCGGTAGTAATATTAATTACTGCTAACGGTGAAATCTTATATGTACCTAAATGCTAGGTACAATTTATTTTTTTACCTCTAAAAAAAATATAAGACAATACCGTGGAAACCAAAATTAGTTATTTGTAACTAAATGATGGGTTCCGTAGAGGCCAAACGTGGGAGTCGAAAGCTTATTAAGTGATTAGACAAGTTATGGTCCGAACCAACGCGTGAGTGTTGCGTACTACATTAACAATGTTTAATTCGAACTAAAAAATATTTAGCTATTTTTTTTTTACAATACAGATTTACTCGGTATTGTTAATGTTACTTACATGTCTAATAATGTTTTTTATTAAAACTACGTTATGACCTTATAAATTTTTTTATAGTCCCTTTAAATTACCTGGTATGACCCCTCAATTATCCTTAATCAGGTTTAAAAATTTTTTCGTTTGTACAACTACCTACAAATTTACTGTTACTGTGATAAGTTTATTTGTAGCTGGTGTAGTAGTTGGCTACCATACCCTAGTCCTTGATGACCACGATATTCTTAAATATGCATTTATGGTATCTAAGAATAAGGTTATGGTTGCATTAAAAGGTTCAGGTGATTATTTTAATGTTGGTGCTAAAGAATTATATCTTTTATTAGAAAAATGCATTTGCGCAAAATATAACGCTTTACAGAGTTAAATTATAAGTTTGAATTCTCAAATTGATACTTTAAATTCTCAAATAGAAAGCATGCAACTCCCTAAAACCTCTTTCAGTTTTTGAATGGGTATAGTTGTTATGATAGCAGCTTTTTTTATCCTAGTTGCAGGTTACTTTTATTTGATTTATGGCATATATTACTCCTATAATATTAAAAAAAAATTATGCCTCAATACTATGGTATTGCTCTTAACTGATATTCACATAGTGACAGTGATTTTTCTAAATTATTTAGGGATAATCATGCTATTATTTAAACAGTAGGTGTAATTGTACTTACTGGGGCTCTATCAGGTATGGCATCCGGGATCCTAGGAAATGTTTTTAGTTTATGTCTTAGATTTGTACAACAATGACTTACTATGTTGTTGCTCATTTCCATTATGTTTTAAGTATGGGTGCAGTTTTCGCATTGTTCAGTGGTTTGATACTTTTGAATACCAAAAATGTTAGGTTTAGATTATAACATAATGCTAAGTAAAGTTCATTTCTGAATATTATTTATAGGAGTTAATGTTACATTCTTCCCTCAACATTTCTTAGGATTACAAGGTATGCCTAGAAGAATAAGTGATTATCCTGACGCATTTGCTGGTTGAAACTTAATAAGTAGTTTTGGATCTATAATATCTGTTGTAGCGACATGATTATTCTTATATATCGTATACCTGCAATTAGTAGAAGGTAAGAGTGTTTCTAGATATCCATGATTAACACCACAGTTTTATACAGACTACTTACAAAGTCTATTAAACAGAGCTTACAGCAGTTTAGAGTGATGTTTAAACAGTCCACCTAAGCCTCATTCATTTGTAAGTCTACCTTTACAAAGTTAAATAAAAATAAAAAAAAAGAAAAAAAAAAAAAAAACTTATAGCTATTATTCTTTAGGAAAAAAAAACTTTATATTCCTTTAAAGGTTCTGTGTTTGATTGTAGAAGATATGGAATGAAATATGAGGAGTAGATATGGTGACCTATTGAAAGATGATGAGAGAACTCTTAGAGATGTGTTATACGTGCAAGGTAGGGTAGCAAAGCTAATTAATAGAGGCCACGTTGGATTTGACTATGGTTGAGACCGTTCCTAAATTATAGGACAGAAAAAAAAAAAATAAAAAAAAAAAAACAAGATATGCTAGTTAAACAAAAATTAATAAAGTGTGAAAACCTTTTAATTATTAGTAAAGGTTTCAAAACTTTAAAAGATATATTATTAATGTAAAAAGTTTGCCTAAAAAGGTTTCTATAAATCCTTTGCGAATAAAAGGTAAATATACTATAGTTTCAGTATTATATTTAATAGGGCTTTTTTTATTACTATTAGTTCGAATTTATTTTTATGGATCCTGTTTATTTTTTGAGATGGTTTTTACGAATGAGGTACGGTTACAATGAGCATATCGGGAAGTACATGTTGCTGATAAAGAAACACCTGCAAATGGGACCGTTATTAATATGGCGTATTCTTTAATTATACACGGCTATTCTCGGATAGGTTTCGTATATGACAAAAACTACCCTACAGGTAGTAAATTGCGTACACTATTTTTTGGAAAACTTTACACAAGTCATACTGAAGACGGTAATAGTGTAGTTCTTATTAATGTATGAGGGCACGGTAAGTTAACTGAGTTCCCAGGTACTCACCTTAAACCATAGTTGAAGGTTATTGCTTTAGAGTCAGAAGTTACTAAATGGGAGAACAATAATACTCCTATAACTACTAATAATAATGTGATCCATAAAGTGAGTAATAATAAAGGGAATATTAGTTTATATGTACAACAATCATAAAAGTATGGTATTTATGGCTTAGATTATTTTTACCTTTCATAAAAAAAAGTTTATAAAAAATCTTTACATTAGTAATATATTTTTATATTATTTGTAAGATACTTTTTTAAGGCAAGAAAAAAAAAAACGAAGGCGGATAGGTGTAATAGTAAGATAATTGGCTCATGTACAGTAGATAAAGGTGCAATTCCTTTGTCCGCATAGCTAGTTTGGCATTTTTCATATTACGCGTAGTAATTATTACTTTTTCTGTTTCTCTTAGCATATTCTTTTCTATGCTATCATAATGAGAAACCTGAGGTAACGGCTCACCGATCTGTGAAGAAGTTAAGATGAACGATAAGATAATAAGATAATGTATTAAGTAATAGCAACTACTATTAATTTTAATTATACAATAATTAATGGTAAATGATTATGGTTTTCAAACGAGCGGAATGTATTTAATATCAATTGTTGGAGCAGAATCAGCAGTAGGATTATATATATCTTGTGGCGTAAATAGATTAAGAGGAAGTTTAAATACATATTAATCTGAAATATTTTTCAATAGAAAGAATAAATACAGCGGTTAGAGCTGTTAGGGAAGGTAGTCTAACACAAGAGCACGTAACAAGTAGAGTTGCGTCAGAATTATCCCGTCATTACTTTGGTAAATTTACGATTGTGCCAGAGCAAATACAAATGGCTACTAGAAAAAGACCTGATTTTGTAATAGAAAAATGATTCGAAAACCAATCAGTTAATTATTGATTTATACCTCATGCTTTAATATAAGTTAAAAGCCTGGTCGGAAAAACATATCATATATAGTAGAGCAGTTACATGATACAGTATTAGTTGTCATGGATCATTGAGTATCTAACACAGGGCATTACTCCGCTTTCATGATAGGTATTAAAAGGTACAAAAATAGCTTTCTACACTTACCATAATTTAGGATCTTTGTTAGATGACTACGGTTCTTTGTTAGATAACTAGGGTTCTTTGTAAGATGACTACGGTTCTTTGTTAGATGACTACGGTTCTTTTAACTACAAAGGGTTTTTTCTGTTAAACTTTAAGATTCCTGAACCATTATTATTAAAAATTAATGAAAGTCACCCTTTGAAGGAAGCGCTGTATCAAAGATATTTAAGAGACCTTAATTTTGATAAAAATCACCATACTTTGGCCCAAAAAGGTGTAACCGGTATTACTAATATACCTTTTCCTCATATCTTTGATTTACAAAATAATAGCCACAAAAAAGATATTCACAATATGTTTGTATATATAGCAAATAATACAGCTAATTATATTTCTTAAAACACACGATTAAAGTTTAAAACTTTAAATGTTTACATTAGTAATATATTATATATAATTGATAATATTAGATTTTTTTTATTGAGTTTGATGATGGCTCTGATTGAACGCTGTCCAAAGGCTTGACACATGCTAATCGAACGTCATTTTCTTGCTATACTGTATGGTGTGGCTAAGCGCTCACAAAGCGCTAAATCATAACTTAGGCGTAGCAAGAAAAATGAAGTGGTGTAAAGGTGAGTATATAATATTTTTTGGCTACCTTAAAGTAAGGGAAAACAAAATTCCTTATAAAGTATATGATACGGCTCGCTCGAAAAGCGCTGCACTAAGTTGACTATACATAAAGAAAAAAAAACTTTTCGCTTTAAGATGTTCAAGATATTTCGAGTAAGTAGTAGTTAAGGTAACTACTTAACTAGCTTTAGCTCGTAGTCGAAACTGAGAGGTTGATCGACCACATTGGGTCTGAAAAAACCCCCAATACGTGTAGTACAGCAGTGAGGAATATTGGTCAATGGCCTAACGGCCGAACCAGCAATTTGGGGGAATGTGATATCTTTTAGTCGGGATATCAATATAAACGACTATGTCGTATAAAGTTCTAGATAGATGATTGATGATGACAGTTTTCTATCTATATGTCTTGACCAAATCTTGTGCCAGCAGTCGCGGCAATACAAGGAAGACTAGTGTTATTCATCTTAATTAGGTTTAAAGGGTACCTAGACAGTATTTCTAGCCTCAAAAGGGAACAGACTTACTAGAGTTTTATGTGAGAGGAAAATATTAGAACCATTGGAGTAGAGATAAAATGTTTTGATACTAGTGGGACGGATAGCGGCGAAGGCAAACCTCTATGTAATAACTGACGTTGAGGGGACGAAGGCTTGGGGAGCGAATAGGATTAGATACCCTAGTAGTCCAAGCAGAGAATTATGAATGTTATAGACTAAAAATATTTGGTGTATAAATGAAAGTGTAAGCATTCCACCTCAAGAGTAATGCGGCAACGCAGGAACTGAAATCATTAGACCGTTTCTGAAAACCAGTAGTGAAGTATGTTATTTAATTCGATGACCCTCGAAAAACCTTACCACAATTTGAATGATATTTTTTTTTTTTATTTATGTACCTATGTTAACCCCCCCGAACATACAACATACAAAAATAAATTAAGTAAGGTAACTTACTTTAAATATTACAAGTGTTGCACGGCTGTCTTAAGTTAATGTCGTGAGACTTTGGTTAGATCCATTAAATTAACGTAAACCCTTGCTTTATTTTACATATATATAGAGCACTTCACCCAATTTATTGGATATGATAATAGGGATTAAGACAAGTCATCATGACCTTAATATTGTGTGGGCTATAGACGTGCCACATATATTTGTACAAAAGGAGGCGAAAGTGCGAACTTTAGCTAATCCTTAAAACAGAATACAAAATGGACTGTAGTCTGTAACTCGACTGCATAAATAAGGAATTACTAGTAATCGTGAATCACCACATCACGGTGAATTTAATCTCAGATAGGTACTAACCACTCGTCAGGCGCTGAAAGGAGTATGCGCAATAAGTTTGGCTATTTAATAATTCTTCCTATTAATAATTAGTTAATATTTAGAATTTAAAAAATTCTATAAGATACTTTATTGGATAGTTTTCGTATGCGTGACTTTGATTGGTGTTAAGTCGAAATATGGTTCGTGTAGTGGAAATTGCACGGGATTAATAAAAATTAACAACAACCCCCTAAATAAAAAAAAAAAATATGTTCAACTAAATTGTTTATATTAGTAATAGAGTAACACATATGTAGCTTAAAAACTATTAAAAGGAATTAGCTTAATTGGTTGAGCTACCGTTTTACACACGGAAGGTTAGGAGCTCGAGTCACCTATTCCTTACTATCTTGAAAATACTTGGTTATGTCTTATAATAAAAAATACAGTGGAATTTAATCCAAGCAATATTACAATAAACAGTGCGTTAAGTAGCACTATTTCCGTTTTAACTCTTTTACTTATATTATTTATATATATATACCAGGAGAATGATTTAATATAGTTAGTATTCTTAGTCTTATATTATTTAAAGCTTAAATGACAAGTCAAACATTTTTTCTTATATTTATACCTATATTAGCAATAATATTATTAGCTGTAAATTTAATCTTTGCCCCACATAACCCATACGAAGAAAAAGACAGTGCTTTCGAGTGTGGATTTCATTCATTTTTAGGACAAAATAGAAGTGAATTCAGTATATCATTTTTTCATATTTGCTTTACTATTCTTGTTATTTGATTTAGAAATACTATTGGTATACCCTTATGTGGTTAGTGCGTACCAAAACGGTATATTTTGGTTTAATAATAATGCTTTTATTTCTCTTAGTGTTAACTTTAGGTTTTGCCTTTGAGTTAGGTAAAAATGCACTTTCGATAGAAAGTAGACAAAGCAACTACAAATAAAAAAAAAAATATATATATAGTTATTTATAAAATAGTAATATTGTTATATATCGTACAAGCTGCAAAAAGAATATAATTTTTTATGCTAAAAGAATTATACACTAAATATAATTATACTAATAATTTCATATATTTAATGGAAATTTCTCTTGAATGTTTTAAACTTAAAAAACTTTATGATACAAGCTGCAATAATAGGAACAGGATTAGCTACTACATGACTTATAGGTCTTTGAGTAGGTATAGGTGTGGAATTTTTGTTTGGTAATTTCTTTTTTAATTTTATTTATTTTTATATATTTAAATTACCCTGCTGTTGGTTTAAGTACATATTTTAATAATAAAATGGTTGGTTATGTAGCTGCATGTCCCCATGGTTTTGTTCAAAGTTGCTCTTTGTGCGATTTGTGCTAATCTTGGGAAACATTTAGTTACTATAGGGAACTGTTCTCACAATTGAAAAAAACTTAATTACGATGACAAATTCGTAGGGTCTGTCACTTGTGACTTTGCCGGAGATGGTGCTGCAAATAATTTTCATAATGTCGTTAATACTTTAGGTGAGATTGCTTATCATTGCGGAAATTGTCATGCTGTGGCATGTTTTAGCTGTATTACAGGTTAAAATGGTATTTTATCCCACCTTTTTTTTTATGCTATTTTAGGCTTTGCATTTTCAGAAGCTACGGGTTTGTTTGCTCTGATGATGGCTTTTTTGCTACTTTACGTGGCATAGCTATCAGATGCTATAAGTCTTTAATGCTTAGTATAATAGTGTTTGTATATCTGTTTTCACGTAATAAGGTATTATCTTTCTCTTTTTTTATTAATTTATTTATCATAATCTTTTTTGGTGATGATTTAATACATTACACACTTATACTTTTTATTCTTTCTTTCTTTCTTTTCCCCTATTTATTTTTATTATCTCTAGTAATATTAATTATAGGTATCCTATATTATGTAAATGTCTTTTCCCTCCTTTAACATTAAATATTATAGTATTTTTATTTTTCTTAAAAATATTTATAAAAAAAAACTTTTTTTTTTTCATAGAAAACGTTTTAACTTTATTATTTTTTTTTATTTATCTGCTTAATTTTTATTATACGCTATTAAATATGTGCTTTAAAGTGTTATCTGGTTTACCAGGTACACCTACAGATCTTAAAAATTTAATAGACAGATCTACTATTTGCGGCCCATATGGACCTTCTGGTCCTAGTGGGGGTGAAAGTAATCATATGGTAAGTTTAGTGGGTAAAGCTAGACACGACGGGATAAAAAAAAAAAAATGAGAGAACTGAGTTTGTGACGAATCTTATTACACATAGTTTTATTTATATTATTACTAATATATTCGAATTTACTATATGGACACTGTATATTGCTCACATGGTATTAGTTCTGAAGAAGGGTTACAGTGGACAGGTAGACAAGTCCAGATTAGCAAGTTATACCGTCGTAATTCTGAAACTATTTCAGAATTTTCTAAGATTAATGATGCTGCTCTTTCTTTAAATTTTGAGAAGGAGTCTAAAAATTTACCAACTTCTGTACTTTCTAGCCGAAAATCTATAGCAAATCTGGTTAGTTATGTTAATAAGGATCATGGTTTACCTTACTCACAAGATGATACTTATATTGATACTAAGATTTTGCTTTATGGTAGTGTTGAGTATCTTGAACGTGAAAACCTACGATCCTAATAATTCTTCGAAGAGCGTTGTGCTCGTGTGGACCGAGTTTCCGCGAGAAGGGATTATATTCATTGGAAGTCTGAGATCTCAGACTTATTAGAACATATGTTTTGGGCTTAAAAATTTTTGGGAAAACCATGAACAAGATTTTTACAGATACAATCAGTTGAGAACTGCGGGGCAGTACATCGATAGGAATGCGGGCTAAGAAATGGATAAATTAATAAAGTTTCAAAAAATAAGTATGGTTGTTTATTTGGACAGAGTCATTTAAGGAGCGACGTTAAAGTCAGAATAGACAAATAGAGGAGCTAATATATAAAGGCCCTAATCCTTATATAATTCCTGGTACTAACAATTCATAGGTTTAGTTTCAGGTAATTACCATAGATTACCTTTTGCTCCATACTTCATATTTAAGGATTTTAATAACTAGATTCTTATTTATCGTAGTATTATCAGTGTTTGTTTTTCTTTATGCCTAATGTTTTAGGTGATAGTAATAATTATATATGGTTAGTATATTATTTATACGCAAATACAGCTTCAGCCTTTTTATTATTAAGATATGTTTATTTAACTAGTGAAGTATATTTTACCCTAATTTATACAACGTTTAAATTGTTAATCTTTAACTTGTATATAAAGGTTTATTTATAAAACCTTTTTTAGATCTTGGTTTATTTGGTCGTCTCTTATGATATCTAGCCTCTTTTTTCTTATCCCTTTTTGTTTGATTTTTTTTTCTTTACTTTATATGTGTGTTGTAGGTTGTTCTGATGGGCTTTCAGCTGAAGAGCGGTTGCAGTGGGCAGCCCGTTAAGTACATATTGCAGAGCAATACACTCGTTGTAACTCTGAGAATTTGTCTGAAATTTCTAAAGTTAATACTGTGGGGCTTTCATAAAACTTAGATAATGATTTGAAGAATTCTTCAAATACTGTTATATCTAGGTCTAAATCGATGCCTAATTTAGCGAGTTACGTTAATAAATCGCATGGGTTGGCCTTATTCACATAATGACACCCACCCAGAAACTAGTATTTTTACTAGAGGTAGGGTTGAAAATAATGGAACGTAGGCACTTACAGTCCAAAGAATTCTTGGAACAACGTTCAGCACGTGCTGATAGAGTTAACCAGAAAAGAGAATTTTTAGCTTGGCAAGAGGATGTAATACGCGAAGCAAAACATAAAGCTTGGCAAGAGGATGTAATACGCGAAGCAAAACATAAAGCTTGGCTAACTCATTTAGCTAAAGCTCACGAGCAGGACTTAATTAGGTTTAATGAGTTAAAGAGTGCTAAAATACTAGATAATAATGCGCTACAAGAAATGTAAACTAATATAAAGGATAAGTACGGTATTTTTATTTTTTTTTTTTTATTTGGACAAACTAAACAGTTTGAAATAAGTAAAAACTGAACAGGTAAGAAGACTAGAAGAGCTATAAAGGACCTACTAGAAACCCTCATGTAATACGGGGTACCACTACTTATACTTTTCATCCTTAGGTATATATAAATTAAATAAAGTTATTGAGATGATAAATTCCTTTATTGATTACAAGAACAATAAATAAGTTTGTAATTATGCTCACATTAGTAAGATATTTATACTAAAACAATAACAGGTTAGGGCCGGGCTGGTTAGGCTTGTAGTAGAAGGTTCTACATTTTTATTGCACATCGAATATTCGGGGTTCAATTCCTCCGTATCTCTTGTCGCTTTCCTTTAAACCTTTTTTTCTTCTAGTATTTAGCGCTTTGCCTTAAATGATATCACGAATAAAGTTTAAAAATAAATAAAGATATTTGTATGGTTTTTTTACTTTTTCTTAATTCTTATTAGCTCAATGGTAGAGCAGGATACTTCTAATATCTAGATTCAAGTTCGAGTCTTGGATAGGAATATATATAACTATATTTAGATAAAAAAACAATAAGTTAATACAAAAAATATATTCACATAAGACGTTTTTCTTGTCTTAGTTATAAGGAAAGACGCCTTCTTACATGTATAAATTTTACCTTTTTTTTCATAAAAAAATTATATGTATATATTTTATAATAAAGTTTTCTTTAAAGTTTAAAAGTTCTTTAAAACCTTTAAACAGTTGTAAACTATTAATATCTTCTTCTTTCTTTTTTAAATGACTAATTTTTTTAACCTTTTTACTGTTAAATGTGACGCACCCAGACCGTGAGGTGTCTATTTCCAAGATAGCGCTAGCCCTCAAATGGAAGCTCTAGTAGAACTACACGATAATATTATGTTTTACCTTGTTATTATTTTTTATTTGGTGTTGCATGAATATTAGTTTCTATTATAAGAAATTATGTTTATAATAAATCTCCAATAAGTAATAAATACCTTAACCACGGAACACTTATAGAACTTATATGAACTATTACTCCTGCTTTAATATTAATATTAATTGCATTCCCTTCATTTAAATTACTATATTTAATGGACGAAGTTACAGATCCATCATTAACTGTATTCGTAGAAGGGCATCAATGATACTGAAGTTACCAATACCCTGATTTTCTTGGTAATGATGACGAAGAATTAGAATTTGACTCTTACTTAGTACCAGATTCAGATTTAGAAGATGGAGGTTTAAGATTGTTAGAAGTGGATAACAGAGTTATGTTACCAGAATTAACACACGTTAGATTTATTATATCTTCAGGAGATGTTATCCATTCTTACGCTTGTCCCGCTCTAGGAATAAAATGTGATGCGTATCCTGGAAGACTAAACCAAGTGTCTGTACTAGTAAATAGAGAAGGATCATTCTTTGGACAATGTTCAGAAATATGCGGTATATTACACAGTTCAATGCCTATTGTTATCGAATCTATCTCACTTGAAAAATTCCTTTCATGATTACAGGAACAATAATTTTTACATATTATGTATGTACATTCTCTACAGTATTATTCAAATAATTAAATAAAAAAAAAAAGATGATCTAGACATCTATCCACTAAATTGTTTATATTAGTAACAGAGTTACACGTTTATCGCTTAAAACTATTTAAAGGAATTAGCTCAATTGGTTGAGCAACCGTTTTACACACGGAAGGTTAGGTGTTCGAGTCACCTATTCCTTATGCGACTATTCATAAGTAATTAAATTATTTCTTAGTTATTCTACGGTTTATTATATTTGACTATCTATTTTTTTATTAGATCATTCATTTAATTACTTATGTTTATAGCAATATTTATTTACATTTATTTTTTTAGAGTTAGATTACAATTATGAATTTATCATTAATAGTTCTTTTAATAGGTATACTAGTGTTTGGTTTAAATAGAAGAAATTTTATTAAAATAATATTATTAGCTATTACGTTTTTAATTTTATTAGCTTCACTTAATTTTGACGATATATTAGGTCAAACAGACGCAACATACATAATAGCTGGAGCAGAATCAGCTATAGGATTAGGTATTTTAGTGGCATTTTATAGATTAAGAGGAAGTGTTGCAATAGAATTTAAATAATGTATTTAGCCATAATAATATTACCTTTATTAGGTTTAATCGTTTCTGGGCTTTTGTTAAGATTAGGATATAAAAGTAAAATATTGAAAGTTCTATTATCATTAACTTTTTATATCTTGCTTTTATGACCTTTTAAGGTAATTTTACCTTTATTAGGTTTAAATTACCTTTTTCCTATATTTTCGGGTTTGTTTGCTTGCATCTTTGTAGTGGCTAACCGTTTTTTAGAAGGAAATAAGGAGTTATTTACTTTTATTCAGTTATTATACATGTTTACGTTAGCATGTGCATTAGCATATTTTTCTTATGCTTTTACACCGTCTGAATATCTCTCTTTACTATTTTCTTGTTTACCCTTGTTTGCTGAAGGTTATATTGATGAAGGCTTTGTGTATTTACCTAGTAAGTTTACTTTGTTTATGGAGGGTAATAATAGTCCTTCTCCACCATCAAATAGCCCTATGCCAATGAGTAGTGGCTCATCCTCATCCTCTAATTCGGCCTCACCACTACCTTCTACTACACGTTTAACCTTTGAGCAGGAGCTATGAATAAATAGATTTAGGAGCTTAGAAGACGCTCGAAGGCTAGACATAGCGAAGAGAATCTTATTGCATAAAATAATTTCCTCTAAGCAAAATGTCCCTTATGAGATAGAACAATCCATTCAGGATCACATATGGGGTAATCATTGGTACTATCTATATCGTAACCCCTTGGGCGATTTTATAATCTAAACACAGTTTAATTAAAAAAAAAAAAATTCATTAATAAAAAAAAAAAAGTGTAGATTCGCAAAAAATACGTAATATTAGTTATAAACATTTTTATAACCTTACTAACCAATTTTACCCTGCTTACATTACTCGCAAAGCGTTTAATAAAAAAAAAAACGTCGTATAATTTTGGTATCTTTCAGGAAAATTTATTTAATTCTTATTTATTAATTAATTAATGTTACTTATCTTATTGCTTTTAATACCTTTAATGGGTGTATTTCTTATATCTACAACTACATATAACGATAACTATGAAAATAATGACAGAGTTTCAAGTTTAAAACAGACTAAAGTAATAGCTTTAACTACATCAATAATAAACTTTTTTGTTTCTTTGATAGTGTTTATGTTATTTAACTTTAGTAACAATCAATTTCAATTTGTACAAGAATATCATAAAATCAATAGTTTTGATTTCTACTTAGGAGTGGACGGCCTATCTATATATTTCGTTCTTTTAAACTACAATGATAATGCCTATATCCCTTTTATCTAACTGAAATTCCATATCAGAAAACGTTAAATCTTACGTAATTATAATATTACTATTAGAAACATTATTATTAGCAGTGTTTTTAGTATTAGATATATTACTTTTTTATATTTTCTTGAAAGTACACTACTACCTCCTTTATTTATATTAATAGGTTTATTTGGTTCTAGCAATAGAGTTAGAGCTAGTTTCTACTTATTTTTATATACATTATTGGGTTCTTTATTTTTATTATTATCTATACTTACAATGTCTTCAATAATGGGAACTACTGATTTTGATGCTTTATACAAAACAAATTTTAACTTTACTACTCAATTATTCTTATTTTATGGTATATTTATAGCTTTTGCTGTTAAAACTCCTACTATATTTTTAAATACCTGACTTTTAAAGGCTCACGTTGAATCACCTTTGGGTGGAAGTATTATATTGGCAGCTATTGTATTGAAACTTAGTCTGTATGGTATATTAAGATTAATATTACCTTTACTACCTAAAGCCTACATATATTTTACATCTGTAATATACGTAATAGGTGTTATAACTATAATATACGCTAGTTTTAGTACTTTAAGAACAATAGACGTTAAAGAACTAATTGCTTATAGTTCTGTATCACATGCCGCAGTTTATCTACTAGGTGTATTTAGTAATTCAGTACAAGGTATAGAAGGTGCTATTACACTTGGATTAGCACACGGTTTTGTATCATCTGGTCTATTTATATGTGCTGGAGGTATTTTATACGACAGATCATCTACTAGATTAATTACTTTTTATAGAGGTATAGCACAAGTTATGCCTTTATTTTCTGTATTGTTTTTCATACTTTGTCTAGGAAATGCTGGAACACCTTTAACTGTTAATTTTGTTGGTGAATTTATGAGTTTATATGGGAACATTTGAAAGATTACCTTTATTAGGTGCATTCGCTAGTTCTTCAATCGTATTAAGTGCAGCATACACTATGTATATGTTCAATAGAATAGCATTTGCAGGATCATATTCAAGATTCTTTAAATTTAATATTCCCGACTTAAATAAGAGAGAATTTGTTATATTATTAACATTAGTCGCATTTACAGTAGTATTAGGTGTCTATCCTGCTCCTATATTAGATGGTTTACACTACTCTGTTTCTCTACTAATATACCATGTTTAAAAAAAAAAAAACTTCTTATTTAAATGTTTACATTAGTAAGATATAAGATATTAAAACTAAAACAGGTTAGGGCCGGGCTGGTTAGGCGCCTCATTTGGGTTGAGGAGTAGTTATGTTCGAATCATAATAACCTGACAGTTACTCTTGTTACTTAAGTTTACATAAAAATACTTACTTTCTCTTTTGTACTTCGCAAAAGCGCTAGCTATATTTTTTTTTTTTTCTGACGTATTTATTTTCCAAATATACTAGGGAAAAAAAGATAATGCAAAGCAGCTTTGTCTTTTGAGGTTTATACTAATAATTACTTCATGAATGAATTAAGACCAATACAAACTATAAATAATAAAGCTAATTTCTCTACAACTAGTAAACAGTCTACTGATGATGATTTTTATTATGAGCGTAATAAACACATTCTCGAAAATAGCGATAAAATAGATACAGTTTCAAATTCAACTGTAAATAAGAGTTGAACAACTGAGACATTACAGGAGCAATTGAAAAATAATAAGGACCAAATTGGGGACAACATAGAAGCTACGGAGGGTGTACATAAGGAGGCTAAGAAAATAACAAAATTACAGTCAGACACCTACTACCGCCATAAAAATGAACTTACAGAACAGGAACAAAAAGTAGTAGGTGATAATATAGGTATAAATAGCACTACTCATGATAAGTACCCTGCTTATACATCGGTAGTCAGTACAGTTTTATCAGAAATTGCAAGAGCTCAAAAGAAACTGATCGATTCAATGTTTAAGGTTAATTCTTTAAAAGAGTATTTACCTGAACACAGATCTAGACCTTTGTGAGAGAGGGCACTCAAATAACGCAGAAGAGACTGTAAAAAAATTCAATAGTTTATCTGACAACATAGCAAAATTATCAAGCCAAAATAAAGATATTGGAAAAGAGTTAGATAACCGTAATAAATCTTCTTATTTTCCGCAAGATAGTTCTGATGTGAAGCCAACAGAGTTTTCTTCTTGGGAGCCTGGTGATGATTAATTTTTAAACAGGGTTTATAGGCTATGTTTGGATTTTTCTTATTTAGTTTTCACTCGATTACTCTCTTGCGCAACTCTAGCTCTTTATAAGAGAGAGATGTAAAAATTCTTTTATTACAATAACAAAAAAAAAGATATATATGTACACTCTCTTTAGTGCTTCGCAAAGTGCTCTCTTGCTAAGTGCTTGTCTTAACTTCTGAGGCTAGCTTTTTTAATATTTTTATGTTAGATATATATATTTTAAATGAGACCTTTACTAATGGTTCAAATCACTTTTTATTAACTTTTGTTTCACTTGCATCTATTTTTTCTGGTATTTTTGTTATTATTAGCAAAAATCCTATCGTTTCAGTTTTATTTTTAATAGGACTATTTTTAAATGTAGCTGGTTATTTAATGTTGTTAGGTATAAACTTTATAGGTTTATCTTATTTATTAGTATACGTAGGAGCAGTCTCTATCTTATTCTTATTTATTCTTATGTTAATTAATGTTAGAATATCTGAACTTACTACTGATAACAGTAATAGTATTCCATTGGCAATTATGATCGGTATTTTCTTTAATGTAACATTATATAAATTGTTACCTGCTAATCTAAGTTCAATCTTTAATATATATGCATATTCAAAGGAGGCTAGTGTAAATAATCTGTCTTATTCTACTCATTACACTCCTATGAATATTAAAGATCTGAGTGTATTATCTTCAAATAATGAGATATCATTTGTAAGTTCCCATATCTGAGATGGTGCATTAGCTGAAACATCTCATATAACAAGTATTGGTAATATATTATATACTAGTTACCCTTTATGATTATTAATAACATCTATTATATTATTACTAGCTATGGTAGGAGCTATTGTTATAACTATAAAGTCTACAGAAAAATAAAAATACTTTAGACATGATAAAAAAAAAAAAAAACATTATTAAGGGATATGTAGTAGAAGGTTCTACATTTTTACTGCAGATCGAAAATTCGGGGTTCAATACCTCCGTATCTCTTGTCGCTTTGCTTTAAACCTTTTTTTCTTCTAGTATTTAGCGCTTTGCGTTAAATGACATCACGAATAAAGTTTAAAAATAATAAAGATATTTGTCTCGTTTTTTTTTAACTTTTTCTTAATTCTTATTAGCTCAATGGTAGAGCAAGATACTTCTAATATATAGATTCAAGTTCGAGTCTTGTATAGGAATATATATAGCTATATTTAGATAAAAAAGTTAATACAAAAAAAAGTTATTTAGATCATACTTATAGCAAAGCGTAAGTGTTTGCAGCGCGTAGCTACACACGCTTACTTACTGTTATGTGCTACATTACGTGTCTTAACCTGCACATATATAGTAATATATATCTTATTTACTAAAATTATATGTATACGTCACTTTTATGGCGTAACTTGCCTTAAAATTAGGTGTGGTTAAAGCCCATCTTTAACAGGACAACTATTTTTTTTTTTTTTCTCTTATCCTATTTTACTATATTTTTTTTTTATTATGGTAAATAATTATACACTAAAGATAATTATACTAATAATTACCTATATTTAATGGAATATCTCTTGAAGGTTTAAAACTTAAAAAACTTTATGATACAAGCTGCAAAAATAATAGGAACAGGATTAGCCACTACAGGACTTATAGGTGCTGGAGTAGGTATAGGTGTCGTTTTCGGAGCTCTCATATTAGGTGTGGCAAGAAACCCATCTTTAACTCTTTTCTTATGCAATTTTAGGATTTGCATTCTCAGAAGCTACAGGTTTATTTGCTTTGATGATAGCTTTCTTGCTACTTTATGTGGCATAGCTATGAGAGCTTACAGAGTTGTATCTAATTATTTATTTGTATATCAAGAATCTATATACGCTACTGTACATAGTATAGTTCTTGGTCAATAATTTTTTTTTTTCTTTTTCAAGTAAGGGATTAAATTATTTTATAAGTAAATTTAAAACAAAGTTTAATTCACATTTTTGTATTTTAATAGCTTTATTTTTTAATTTATTTATAATAATATTTTCAGGAAATGTCTTAGTTCTTTATTTATATTATTACTTAGTTTACCTCTATTATTTACTGTTTTTAGCTAATACTTTTAAACGGAACTATCTTAGACTATATAATTTTTTTTTTTTCTATGTTTTTTTTCAGTACTAACTTTTTTCTCGTTAATATGCCTTTATTTTTACTTTATTTCTATATGTCATTTGTAGTTAAGTGTTTTAGCCTGTTAAAATAAATACTTTACTAGCTTCAAACGTAATATGCCTAATGGTGGTAGTAATAATCAAGAACCGCAAAGTAACAATGTTTATGGTGATTTTAGAAAAAAGGAAAAAGAAATTTCGATAAAGATTTGTGAAAGAAACATGTATAGCGCCAAAAAAAGCTAAAGCTCTTGATAAACCTTATGAGGATTTGTTAACTAAGATATGTCTTAAACATGAGGTACCGGCGGAATTAGAAATAATTTCGCATATAAAGGGTATGGTTTATACAGCATTACAAGATAGAAGGAATGAGCATTATTTTCATATAGCAGTTACATGTAAAGTAGGTAATGCAGTCTGAGTTCGTAACAGTATACTTTTAAGTAAAAAAGATTTTTTAGCTTTAAAGCGTATGCCCTATTGTGCGGAATCGTGTGTTTTTGCAGCTTTCCACCATGATGATTACATAACTCAACTCTAGACCCAATTTATCTATAGGTAGCGACGATATAATACAGGATATACCGTGAATATTACATAATAATTTTTTTTTTTTCATCTTCAATATATTATACAAAACTATAAAGACATGGCTAAAAACCAAGCATAAAAAAAACACACATTATCTTATAGTCTACATTAGTAATATAATAAAAAAAAATTATATTATTATATATAATGTATTATACTAATAATATATATACACATATATGACTGAATAAAAAAGCAGTAATATATAACAATTCCTTTAAAGGTCCTGTGTTTAATTACACTAAGTCACTTGCTCGCAAAGCGCTCGCAAAGCGCTATGTTTGCTTTATTTAACTTAAGCAAGCACAAAGCGATAGGGACAATTACTATTATTATTAATCTTATGCCTCAATTAGTACCATTTTATTTTATAAATCAAGTAACATTTGCATTTGCAATAATTGCACTATTAATATTCGTATTTTCTAAATACATATTACCTAGATTTGTTCGTTTATTCACTACACGTGTTTTTATAAGCAAATTATAATTTCTTACATTATTACTTATTAATGTAATGTCATGTATCTTCTCGCAGCACTCACTTGCAAAGGGAAAAAAAGCGCTGTGTATTATGTGTCTTTAGTGCCTTTAGTCTTGTGTGCGCTAGATTCTTTATTTAAATAAATATTAACATTTTTATTTTTTTATGAATTTTTTTTCAAATATAATAAGTCCATTAGATCAATTTGAGATAAGAAATCTTATAAGCCTAGACGCTCCTGTATTAGGTAATCTTTCTATATCTTTAACAAACATAGGGTTATATTTAACTATAGCTGGAGGTTTAGTCTTCATTATAAGCCTTCTATCAAATAACAACAACAGAGTTGTATCAAATGCTTGATCAGTATATCAAGAATCTATATACGCTACTGTACATAGTATAGTTGTTGGTCAAATAAACGACAAAAAAGGTCAAGTTTATTTCCCATTTATGTATGTATTATTCTTATTTATATTAGTTAATAATTTAATAGGTATGGTTCCTTACAGTTTTGCTTCAACAAGTCATTTTGTATTAACATTCTCATTAAGTTTTACAATAGTATTAGGTGCAACTATATTAGGATTCAGTAAACACGGTTTAGAATTCTTTTCTCTATTTGTTCCTGCTGGTTGTCCATTAGGATTATTACCTTTACTAGTATTAATAGAATTTATATCTTACTTAGCTAGAAATGTATCATTAGGTTTAAGATTAGCTGCTAATATATTATCAGGTCATATGCTTTTAAATATATTAAGTGGATTTACTTATAACATAATGACTTCAGGTTTCATATTCTTCTTTTTAGGATTCTTTCCTTTAGCCTTTATAATAGCATTCTCTGGTTTAGAATTAGGTATTGCTTTCATACAGGCTCAAGTGTTTATTGTTTTATCTTGTTCATATATAAAAGATGCACTAGATTTACATTAAATTAAATACAAGCCATAACGCTTTGCGAGCGCTTTGCGAGCGCTCTTAAAGTTTTAAAAGCGCTGGCTTAGACAAAGTGAAAACAAACAAACAAACAAACAAAACAAAAAAAAAAAAGTTTAAAAGTTTCAAAAAAACAAACTTTCAAACAAGTACTCTCATTAGTTTAATGGTAAAACAGGATATTCCTAATATCTATTTTAAAGTTCGAGTCTTTAATGAGAATATATCTTTGTGCTTTTTTTCTTCTAGTATTTAGCGCTTTGCGTTAAATTACATCACGAAGAAAAAAAAAAAAATAGAAGCTAAACAACTAGTAAGTATTAATAATATATATTAGTTATATATTTTTTCTATGTGATATATATTGTATAACAATATTGTTTTTTTTTTTATTGTAGCAAAGTCCAATACTTGGTGGATATACTTATAAAAGCTAAAGCTTTGGTCTTAAACAGAAATTACATTAGCACAACACTTTGTGTCACAAAGTGTTGTGATTAAAATGAAAAAAAAGTCCTATATTAAGTTTTATTTTAGTTTTATATACAATAACTTAAACTGGCTTAGTTATATCCATAGAAAAAAAAAAAAAAAGTTATAAAAAGAATAAATATAATCATAAGTATTATTTTTGCTTTATCTTTTTTTTCTTCGTGACGTAATTTAGAAAATACTAGAAGAAAAAAAAAAAAATAAAGCAAAGCACTCGCTGCATTAAACATATTTGTATTTAGAATCTTTAATAATTATTATGTCAAATTTAAATAGAAGTGCTTTTCAAGGACATCCTTTTTCATTTAGTGTCACCTTCTCCTTGACCATTATTTACTTGTATTAGTCTATTAACTTTAACTCTTTCAGGTGTATTAACAATGCATGGTTTCTCTAACGCAGGCTTTTGATTAGCATGTGCATTAGTATTAGTAATGTCAAGTATGTTTTTCTGATTCAGAGACGTTGTTTCAGAAGGAACTTACTTAGGAAATCATACTTTAGCTGTACAAAGAGGAATAAATATGGGAGTTGCTTTATTTATAGTTAGTGAAGGTTTATTTTTCTTAGCTATATTCTGAGCTTATTTTCATAGTGCATTATCACCTACTGTAGAACTGGGAGCTCAATGACCTCCTATGGGTATAGAAGCAATTAATGCTTTCGAATTACCATTACTTAATACTGTTCTATTATTAGCCAGTGGTGTTACTATTACTTATTCTCACCATTCCTTAATACAAGGAAATAGAAACGGAGCTCTATACGGAGCAATGTTTACTATAGTTTTAGCTTTAATATTTACTGCATTCCAAGGTGTAGAATATTCAGTTTCTTCATTCACTTTATCAGATGGTGCCTTTGGATCATGTTTCTACTTTGGAACAGGTTTCCACGGTTTACATGTTATAATTGGTACAATATTTATAGGTGTAGGATTCTGACGTTTGTTAGCCTACCACTTAACTGAAAATCATCACTTAGGTTTAGAAGCAGGTATATTATACTGACATTTTGTTGATGTTGTATGATTATTCTTATTTTTATCAGTTTATTATTGAGGATCTTAATGTATTTATTTGCACCTGTATTTTTATTACTTTTTGATACAATATATAAATGCGAAGGTTCTAGCAACGAAGGTGGTGATAACGGTGGTGGTAATAATGATGATCAAAAACACGAAGAAGAAGAAAGTTTTGAAATAGAGGAAGAAATAGCTGATATAAATAGATTACTTGAACTTTCAAAGAAAGCCATAAAGTTGGATCGAAAACTACCAGAATCCGAAAAGGAGAGAAATTCATACTTAAACGATCTAAGAAAGGATCCCTCTATGCAAGATTATCTTGAAGGGGATACTCTTAATTCAAACGATTTACCTGAGTTAAATAAAGACCTTCTAGAGGCTTTATCTGAAAAAGAAGAGGAATTATCAAAAGCTAGTAAGTATGCTAGAGATGAATCATATTTTAATTCTCTAAATAATAATAATTCAAGAAAATTTACATGAATTTGATAATACTTTAAATAAAAAAGAGGATTATGATAACTATGCGGATTATAAACTAGATAATAGTTTATTGGATTATATAATATAGATATTTTAAATGATATTTTTTAGTTAGAATTTTTCTATTCCACTTTGTGATCGATACAGCATTATTACTTATAGGTCTATGACGTTTATTAACCTACCACTTAACTGAAAATCATCACTTAAGTTTAGAAGCAGGTATATTATACTGACATTTTGTTGATGTAGTATGATTATTCTTATTCTTATCAGTTTATTACTGAGGTTCTTAGTATACATCTTAACAGGTAAAAGCAAAACAAACAAAAAAAAAAAAAAATATATAGGGTAACTTTTAAAGCTATATAAGATAAAAATTTTCTTTATCCACTTAATATTTTTTTTTTTCGGGTTCCTTATATACCTATTCAAAATTGTAGAAAAATTTTTTTTTTACACAACAAAAATGTTTATATTAGTTATATATTAGATAAAATTCTAATATATAAAAAATGTTTACGTAAGTAATATATTAGATTCTAATATATTAGATTATATATAACATATTATTTAATTACATCATTTATTTTTTTACTTTTTTTTTAACACTTTTATGAAAACCCAATTTATAAATTTACACCAATACTTAAGTAACATCTTAGGTACATTAAATAATATTAACTATGAAATTCAAAATAACCCTATAACTACTTATTGTGTTATATCTCTAATTGTATTTTTAACTCTATTAGGTATTGTACTATATGCGGAGCAAAGTACCAATGTAACTGTAAATAGTTTACTTGATACCCATGCAGATCTTGACCGAAGAACTAATGATAATAGTTATCCCATAAACATGACTTTTAGACAGAATATACCTGGACGAGGTACGGCCGCATTCTTATATGATATAAATGACAGAACTGGTTTGCGTATGGCAAGACTTATAACAAACCGAGCTCAATCATTTGTAACAATTAATGGTGTTGTCGGGATTATTTATGTAAATAATCCCAACTACTCTACGGGTGTTGTTAATAGTCAAGGTAATCTATTAATACGTGTTAATAATTATAGCCTTCGTATAGTAGATGGTGTTAGACCTATACTAACTAGAGGGTTACCTGTCGATAGACAACTCCACGACAGAGAGGATGTAACTATCCTTACTATATTACCAAATAATAATCCTAATCCTAATTAGCGGTTATTAATTTTATTACATTTATTTTTTTAGAGTTAGATTACAATTATGAATTTATCATTAATACTTTTTTTAATAGGTATACTAGGGTTTGTTTTAAATAGAAGAAATATTATTTTAATGCTTATTTCAATAGAAATAATGTTATTAGCTATTACATTTTTAATTTTATTAGCTTCACTTAGTTTTGACGATATATTAGGTCAAACATACGCAATATACATAATATCAATAGCTGGAGCAGAATCAGCTATAGGATTAGGTATCTTAGTGGCATTTTATAGATTAAGAGGAAGTGTTGCAATAGAATTTAAATAATGTATTTAGCCATAATAATATTGCCTTTACTAGGTTCAATTGTTTCTGGGTTTTTTTGGAAGAAAAGTAGGAGTTAGTGGAGCTCAATTAATAACATGTTTATCAGTTTTCACTACTACTGCTCTTTCTATTTTAGCTTTTTTTGAGGTAGGTATGAATAATGCACCTGTTTCCATTAAATTATTTAAATGAATCGATTCAGAGTCCTTAAATGTTTTATGAAGTTTTAA